>CM060395.1:180907062-181428887 GCA_030545235.1 Helianthus tuberosus | reverse complement strand
GGAAGATCGGATAGAATGAGGTTTCGTAAACCAAACGAGTGTAGAGACTCGTGTCATTTGGTTTAACAAAGCCTACATACTAAATGAAACTTAACATAATTGTTTACGACCCATTACGACCCGTTTAGGAAGCTTATGCTACTTTAACGCGTCGTGCGCGTGAAACGCGTTTGGACCGCCTAAATAGCCCTATGACAAGTGTTATATGCCTAAACATGTTACATAATCAGTTACGTGACAAAGGTTTAGGTTACATATGCTTAATTACCAATTATACATGAAAAGGGTATTCTGGTAATTTACCTAAGGCATATAAACTACCTATCATACAACTACTTAAACGATGTGACCATAGGGTATAACCTCGGAAGGTTATTCCCTACCTACTATGGTCACCTACTGTGTTTGGTCGGATCCTAATGATCGACCAAACTGGGTCGGGTTCGAGGTATAAGCGATTTATTAGATCGCTTACCCTACGACCCTAGACAACGTGGTAATCAGTAGGCATAGTCCCAAGGGACTATAACCATCGTGATTACAATCACGTTGCGAAGTTCAAACGAACTTCGCATTGACCATTACTGGTCAATGCTGAAAGTCAAACAAAGTTTGACGTTCTGACTCGAAAAGCAGTAAAAATAAGGAAAAGAACGAAAGAATACTTACGAAGGGTCCCCGAATGCTAACCCAGATCAAAATAGCTCAGGTATGAAACGAAGGTTCCAACTTAGAGCTTTCTTAATCAGATTTGTGGGTTTTGGGGTTGAGGGTGGATGGGTATTTATAGTAAAAGTAGAGCCGCTAGGATCGTTTCTTGAATATCGTGCCACGATCCGAGCCGTACACTTGTCACAAAGGTTATGGAGCCACTTATGCTCCTTATCTTAGTGACACATCAACTTAAAACATGTGGTTAAGGATCAATCAGCTGCAACTTGTGTTTAAACATTGAATCTGGTCCAGAATAGGCAGTCGCGTAGCGCGACGGGTAGGGGCCTAGGCAGTCGCGCTACGCCACTGACCCCCCTGTTCCAGAAAAGTTTCAAAAGTGACAGGTTTAGTCCCTGCAGCCCGTTTAAGCGATTTTCGATGCGTTTGAACCCCGTTAACCTCATTTCAAGGCTCTAAAATGAAGTTAAAGTATAGGGAACTCAAAACATGCTCAAAAATATCTCAGATGTCGGTTCGTTTGGCCGTACGATCACGATGTTCGCTTAATTACGACGGAATGCGCATAAGCGCGAAAAACGATCCAAATGACGAAACGAATGGATTTTTCTTAAGGCGAACACTAAAATATAATGTAGTCATGCTTACATAAATTTTTGGATGTCCAGATGTATTCAGAACGTAAGTTATGCGCGAAAATGCAAACTTGTGCACTTTTTGACACTTTTAGTCCCTGAATGTCCCAAAAGTTTATTTTAGCACACTAAACCCCTCAAAGCCTATTTCTAAGCTATGTAAAGGATATTTAAGGTGTGTTTAACTTATGGTCATGTTCCGGAATGTTCGTTACAGTTCAAATTGACATACTTTCGCAGTTTGTCATATTTAGTCCCTGTAAGCGAATTAACTTGTTTTTGCCATACCAAAGCCTTTAAAACTTATTTCTAAGTTATGTAAAGGTTATTTAAGGTATGTTAAGCCTATTTCACTATTCCGGAGTGTTTGTTGGATTAAACTGGTTATATTTACGCATCAGAGCGCGTATAACCCTCCAGAAAGCGATTTAAAGCTTAAAATCGAACAAGAGTTGATATGTGCAAATGATACACATATTTTTTACAAATCCCAAGTATGAAATACAATATTTCATTGGTTTGGTCTTTGTTTGATGGTTGAAATGACACAGGTGTTACAGTCTCCCCTACTTTAGGAAATTTCGTCCCGAAATTTAATTCTAGAGGAAACTTGTGAAAACAGCTGTGACGGTTTCGCCTTCCAATAGATCCATTGAACCCTTAAGTAAAACTCTGGGCCCTGTTAGGATCCTTAGCGAATTTGTTAACCCTCAAAGTGAATTCCTTGTAATAGTAAAACAAGGAATTTTTGAACTACCAACAGAATAACGTTTCTTATGAAGACTTATCATAGGAAACTTGGTGTGTGATTGATATCAGAATTGAGGAGTGTGAGAATAAATGACATTGGTCGAGGTCCAAGACTTCTCCCGTATCATTATTCTTATCACTATAGGTTTTAACACATGACAAAACTTCTTGTGGTTTCTGTGCACTGAATTTCCATAATTATGTAGGCCTCCATAATTACGTAATCCCTTGCACAGTCCGCACAGTTCATTTCATAATGCGTAGAGGAAAAATCAATTGAATAAACATGAAGAGACCTGACTAGACCACCAAAGGATCTTTTCAATTAGATCAACGAACAGTCTTTTCAACTAGATCAACACATGACCTTATTAACTAGACCGTCGTACGATCTCCTTAAATAGACCACTTAAGGGATCTTTTCAATTATATCATCACATGATATTTCTAACCAGATTTTCAAATCAATCTGTTTAACTAGACCTCCCAAGGGGTCCAATTATAATATAGTACTTTAAAAATCCATGGGATTTGACTACAACGTAGAAGTCCATTAAGGATTTAAGATAGTAACTTTGGATATCCTATTAAGAATCTCTTATACAAGATATGTAAGATTCTATGAGGATTTGGATGGATCACATACAACCATTAACATGTAAAAAAACACATAAGCACAAAATTAGTTAACTTGATTCGTTAATTCGTTCTCTTTAGGTATAGATAATTAAAGCACTCTAGGAATCCAATCCATGGATTTCATTTGGCACTTTAATCATTTCCAAGGATCCACCTATAAAGATAGAAGGATTATCAATAAGAGTTTGGCTTTGTTTCTTAAAAGAAACTAATGTTTAAGGTTCTTGGGGAGATCACAAGTGATCATAAAATGACAGAACCATACGAGTAGTTTGTATTTGGGTTGACATCATAAGGTTGTATCAAACATTCACACAATCGTATCAGTTTTGCAAAAATAAAAACGACGAATTTTTATTTATATAACAACTGACTTGTCTTTAAACGTCAAAGATAACAACCAAGGGAAATAACAAAACACTTGTTGTTCACTGCCGCATCATTGTTTATGTTTGCCTTGTTGATGTTAAATGCTCATCCTCGCGCTGGAGGTGCGTTAACAAGCCTTGGGCAATTATTTCTGTAGTGAGTAAGGTCACCACAGTTATAACATGACCCCGGAGGGAACCGTGCTTGAACAGCAGCAGGGTTTGCAGCAGCTTGATTTGCATATCGACAAACATTGATCAGATGTCCTAACCGCCCACAGTGGGTACATTTGTGACATGGTATTTGATTTGAATAATGACGATGGCATTGATTGCACCAAGGAGCAGTTCCCTTATACAGCTTCATCCCTGAGGCGAGTCATGGTGATAGCTAAGTCAACGGTCCTCTGGAGTACGACGCCTATTCGCTGGGTAATTGCAGCACTTGGTTCGGACATTGTTGTTGCGATGAAGAGGCACCATGAAGAAAATAGAAGACATGGGAGGAAACAAGGGAAAGATAGTCAAAAGAAAATGACAAGGCATTTAGATTGTGACCATTTGTTTGTTACCAAAGGCAAACAAATGAGACAGTGACTAATCAAAGTAAGCGGGTCAAAAATAATGTATCGCGAAGACATGCTCTCCTATAAGTGAACACTCATCCCAAGAATCCCCAGGTAAGCACAACTGGTCTCGCGTCTGATGAGATGTATACGAAGTGCTTGCCTAGACAGAAAACCCAGAATACAGGCATTCACCCTTCCAGTTTGCACGTGTTCACACTATTTAGGACCCAAAACTTTGACGAGATTTTGAAAACTCAAAGGGGTTCAAAATCTTATAACAGAGGGTTCAAAACCTTACAATAGAGAGTTCAAAACCTAGTAATCAATCATCCTAGAACAGATGATTAGTTTTCAAAGCGGTTTTGAAATTTATGTTCTTGTTGTGGTCGTCGCCTAAGGATAGGTGACGGTATTGTTTTATGACTAAACGCAAGTAAACTCGCGTTAGGGTCCTAAGAAGGTTATAGACTAGGTCAAAGCATTACTAATAACCTAATTCCCTATAACCATTGGCTCTGATACCATCTTTTCTGTCACACCCCGACCACGTGGAACATACAAAACGTGGCGGAAACATCGGGGAGTGTTGTAACAGAATTAATTGTTTCAAATCCAAGGCAATTGAAGTTTCGTTTTATTAATTAAACAAGAGAGCTTACATTGTTTAAACAAGAAACAAAGAGTACATAACATAAATTAACTAGATCTAGTCTCGTTTTAAGTCACTAAGGCACAGGTCCGCTTAAGTATGTCTCGATAAGTCCTATGCTTCATCTCCTGAAAACACATGTGAAAATAGGTACGTCAGCATAAAAATGCCTGTGAGATACATAGGTTTTGTGAAAATAGGATTCATGCTTATGTTTGAGAAAAAGTTTAGTCATGAACCTTGTAATTTGCTTTGTCTTGTAAATCATTTGAAAAACGATAAGTTCAGATGATATGTATAAATAAATGTAAATAATGTATGGTTAAATGAATAACCATATAATGAGTTTGTAAAAGATAAGTTGTTTGTAAATCAATGTCTTGTGAAAAGTATGTTAGTTGTATAAAATGTTCTATGTCTCAAACTGAAATGATTCAAATAACGCTACAATATGTAATACCATACAAACACTTATATATAGGAAGTACCAGCGGCGTATCCACCATGTTTGTATCATATTACACATGCATCGTTACTTAATCACTTAATCAAACCAAACCACCAAAGTAATGTTTAACAATTGTAGAAATGTTTATGTATTGTAAGTAATGTAAAGTTAAACGAATAACCTTATAGTAGCATATCAAAAGTATACTTTGGATTTGTAAGTAACATATTAAACTATGTTTTGGTTTTGTAAATAACATATCAAAATATGCTTTGGATGTTTAACAAAATATATGTTGGTTTGTACAATACCACACATGAGAGTATATAAAAATATACTTTAATAGTGTGATTTAAGAATTCATTCAGACCTGGTGCATCAAAATACACCTTTGAGACTATAGAAATACCACAAAGGCAATCCCTATTTGGATGGAGCAACAAATTGGTTTCAGACATTCCATGACAACAGGAATGGGGTGTCAAATCCTATAGCGCTATATCATACTAACAATCGGTCTGGTGAACATAAAATAAGTACAATACAACATTTTATTTTATGTTCTTAGAGAAATCAGTGTTTAAAACCATAGATAGTCTTTTAGTTTGTCAGAAGATAAGTAATAACTTGTATGATCAAATGTCAAAAGGTAAGCATGTGATGAAAACAGATGTACTAAGTAATGCACACAATGGGCACACGTAGCATGAAATGTCATGTAAAACAATGTACTAAGTACGCACTCAATGGGCATACATAGCATAAACTGAAATGAAATCATGTACTATAATGTACTAATGAACATAACCGATATATGATGTGAAAACAGGAAAGCTTGAAAGTAACAAGTAGGCACATGTGTTCCACCCCAAAACAGTTTGGAAAACAGTAAAAGAGGGGTCTATGTACTCACATGAGATTGCTCGGTAGTCCTTGAGTAACAACCAAACAATACTAGAGATCGCGGATATCAAACGGCACCTAGTATAGGTAGCTACATTAATAAACCGGACCTAAATCGGAAGATCGGATAGAATGAGGTTTCGTAAACCAAACGAGTGTAGAGACTCGTGTCATTTGGTTTAACAAAGCCTACATACTAAATGAAACTTAACATAATTGTTTACGACCCATTACGACCCGTTTAGGAAGCTTATGCTACTTTAACGCGTCGTGCGCGTGAAACGCGTTTGGACCGCCTAAATAGCCCTATGACAAGTGTTATATGCCTAAACATGTTACATAATCAGTTACGTGACAAAGGTTTAGGTTACATATGCTTAATTACCAATTATACATGAAAAGGGTATTCTGGTAATTTACCTAAGGCATATAAACTACCTATCATACAACTACTTAAACGATGTGACCATAGGGTATAACCTCGGAAGGTTATTCCCTACCTACTATGGTCACCTACTGTGTTTGGTCGGATCCTAATGATCGACCAAACTGGGTCGGGTTCGAGGTATAAGCGATTTATTAGATCGCTTACCCTACGACCCTAGACAACGTGGTAATCAGTAGGCATAGTCCCAAGGGACTATAACCATCGTGATTACAATCACGTTGCGAAGTTCAAACGAACTTCGCATTGACCATTACTGGTCAATGCTGAAAGTCAAACAAAGTTTGACTTTCTGACTCGAAAAGCAGTAAAAATAAGGAAAAGAACGAAAGAATACTTACGAAGGGTCCCCGAATGCTAACCCAGATCAAAATAGCTCAGGTATGAAACGAAGGTTCCAACTTAGAGCTTTCTTAATCAGATTTGTGGGTTTTGGGGTTGAGGGTGGATGGGTATTTATAGTAAAAGTAGAGCCGCTAGGATCGTTTCTTGAATATCGTGCCACGATCCGAGCCGTACACTTGTCACAAAGGTTATGGAGCCACTTATGCTCCTTATCTTAGTGACACATCAACTTAAAACATGTGGTTAAGGATCAATCAGCTGCAACTTGTGTTTAAACATTGAATCTGGTCCAGAATAGGCAGTCGCGTAGCGCGACGGGTAGGGGCCTAGGCAGTCGCGCTACGCCACTGACCCCCCTGTTCCAGAAAAGTTTCAAAAGTGACAGGTTTAGTCCCTGCAGCCCGTTTAAGCGATTTTCGATGCGTTTGAACCCCGTTAACCTCATTTCAAGGCTCTAAAATGAAGTTAAAGTATAGGGAACTCAAAACATGCTCAAAAATATCTCAGATGTCGGTTCGTTTGGCCGTACGATCGCGATGTTCGCTTAATTACGACGGAATGCGCATAAGCGCGAAAAACGATCCAAATGACGAAACGAATGGATTTTTCTTAAGGCGAACACTAAAATATAATGTAGTCATGCTTACATAAATTTTTGGATGTCCAGATGTATTCAGAACGTAAGTTATGCGCGAAAATGCAAACTTGTGCACTTTTTGACACTTTTAGTCCCTGAATGTCCCAAAAGTTTATTTTAGCACACTAAACCCCTCAAAGCCTATTTCTAAGCTATGTAAAGGATATTTAAGGTGTGTTTAACTTATGGTCATGTTCCGGAATGTTCGTTACAGTTCAAATTGACATACTTTCGCAGTTTGTCATATTTAGTCCCTGTAAGCGAATTAACTTGTTTTTGCCATACCAAAGCCTTTAAAACTTATTTCTAAGTTATGTAAAGGTTATTTAAGGTATGTTAAGCCTATTTCACTATTCCGGAGTGTTTGTTGGATTAAACTGGTTATATTTACGCATCAGAGCGCGTATAACCCTCCAGAAAGCGATTTAAAGCTTAAAATCGAACAAGAGTTGATATGTGCAAATGATACACATATTTTTTACAAATCCCAAGTATGAAATACAATATTTCATTGGTTTGGTCTTTGTTTGATGGTTGAAATGACACAGGTGTTACAGTCTCCCCTACTTTAGGAAATTTCGTCCCGAAATTTAATTCTAGAGAAAACTTGTGAAAACAGCTGTGACGGTTTCGCCTTCCAATAGATCCATTGAACCCTTAAGTAAAACTCTGGGCCCTGTTAGGATCCTTAGCGAATTTGTTAACCCTCAAAGTGAATTCCTTGTAATAGTAAAACAAGGAATTTTTGAACTACCAACAGAATAACGTTTCTTATGAAGACTTATCATAGGAAACTTGGTGTGTGATTGATATCAGAATTGAGGAGTGTGAGAATAAATGACATTGGTCGAGGTCCAAGACTTCTCCCGTATCATTATTCTTATCACTATAGGTTTTAACACATGACAAAACTTCTTGTGGTTTCTGTGCACTGAATTTCCATAATTATGTAGGCCTCCATAATTACGTAATCCCTTGCACAGTCCGCACAGTTCATTTCATAATGCGTAGAGGAAAAATCAATTGAATAAACATGAAGAGACCTGACTAGACCACCAAAGGATCTTTTCAATTAGATCAACGAACAGTCTTTTCAACTAGATCAACACATGACCTTATTAACTAGACCGTCGTACGATCTCCTTAAATAGACCACTTAAGGGATCTTTTCAATTATATCATCACATGATATTTCTAACCAGATTTTCAAATCAATCTGTTTAACTAGACCTCCCAAGGGGTCCAATTATAATATAGTACTTTAAAAATCCATGGGATTTGACTACAACGTAGAAGTCCATTAAGGATTTAAGATAGTAACTTTGGATATCCTATTAAGAATCTCTTATACAAGATATGTAAGATTCTATGAGGATTTGGATGGATCACATACAACCATTAACATGTAAAAAAACACATAAGCACAAAATTAGTTAACTTGATTCGTTAATTCGTTCTCTTTAGGTATAGATAATTAAAGCACTCTAGGAATCCAATCCATGGATTTCATTTGGCACTTTAATCATTTCCAAGGATCCACCTATAAAGATAGAAGGATTATCAATAAGAGTTTGGCTTTGTTTCTTAAAAGAAACGAATGTTTAAGGTTCTTGGGGAGATCACAAGTGATCATAAAATGACAGAACCATACGAGTAGTTTGTATTTGGGTTGACATCATAAGGTTGTATCAAACATTCACACAATCGTATCAGTTTTGCAAAAATAAAAACGACGAATTTTTATTTATATAACAACTGACTTGTCTTTAAACGTCAAAGATAACAACCAAGGGAAATAACAAAACACTTGTTGTTCACTGCCGCATCATTGTTTATGTTTGCCTTGTTGATGTTAAATGCTCATCCTCGCGCTGGAGGTGCGTTAACAAGCCTTGGGCAATTATTTCTGTAGTGAGTAAGGTCACCACAGTTATAACATGACCCCGGAGGGAACCGTGCTTGAACAGCAGCAGGGTTTGCAGCAGCTTGATTTGCATATCGACAAACATTGATCAGATGTCCTAACCGCCCACAGTGGGTACATTTGTGACATGGTATTTGATTTGAATAATGACGATGGCATTGATTGCACCAAGGAGCAGTTCCCTTATACAGCTTCATCCCTGAGGCGAGTCATGGTGATAGCTAAGTCAACGGTCCTCTGGAGTACGACGCCTATTCGCTGGGTAATTGCAGCACTTGGTTCGGACATTGTTGTTGCGATGAAGAGGCACCATGAAGAAAATAGAAGACATGGGAGGAAACAAGGGAAAGATAGTCAAAAGAAAATGACAAGGCATTTAGATTGTGACCATTTGTTTGTTACCAAAGGCAAACAAATGAGACAGTGACTAATCAAAGTAAGCGGGTCAAAAATAATGTATCGCGAAGACATGCTCTCCTATAAGTGAACACTCATCCCAAGAATCCCCAGGTAAGCACAACTGGTCTCGCGTCTGATGAGATGTATACGAAGTGCTTGCCTAGACAGAAAACCCAGAATACAGGCATTCACCCTTCCAGTTTGCACGTGTTCACACTATTTAGGACCCAAAACTTTGACGAGATTTTGAAAACTCAAAGGGGTTCAAAATCTTATAACAGAGGGTTCAAAACCTTACAATAGAGAGTTCAAAACCTAGTAATCAATCATCCTAGAACAGATGATTAGTTTTCAAAGCGGTTTTGAAATTTATGTTCTTGTTGTGGTCGTCGCCTAAGGATAGGTGACGGTATTGTTTTATGACTAAACGCAAGTAAACTCGCGTTAGGGTCCTAAGAAGGTTATAGACTAGGTCAAAGCATTACTAATAACCTAATTCCCTATAACCATTGGCTCTGATACCATCTTTTCTGTCACACCCCGACCACGTGGAACATACAAAACGTGGCGGAAACATCGGGGAGTGTTGTAACAGAATTAATTGTTTCAAATCCAAGGCAATTGAAGTTTCGTTTTATTAATTAAACAAGAGAGCTTACATTGTTTAAACAAGAAACAAAGAGTACATAACATAAATTAACTAGATCTAGTCTCGTTTTAAGTCACTAAGGCACAGGTCCGCTTAAGTATGTCTCGATAAGTCCTATGCTTCATCTCCTGAAAACACATGTGAAAATAGGTACGTCAGCATAAAAATGCCTGTGAGATACATAGGTTTTGTGAAAATAGGATTCATGCTTATGTTTGAGAAAAAGTTTAGTCATGAACCTTGTAATTTGCTTTGTCTTGTAAATCATTTGAAAAACGATAAGTTCAGATGATATGTATAAATAAATGTAAATAATGTATGGTTAAATGAATAACCATATAATGAGTTTGTAAAAGATAAGTTGTTTGTAAATCAATGTCTTGTGAAAAGTATGTTAGTTGTATAAAATGTTCTATGTCTCAAACTGAAATGATTCAAATAACGCTACAATATGTAATACCATACAAACACTTATATATAGGAAGTACCAGCGGCGTATCCACCATGTTTGTATCATATTACACATGCATCGTTACTTAATCACTTAATCAAACCAAACCACCAAAGTAATGTTTAACAATTGTAGAAATGTTTATGTATTGTAAGTAATGTAAAGTTAAACGAATAACCTTATAGTAGCATATCAAAAGTATACTTTGGATTTGTAAGTAACATATTAAACTATGTTTTGGTTTTGTAAATAACATATCAAAATATGCTTTGGATGTTTAACAAAATATATGTTGGTTTGTACAATACCACACATGAGAGTATATAAAAATATACTTTAATAGTGTGATTTAAGAATTCATTCAGACCTGGTGCATCAAAATACACCTTTGAGACTATAGAAATACCACAAAGGCAATCCCTATTTGGATGGAGCAACAAATTGGTTTCAGACATTCCATGACAACAGGAATGGGGTGTCAAATCCTATAGCGCTATATCATACTAACAATCGGTCTGGTGAACATAAAATAAGTACAATACAACATTTTATTTTATGTTCTTAGAGAAATCAGTGTTTAAAACCATAGATAGTCTTTTAGTTTGTCAGAAGATAAGTAATAACTTGTATGATCAAATGTCAAAAGGTAAGCATGTGATGAAAACAGATGTACTAAGTAATGCACACAATGGGCACACGTAGCATGAAATGTCATGTAAAACAATGTACTAAGTACGCACTCAATGGGCATACATAGCATAAACTGAAATGAAATCATGTACTATAATGTACTAATGAACATAACCGATATATGATGTGAAAACAGGAAAGCTTGAAAGTAACAAGTAGGCACATGTGTTCCACCCCAAAACAGTTTGGAAAACAGTAAAAGAGGGGTCTATGTACTCACATGAGATTGCTCGGTAGTCCTTGAGTAACAACCAAACAATACTAGAGATCGCGGATATCAAACGGCACCTAGTATAGGTAGCTACATTAATAAACCGGACCTAAATCGGAAGATCGGATAGAATGAGGTTTCGTAAACCAAACGAGTGTAGAGACTCGTGTCATTTGGTTTAACAAAGCCTACATACTAAATGAAACTTAACATAATTGTTTACGACCCATTACGACCCGTTTAGGAAGCTTATGCTACTTTAACGCGTCGTGCGCGTGAAACGCGTTTGGACCGCCTAAATAGCCCTATGACAAGTGTTATATGCCTAAACATGTTACATAATCAGTTACGTGACAAAGGTTTAGGTTACATATGCTTAATTACCAATTATACATGAAAAGGGTATTCTGGTAATTTACCTAAGGCATATAAACTACCTATCATACAACTACTTAAACGATGTGACCATAGGGTATAACCTCGGAAGGTTATTCCCTACCTACTATGGTCACCTACTGTGTTTGGTCGGATCCTAATGATCGACCAAACTGGGTCGGGTTCGAGGTATAAGCGATTTATTAGATCGCTTACCCTACGACCCTAGACAACGTGGTAATCAGTAGGCATAGTCCCAAGGGACTATAACCATCGTGATTACAATCACGTTGCGAAGTTCAAACGAACTTCGCATTGACCATTACTGGTCAATGCTGAAAGTCAAACAAAGTTTGACTTTCTGACTCGAAAAGCAGTAAAAATAAGGAAAAGAACGAAAGAATACTTACGAAGGGTCCCCGAATGCTAACCCAGATCAAAATAGCTCAGGTATGAAACGAAGGTTCCAACTTAGAGCTTTCTTAATCAGATTTGTGGGTTTTGGGGTTGAGGGTGGATGGGTATTTATAGTAAAAGTAGAGCCGCTAGGATCGTTTCTTGAATATCGTGCCACGATCCGAGCCGTACACTTGTCACAAAGGTTATGGAGCCACTTATGCTCCTTATCTTAGTGACACATCAACTTAAAACATGTGGTTAAGGATCAATCAGCTGCAACTTGTGTTTAAACATTGAATCTGGTCCAGAATAGGCAGTCGCGTAGCGCGACGGGTAGGGGCCTAGGCAGTCGCGCTACGCCACTGACCCCCCTGTTCCAGAAAAGTTTCAAAAGTGACAGGTTTAGTCCCTGCAGCCCGTTTAAGCGATTTTCGATGCGTTTGAACCCCGTTAACCTCATTTCAAGGCTCTAAAATGAAGTTAAAGTATAGGGAACTCAAAACATGCTCAAAAATATCTCAGATGTCGGTTCGTTTGGCCGTACGATCGCGATGTTCGCTTAATTACGACGGAATGCGCATAAGCGCGAAAAACGATCCAAATGACGAAACGAATGGATTTTTCTTAAGGCGAACACTAAAATATAATGTAGTCATGCTTACATAAATTTTTGGATGTCCAGATGTATTCAGAACGTAAGTTATGCGCGAAAATGCAAACTTGTGCACTTTTTGACACTTTTAGTCCCTGAATGTCCCAAAAGTTTATTTTAGCACACTAAACCCCTCAAAGCCTATTTCTAAGCTATGTAAAGGATATTTAAGGTGTGTTTAACTTATGGTCATGTTCCGGAATGTTCGTTACAGTTCAAATTGACATACTTTCGCAGTTTGTCATATTTAGTCCCTGTAAGCGAATTAACTTGTTTTTGCCATACCAAAGCCTTTAAAACTTATTTCTAAGTTATGTAAAGGTTATTTAAGGTATGTTAAGCCTATTTCACTATTCCGGAGTGTTTGTTGGATTAAACTGGTTATATTTACGCATCAGAGCGCGTATAACCCTCCAGAAAGCGATTTAAAGCTTAAAATCGAACAAGAGTTGATATGTGCAAATGATACACATATTTTTTACAAATCCCAAGTATGAAATACAATATTTCATTGGTTTGGTCTTTGTTTGATGGTTGAAATGACACAGGTGTTACAGTCTCCCCTACTTTAGGAAATTTCGTCCCGAAATTTAATTCTAGAGAAAACTTGTGAAAACAGCTGTGACGGTTTCGCCTTCCAATAGATCCATTGAACCCTTAAGTAAAACTCTGGGCCCTGTTAGGATCCTTAGCGAATTTGTTAACCCTCAAAGTGAATTCCTTGTAATAGTAAAACAAGGAATTTTTGAACTACCAACAGAATAACGTTTCTTATGAAGACTTATCATAGGAAACTTGGTGTGTGATTGATATCAGAATTGAGGAGTGTGAGAATAAATGACATTGGTCGAGGTCCAAGACTTCTCCCGTATCATTATTCTTATCACTATAGGTTTTAACACATGACAAAACTTCTTGTGGTTTCTGTGCACTGAATTTCCATAATTATGTAGGCCTCCATAATTACGTAATCCCTTGCACAGTCCGCACAGTTCATTTCATAATGCGTAGAGGAAAAATCAATTGAATAAACATGAAGAGACCTGACTAGACCACCAAAGGATCTTTTCAATTAGATCAACGAACAGTCTTTTCAACTAGATCAACACATGACCTTATTAACTAGACCGTCGTACGATCTCCTTAAATAGACCACTTAAGGGATCTTTTCAATTATATCATCACATGATATTTCTAACCAGATTTTCAAATCAATCTGTTTAACTAGACCTCCCAAGGGGTCCAATTATAATATAGTACTTTAAAAATCCATGGGATTTGACTACAACGTAGAAGTCCATTAAGGATTTAAGATAGTAACTTTGGATATCCTATTAAGAATCTCTTATACAAGATATGTAAGATTCTATGAGGATTTGGATGGATCACATACAACCATTAACATGTAAAAAAACACATAAGCACAAAATTAGTTAACTTGATTCGTTAATTCGTTCTCTTTAGGTATAGATAATTAAAGCACTCTAGGAATCCAATCCATGGATTTCATTTGGCACTTTAATCATTTCCAAGGATCCACCTATAAAGATAGAAGGATTATCAATAAGAGTTTGGCTTTGTTTCTTAAAAGAAACGAATGTTTAAGGTTCTTGGGGAGATCACAAGTGATCATAAAATGACAGAACCATACGAGTAGTTTGTATTTGGGTTGACATCATAAGGTTGTATCAAACATTCACACAATCGTATCAGTTTTGCAAAAATAAAAACGACGAATTTTTATTTATATAACAACTGACTTGTCTTTAAACGTCAAAGATAACAACCAAGGGAAATAACAAAACACTTGTTGTTCACTGCCGCATCATTGTTTATGTTTGCCTTGTTGATGTTAAATGCTCATCCTCGCGCTGGAGGTGCGTTAACAAGCCTTGGGCAATTATTTCTGTAGTGAGTAAGGTCACCACAGTTATAACATGACCCCGGAGGGAACCGTGCTTGAACAGCAGCAGGGTTTGCAGCAGCTTGATTTGCATATCGACAAACATTGATCAGATGTCCTAACCGCCCACAGTGGGTACATTTGTGACATGGTATTTGATTTGAATAATGACGATGGCATTGATTGCACCAAGGAGCAGTTCCCTTATACAGCTTCATCCCTGAGGCGAGTCATGGTGATAGCTAAGTCAACGGTCCTCTGGAGTACGACGCCTATTCGCTGGGTAATTGCAGCACTTGGTTCGGACATTGTTGTTGCGATGAAGAGGCACCATGAAGAAAATAGAAGACATGGGAGGAAACAAGGGAAAGATAGTCAAAAGAAAATGACAAGGCATTTAGATTGTGACCATTTGTTTGTTACCAAAGGCAAACAAATGAGACAGTGACTAATCAAAGTAAGCGGGTCAAAAATAATGTATCGCGAAGACATGCTCTCCTATAAGTGAACACTCATCCCAAGAATCCCCAGGTAAGCACAACTGGTCTCGCGTCTGATGAGATGTATACGAAGTGCTTGCCTAGACAGAAAACCCAGAATACAGGCATTCACCCTTCCAGTTTGCACGTGTTCACACTATTTAGGACCCAAAACTTTGACGAGATTTTGAAAACTCAAAGGGGTTCAAAATCTTATAACAGAGGGTTCAAAACCTTACAATAGAGAGTTCAAAACCTAGTAATCAATCATCCTAGAACAGATGATTAGTTTTCAAAGCGGTTTTGAAATTTATGTTCTTGTTGTGGTCGTCGCCTAAGGATAGGTGACGGTATTGTTTTATGACTAAACGCAAGTAAACTCGCGTTAGGGTCCTAAGAAGGTTATAGACTAGGTCAAAGCATTACTAATAACCTAATTCCCTATAACCATTGGCTCTGATACCATCTTTTCTGTCACACCCCGACCACGTGGAACATACAAAACGTGGCGGAAACATCGGGGAGTGTTGTAACAGAATTAATTGTTTCAAATCCAAGGCAATTGAAGTTTCGTTTTATTAATTAAACAAGAGAGCTTACATTGTTTAAACAAGAAACAAAGAGTACATAACATAAATTAACTAGATCTAGTCTCGTTTTAAGTCACTAAGGCACAGGTCCGCTTAAGTATGTCTCGATAAGTCCTATGCTTCATCTCCTGAAAACACATGTGAAAATAGGTACGTCAGCATAAAAATGCCTGTGAGATACATAGGTTTTGTGAAAATAGGATTCATGCTTATGTTTGAGAAAAAGTTTAGTCATGAACCTTGTAATTTGCTTTGTCTTGTAAATCATTTGAAAAACGATAAGTTCAGATGATATGTATAAATAAATGTAAATAATGTATGGTTAAATGAATAACCATATAATGAGTTTGTAAAAGATAAGTTGTTTGTAAATCAATGTCTTGTGAAAAGTATGTTAGTTGTATAAAATGTTCTATGTCTCAAACTGAAATGATTCAAATAACGCTACAATATGTAATACCATACAAACACTTATATATAGGAAGTACCAGCGGCGTATCCACCATGTTTGTATCATATTACACATGCATCGTTACTTAATCACTTAATCAAACCAAACCACCAAAGTAATGTTTAACAATTGTAGAAATGTTTATGTATTGTAAGTAATGTAAAGTTAAACGAATAACCTTATAGTAGCATATCAAAAGTATACTTTGGATTTGTAAGTAACATATTAAACTATGTTTTGGTTTTGTAAATAACATATCAAAATATGCTTTGGATGTTTAACAAAATATATGTTGGTTTGTACAATACCACACATGAGAGTATATAAAAATATACTTTAATAGTGTGATTTAAGAATTCATTCAGACCTGGTGCATCAAAATACACCTTTGAGACTATAGAAATACCACAAAGGCAATCCCTATTTGGATGGAGCAACAAATTGGTTTCAGACATTCCATGACAACAGGAATGGGGTGTCAAATCCTATAGCGCTATATCATACTAACAATCGGTCTGGTGAACATAAAATAAGTACAATACAACATTTTATTTTATGTTCTTAGAGAAATCAGTGTTTAAAACCATAGATAGTCTTTTAGTTTGTCAGAAGATAAGTAATAACTTGTATGATCAAATGTCAAAAGGTAAGCATGTGATGAAAACAGATGTACTAAGTAATGCACACAATGGGCACACGTAGCATGAAATGTCATGTAAAACAATGTACTAAGTACGCACTCAATGGGCATACATAGCATAAACTGAAATGAAATCATGTACTATAATGTACTAATGAACATAACCGATATATGATGTGAAAACAGGAAAGCTTGAAAGTAACAAGTAGGCACATGTGTTCCACCCCAAAACAGTTTGGAAAACAGTAAAAGAGGGGTCTATGTACTCACATGAGATTGCTCGGTAGTCCTTGAGTAACAACCAAACAATACTAGAGATCGCGGATATCAAACGGCACCTAGTATAGGTAGCTACATTAATAAACCGGACCTAAATCGGAAGATCGGATAGAATGAGGTTTCGTAAACCAAACGAGTGTAGAGACTCGTGTCATTTGGTTTAACAAAGCCTACATACTAAATGAAACTTAACATAATTGTTTACGACCCATTACGACCCGTTTAGGAAGCTTATGCTACTTTAACGCGTCGTGCGCGTGAAACGCGTTTGGACCGCCTAAATAGCCCTATGACAAGTGTTATATGCCTAAACATGTTACATAATCAGTTACGTGACAAAGGTTTAGGTTACATATGCTTAATTACCAATTATACATGAAAAGGGTATTCTGGTAATTTACCTAAGGCATATAAACTACCTATCATACAACTACTTAAACGATGTGACCATAGGGTATAACCTCGGAAGGTTATTCCCTACCTACTATGGTCACCTACTGTGTTTGGTCGGATCCTAATGATCGACCAAACTGGGTCGGGTTCGAGGTATAAGCGATTTATTAGATCGCTTACCCTACGACCCTAGACAACGTGGTAATCAGTAGGCATAGTCCCAAGGGACTATAACCATCGTGATTACAATCACGTTGCGAAGTTCAAACGAACTTCGCATTGACCATTACTGGTCAATGCTGAAAGTCAAACAAAGTTTGACTTTCTGACTCGAAAAGCAGTAAAAATAAGGAAAAGAACGAAAGAATACTTACGAAGGGTCCCCGAATGCTAACCCAGATCAAAATAGCTCAGGTATGAAACGAAGGTTCCAACTTAGAGCTTTCTTAATCAGATTTGTGGGTTTTGGGGTTGAGGGTGGATGGGTATTTATAGTAAAAGTAGAGCCGCTAGGATCGTTTCTTGAATATCGTGCCACGATCCGAGCCGTACACTTGTCACAAAGGTTATGGAGCCACTTATGCTCCTTATCTTAGTGACACATCAACTTAAAACATGTGGTTAAGGATCAATCAGCTGCAACTTGTGTTTAAACATTGAATCTGGTCCAGAATAGGCAGTCGCGTAGCGCGACGGGTAGGGGCCTAGGCAGTCGCGCTACGCCACTGACCCCCCTGTTCCAGAAAAGTTTCAAAAGTGACAGGTTTAGTCCCTGCAGCCCGTTTAAGCGATTTTCGATGCGTTTGAACCCCGTTAACCTCATTTCAAGGCTCTAAAATGAAGTTAAAGTATAGGGAACTCAAAACATGCTCAAAAATATCTCAGATGTCGGTTCGTTTGGCCGTACGATCGCGATGTTCGCTTAATTACGACGGAATGCGCATAAGCGCGAAAAACGATCCAAATGACGAAACGAATGGATTTTTCTTAAGGAGAACACTAAAATATAATGTAGTCATGCTTACATAAATTTTTGGATGTCCAGATGTATTCAGAACGTAAGTTATGCGCGAAAATGCAAACTTGTGCACTTTTTGACACTTTTAGTCCCTGAATGTCCCAAAAGTTTATTTTAGCACACTAAACCCCTCAAAGCCTATTTCTAAGCTATGTAAAGGATATTTAAGGTGTGTTTAACTTATGGTCATGTTCCGGAATGTTCGTTACAGTTCAAATTGACATACTTTCGCAGTTTGTCATATTTAGTCCCTGTAAGCGAATTAACTTGTTTTTGCCATACCAAAGCCTTTAAAACTTATTTCTAAGTTATGTAAAGGTTATTTAAGGTATGTTAAGCCTATTTCACTATTCCGGAGTGTTTGTTGGATTAAACTGGTTATATTTACGCATCAGAGCGCGTATAACCCTCCAGAAAGCGATTTAAAGCTTAAAATCGAACAAGAGTTGATATGTGCAAATGATACACATATTTTTTACAAATCCCAAGTATGAAATATAATATTTCATTGGTTTGGTCTTTGTTTGATGGTTGAAATGACACAGGTGTTACACATTAATAAAGATTTTATCATACCAAATTAAAAAAAAATAAGTGTGGCAATTACTTTTGTTTCACAGATGGCTGGAGTAATTTTGTGTATGAACTTAAGTTAGCTTTTGGTGATACTCTATGTTTCCAAATGCAAAATAAGACATTTTTTAATAAAGATGATTGTGAAATATTATTGAGGAAATCAACATGAGATGACATTGATCTTGAAGATACCTATAACCCATACAACTTTATAGAGCTTCCCAATGATTCAAAATATCATATTTTTGAAAGTTGTATAGTCGATACCTTGGTAAATGACTCTATTGCATTAATATTTTTTGTATTGTTTTTATTAACTTTTTAACAATTTACAATTTTAATATTAATAACAGTTTGTTTTTATTTTCTAGTGGCTAACTGAACGCATAGGAATTTCCGCTGGTTTACACAACAATTATAAAGATGATTAGTGGATCTGAATAAGAACTGAAAATATATATAGAAGAAGGGCTTTTCGAAACTACAAGGTTTATAATTTATTTATAATATACTACAGTTTGTAATCTATTTATAATATACTACATTTGTTTTTTTTTTTCGTATTTACATTTATTACTTATTGTTTGTTACATGTATAATGTTTTTGGTTGGAATGATTTGATAAAATTTGGGGGAGTTCCATGAGGCAAAATGGGTATTTTCAAATGGTCAACAAGCCAAGGAAATCTTTTGCTCGCAATAGATCAGGACCTTTAATATTTCATAAAATCATTTTATCAAAATCATCTTCGCATAACATTGTTTTTTATATTAAGTATTGTGTGTTTATTTATTGGTTGAAATATTTGAACATTATCATTTGTCATTTTTTATCATAAGTCATTAGGGTATACGGAGTGGTCGGTAAAAGGGTGCGGCAAAGTGGGTTTGCCGAGCGGGAACACCGCCGCCAACCCCTTTACCGATCGGTAATCTTTAATCAGCGGTGAACGTTTACCGAGTGTTGTTGCGCATCTTGAAGAAGAGGCATCTTGAAGATAATGGAAGGCATAGGAGGAGGCAAGCGAGATGTTATCGGATAATCAAAACAGGATGACAATGCATAAAAACTGTGATAATTTGTTTGTTACCTAAGGAAAACAAATGAGATGGTGACTAATCAAAGTAAGTGGGTCATATTAATGTATCGCGAAGACATGCTTTAGCCTATAAGTGGACACTCACCCCAAGAGTTCCCAGGTAAGAGTTACTGGTCCGATTATGTGGATTTGTACGAACACTCTAGCCTTAGACAGAAAGCTTAGAGTACAGGCATCCACCCTTCCAGATTGCACGTGTTCACATTATAAGACCCAACCTTGACGAGATTTTGAAAACTTTGAAGGTTCAAAACCTTATAATAAATCATCCTAGAACAGATGATTGGTGTTCAAAGCGGATTTGAAATTTGTGTTCTTGTTGTGGTTGTCACCTAGGATAAGTGACGGTATTGTTTTAAGATCTAAACACAAGAATCTTGTGTTAGGGTCCTAGGAAGGTTATAGACTAGGTCAAATCATTACTAATAACCTAATTCCCTATAACCATGAGCTCTGATACCAACTTTTCTGTCACACCCCGACCGCGTTAAAACAACAAACCGCGGCGGAAACGTCGGGGAGTGTCGTAACAGAATCATTTTTCACAACACATGGATAAAAGTTCTGTTTTATTAAACTAAATTTATTACATTGTATTGAAATTAGAAACAAAACATGAACAAATTAACTTCCATTGTTATTAAGTCACCAAGGCCTCGTCCATTCCTATGTGAGCATGCACCAATAACATCATCAAACATCGTCAACTATGGTACCTGAAACATATGTGAAAATACGTCAGCATAAAAATGCCGGCGAGTACATAGGTTTTATGTGAGTGTCAGATTCATGGCTCGTTTTACCTTTTGAAATAACTCAAACAACTTTGTTATTCGATATTAGAAAACTTAGTTTTGTAAAATGTTTATATTGTGAATTGAAATAACCAAGTTAAAACAGATTTGTTATAATTTATAAAACCTCGATGCCATGAATCTTAACTCAAAACATTTGTTTAAGTAAACCCAGATCGTAAATTGTTTTTGTAATAAAACTCGAATGGTTTATATTGTTAGAAAAACCTTGTAATATAACTTTGTTTTGATAACATTTGCCCAAGTGATCTAGATAACGCAACGATATATAATGTGTTAAAAGCACTTATATATAGAAAATACCAGCGGCGTATCCACCATGCTTTTAACACATTACACCCGCCCCGTTACCTAATCACTTCCCTAACCCAACGGTTCAAACAGTTCCAAACGGTTCACATCAATCAATCAGTTCCAAACGGTTCACATAAATCAAACAGTTCCAAACGGTTCAAAAGGATCAAACAGTTCCAAACGGTTCACATAAATCAAACAGTTCCAAACGGTTCAAATAGATTAATCAGTTCCAAACGGTTCACATGGATCAAACAGTTCCAAACGGTTTACATAAATCAAACAGTTCCAAACGGTTCAAATATATTAATCAGTTCCAAACGGTTCACATGGATCAAACAGTTCCAAATGGTTCAAACAGTTCAACTAGTAATATAAACCATAGCATTTGTTTAAAAGACTCGAAAACATTTGGCACATATGAATCACCCCAAAATAGTTTAAAACGGTAAAAAAAGGGAACTATGTACTCACTTGAGGATGCTTAGAAGTCTTGATTAACAACCAAGCAAAGCTAGAAGGATCACGGAAATCAATCGGCACCTAATATAGGTAACTACATTAATAACCGGACCTAAATCGGAAGATCGGATAGGATGAGGTTTCGTAAACCAAATGAGTGTTGGAACTCATATGATATGGTTTAACAAAGCCTACATACTAAAACGGAACCTATCCTAAGTGCTTACGACCCATTACGACCCGTTTAGGTAGCTTACGCCACTTTAACGCGTTGTTCGCGTAAAACGCGTTTGGAACGCCTAACTAGTCCTATGACAAGTATTATATGCCTAAACATGTTTAAATATGTTGCATAATCATTTAAGTGACAAAAGTTTGAGTTACATATGCTTAAATACCAATTATGCATGAAAAGGGCATTTTGGTCATTTTACCCAAGGCATATAAACAACCTATCATACAACTAATTAAACTAAGTGACCATAAGTTATAACATCGGAAGGTTATTCCCTATACATCTATGGTCACTAAACATGCTTGGTCGGATCCTAATGATCGACCAAACGGGTCGGGTTCGAAAGCCTAAGCGGTTGTTTAGACCGCTTATCTTACGACCCTATATAAGCACTAAACCTAAAGTGACGAGTTAAACATGTTAAAACATGTTTAACGAAGTTTGAAAACAAGTTTGGTATCAAGACAACCGGTTTTGATACCCAAGAATAGTTTGGTTGCAAAATACGCATAGGCACGTATTTTGACCGAAACTATGACTCGTCGCTACACCTAATCAACATGGTAATCAGTAGGTATAGTAACAAGGGACTATAATCATCGTGATTACGCTCACGTTGCAAAGTTCAAATGAACTTTGTGTTGACCAAAGACTGGTCAAAGCAGAAAGTCAAACACTGTTTGACTTTTACGCTTGAAAACGATAAAAGCACGAAAGAAACTTACAAAGGGTCCAAGCTAGGAAGATCTTGTTTCAAGTTGCTCAGGTATGAAATGTTAAACCCCAACTTAGAGCAAAATGAATCAGATTGTGAGTTGAAAGGAATGAAGGTGTTGGGTATTTATAGGAATTCCACTACCGTTAGGATCGTTCCTCGCAATTCGTGCTTCGATCTTGGCCTTACACTTGGGCACAAGGTTTTGTAATACAAGGGGTACTCAAAACCATCAAAATCTAGCCCATAGAGTGCAAAACTTGGGGTTAAAAACCATCAAAACCAGCCCAAATGACCAGATGCAATGTTTCTGTCTGAATGTCTGTCGCGCCCCGCGTGAGCATAGGGCTTGGCTTACGCGCCCCTCCTGAGATCTTTGGCAGATTGTAACTTTTGGTCCCTGCAGCCCAGAAACTTGCTTTTCGATGCATTTTTGACACGTTTAAGCCCCGTTAACCCCATTTCAAGGCTCTAAAATGAAGTTAAAGTATAGGGAACTTAAAATATGCTCAAAAACATCTCAGATGTCGGTTCGTTTGGTCGTACGGTTGCGTTATTCGGGTAATTACGACGGAAGTCGTAACGAACGCAAAAACGATCCAAATTAAGCGACGAATGGAATTTTATCATGCCAATCACTAAAATAAAGTATATTAATGATTACATAAAATTTTGGATGTCCAGATATTTTCAGAACGTAAGATATGCGCGAAAATGCAAACTTTTGCACTTTTTGACGCTTTTAGTCCGTGTTTGACCAAAAAGTTTATTTCATGCACACCAAACCCCTCAAAGCCTATTTTTAAGCTATGTGAAGGATATTTAGGGTATGTGTCACGGCCCCCGACCCACCCTGGACGGAATCGGGTGCCGCGACAGCCCAGTGGTACCGGTGATTATTTTGAAAACGTTGCAGCGGAAATTTCATCAGGACCGTGAGTTAGGAAAAATATCAGAGTTTAGAAACACCGGATTTTTTTTATTAAATAGATGGGATAAACCCATGTTTTACAATGGTAGCTTTAATAAAATAAATTATAAAACAATATTTCTTAATTTGATTTAATTAATAAAATAAGCCACTTCTTGATGCCTTTCAGTGCCGTATCCAATGCTTACTTCCATCTATTGTAATTACCTGAAAAGTATTTTAAAAAGGTTTTGTCAGCGGGAAATACTGAGTGAATCATTCATTTTGCTAAAACGACTCTTTTATTATAATTCACAGTATTAAGAGAGATTACAATGTTTATTTCAACCAATTACCCACAGTACTTGTCATCGACTCGTTTCGGTGACTGTGGTCATATTACTATTGAGTCCGTTCACCGAATAGTAACGAGTATCATTAATTAGGTACGCCCACCTATATTGATAAAAACAGTAATGTGCACAATACCCCACATACCGGCTGTAAATTGGTGACTACATATACTTAATCACTGTAATTATAACTTTGAAAATAATTTGGAGTATTGTAAAACAATTGATAAAAAGAGAATGACTCACATTATCAGCATACAGATTCATACGGGCAAAGTTTAGCCTACAGATAAGCCTTGATTTATCACAAATACAAGCAGAGCTTAGCCTATTAATTGATCTGGTAACCTAGTGCACACAACTAGGTAATAACTAATACAACATTTACGATAACTCACGAGATAAAACCCTCACAACGAATGACAAAGTGCAATACTTAAACATCCATCGGATTTACAACGAATGGCAGAGTATAGTCCGAGTTCGAACATCACTCAAACATTCAAGTCGAAATCACGATTAATGACAAAGTATAAACTCAATTTGAGCGGCACTTAAACATCCATTGGATAGTTTAATCGATCGGACATTGAATCGTAGCAGCGATCGAGTTAATACCCTGTTTGCGGCAACACCCCGCTATACTAATTAGTGATTTTGATAGTAATTGGACGATATCTCAGCGTACGTTTGGAATTTGATCGTCGCTCAAATGTCAGAATTCAAGTGCCAAGGCCTGCTATTTATACACGAAATTTGACATGCTTACGGACCGTAAGACTCCTAATGTTACGGTCCGTAAGACTATTAATGTTACGGTCCGTAAGAGACACGAATTACTTATAGACTTGCCACGCGTGGGACTAGGCCTGATGAGTCGACGGATTGTTAAATTTCAATTTCGACAGCACATAATTTAGATAATCGTCGAGTAGGAAATGCCCCCCCTGAGTTTTAGGGACCCTGATCCTGATTCTGATGATTCTGAAAATTTTAGGGTTTGCGCAGAATCACTTGGGTGTCTTAATTAGGGTTTCCTATTGGTCAAATTAATTTAATAATTATGACTTTTGATGAGAGTTGTTACATTCTCCCCACCTTAATAAAAATCTCGTCCTCGAGATTTACTGGAATAAATGAGGATACCTTCGCTTCTTTTCTAATTCCAGTTCCCAAGTGTATTCAGGTCCTCGTTTCGAATCCTACTTGACTTTAACTAACACTAGTCGTTTGTGCTTGAGAAACTTCACTTTTCTGTCTTCTATCTGAAGAGGTTTCTCAACAAATTTTAAATTTTTCGTTTACCTCTATATCTTGGAGAGGTACTACCAAAGATTCGTCTGATAGACATTTCTTAAGGTTGGATACATGAAATACATCATGTACTCCAGCTAACTCTTCTGGAAGTTGTAAACGATAAGCAACTGGTCCTATACGTTGGATCACTGGAAATGGTCCTACGTACCTTGGACTTAGCTTTCCTTTCTTACCGAATCTAACAACTCCTTTCCAAGGAGATACTTTCAACAGTACTCTGTCTCCAACTTGGAATTCTAACGGCTTGCATCTATTGTCTGCATAACTCTTCTGGCGATCTCGAGCCGTCTTCAGCCTTTCCTTGATTTGTGAAATTTTGTCAGTCGTCTCTTGCATTATCTCAGGACCTGATAATTGACTTTCTCCTATTTCTGCCCAACAAACTGGAGTTCTGCACTTTCTTCCATATAATGCTTCGAATGGGGCAATTTCAATACTTGAATGATAACTATTGTTATAGGAGAATTCAATTAATGGTAAATAATCATCCTAATTCCCACCAAAATCTATTACACATGCTCTAAGCATGTCTTCTAGAGTTTGGATCGTTCTTTTACTTTGTCCGTCTGTTTGAGGATGATATGCAGTGCTTAGGTTTAGTCGAGTTCCCATTGCTTGCTGGAAACTTTTCCAGAAATGAGAAGTGAAACGACTATCCCTATCTGATACAATGGAGAGTGGAACTCTATGTAGAGATACTACTTCATATACAACTTTGCCAGTCTTTCCATGCTAGAGGTTTCTTTCATAGGTAGAAAGTGAGCTGATTTGGTTAATCGATCAACAATTACCCAAATCGCATCATTACCTTTTCTTGTTTTAGGCAACTTAGTAACAAAATCCATTGTTATGAGTTCCTATTTCCATACCGGCATTTCTAACTGTTGTAGTAGACTTGAAGGTTTCTGGTGTTCTGCCTTAACTTGTGAACAAGTAAGACACTTAGAAACATATCTAGCTATATCCTTTTTCATGCCTATCCACCAGAAGTTATTTCTTAAATCTTGGTACATCTTATTGTTTCCCGGGTGTATGGTATACCTAGATTTATGAGCTTCCTCTAAAATCTGATTTCTTAATTCTCCCTGCTTAGGTATCCAAATTTGTTTCTTATGAAATCTCCAGATTCCATCACTACCTGGTTCTAATTCCCTAAATTCGTCCTTTCATTCCTTCAGCATCATCCTTGATTGCTGTTTTCTGAATATTTCTTAGTTTGTTCCATTAAGTCTAATTGTAAACTTAATCTAAGAGCACGAACTCGTCGTTGTTTCTCATAGTACTTACGACTTAAAGCATCTACAACTACATTTGCCTTTCCTTCGTGATACTGAATATCACAGTTGTAGTCACTTAGGATTTCCATCCATCTCCTTTGCCTCATGTTTAACTCTTTTTGCCCAAATATATATCTTAAACTTTTATGATCTGTATATATAGTAAACTTACTTCCGTACAGATAATGTCTCCAAATATTAAGGGCAAAAATTACGGCTCCTAATTCTAAATCATGAGTTGTATAGTTTTCTTCGTGCTTTTTCAATTGCCTTGAAGCATACGCAATTACCTTCTTGCGTTGCATAAGCACACATCCAAATCCTAGTTTTGAAGCATCACAATATACTTCAAAATCTTCAGTTCCTTCTGGTAAGGCTAAGATTGGAGCATTGGTTAATTTCTGCTTTAATATTCTAAAGGCTTCTTCTTGTTTAGGTCCCCATTCAAACTTAATGGCTTTACAGGTTAGCTTAGTTAATGGTACAACTATCTTGGAAAAATCCTTAATAAATCGTCTATAATATCTAGCTAAACCTATAAAACTTCTAATTTCCATTGCAGATTGTGGAACCTTCCATTTGACAATTGCTTTTATCTTAGCAGGATTTACGTGAATGCCTTTGTGATTCACCATATGTCCTAAGAATTGCACTCCTTGCAACCAAAATTCACACTTCGAGAATTTGGCATAAAGTTTTTCCTTTCTTAACAAAGTCAAGAATACATACAAGTGCTGACAATGTTCGTCCTGACTTTTGGAATAAATAAGTATATCGTCTATAAAAACAATTACAAATTTATTCAAATACGGTTTACAGATCCTGTTCATCATGTCCATGAATGCAACAGGTGCATTTGTTAACCCAAAGGCATAACTGTAAATTCGTAATGACCATACCTAGTTCTAAAAGCAATCTTAGGTGTATCTTCCTCTTGCACCTTCAATTGATGATATCTGGAACGTAAGTCGATCTTAGAAAAATATCTAGTTCCTTGAAGTTGATCGAAAGATTATCAATCCTAGGTAATGGGTATCGATTCTTAATTGTAACCTTATTATATTTTCTATAATCAATACATATTCTCATTGAACCATCCCTTTTTTTTCTTTACAGACAACACTGGTGCTCCCCACGGGGATGAACTAGGTTGTATGAAACCTTTACTTAATAATTCATCTAATTGCTTCTTTAGTTCTAACATTTCTATGGTGCTAACCGATAAGGTGCCTTGGCTATCGTTGTAGTTCCTGGAATTTAAATGAATTCTAAATTTTATCTCCCTATCTGGTGGTAACCCTGGTAACTCTTCTGTGAATACCCCTGGGTATTCTGAGATTACAAGAATCTCCTTATATTACAAAGTATATATATTTTTATATTCAAATATTTTTATATATACTTAAAATTTATTAAATAAGTAGGATGACTTAATTTTAACTAGTCATTGTCATGGTTGGATATTGGTTAGTGCTGCCTTGTTTAAGCATAGGTGATCAGTCCATGCCTAACTAAAGTAGGCTACCCAATATTAGCCCCTTGACAATAACCCTAGTATCTTAAAAATACTAATACTTCTGTTATTAATTTATTATTAATAATAATAATAAAACTAATATTAATTATTAATAATAAATAACTGAACATAAACTTAAATGAGAGTATACCTTAAACATAAGAGTCATCGTGCCAAATTTATATTTCCCAAAGGTCTTGCCTGGTAAGTTGTGTGTGACATACTTTGACATCTATGGATGTATAATTTAAGTTTTATGTGTTTTCTTGTGTACTAGCATAACTTTACATGCTTCTTACTTGCGTAAATAGTTTCTGATAACGCGTTAGAAATTCTTTTGATGGTGTTTTAACTTAAAGGATTTCCATTGTACGAGTTACGAGGTAGATGATCAAACGAAATAATGTTTGATATCGGATTTAAAGATATTCCTGATAAAGAAATCTAGACACAGATACTTGTGTTTTATTCCAAATTAACTTTTGGAATTTCTTATAGATATATATATCTATATAATCATATATTTTACATGTTGTAATATACATACCCTCTATAAGGTCTATGTATTTAATAGATTCATATTTCCAAATACCAGTCAGATATCAGATCATGATATTATTTAGGGAAATTTTGTCACTTGCTGACATATTATATACCCTGTTTTATCCGGTTCGCGCCGGAGAGGTAACCTCATCTTACCCGGTTCTCGTCGGAGAGGTAATTCCAGTATATCCGGACAAACTGGAGAGTCGGCTACATCATACCCAGTCTTGCCGGAGAAAATTTTCTATTTCCCATAAATATTATCTTTTCAAAAAGTGCCTATCTTATTGGGCTTTTATTCAAAATTAAGGAAATTTATATTTCCATAACATATCTTTTTATTATATTGACCACTAAATGATTTCTGTGACAATGTCAATTTACTATTGATCATTCTTTCAAATAGTAACTCAGGTCATATTACTGTTGATCATTCTTTCAACTAGTAATTGTGGTCATATCACTGTTGATCATTCTTTCAACTAGTGATTCTAATCATAACACTGTTGATCATTCTCTCAACTAGTGCTTTTGGTCATGTCACTGTTGATCATTCTCTCAACTAGTGACTCTGGACTTAGTTATCCCGTGACATTACTTCATCAATTACTTATGGCACACCAAAATCCATCATATTTATTTATACAAATACTTAGCTTATCGTGAAGCTAATACTAAGGCATCTTTTCTTAAGTTCAAGTCTAAATGCTACCAGTTAACAGCAATCTCCTAACTCTTTTATATAAATTTAGGTATTATTATCACAACACCTAAAGGCTTAAAGCAGTGGCTTGGCTCTGATACCACCTTCTGTCACGGCCCCCGACCCACCCTGGACGGAATCGGGTGCCGCGACAGCCCAGTGGTACCGGTGATTATTTTGAAAACGTTGCAGCGGAAATTTCATCAGGACCGTGAGTTAGGAAAAATATCAGAGTTTAGAAACACCGGATTTTTTTTATTAAATAGATGGGATAAACCCATGTTTTACAATGGTAGCTTTAATAAAATAAATTATAAAACAATATTTCTTAATTTGATTTAATTAATAAAATAAGCCACTTCTTGATTCCTTTCAGTGCCGTATCCAATGCTTACTTCCATCTATTGTAATTACCTGAAAAGTATTTTAAAAAGGTTTTGTCAGCGGGAAATACTGAGTGAATCATTCATTTTGCTAAAATGACTCTTTTATTATAATTCACAGTATTAAGAGAGATTACAATGTTTATTTCAACCAATTACCCACAGTACTTGTCATCGACTCGTTTCGGTGACTGTGGTCATATTACTATTGAGTCCGTTCACCCAATAGTAACGAGTATCATTAATTAGGTACGCCCACCTATATTGATAAAAACAGTAATGTGCACAATACCCCACATACCGGCTGTAAATTGGTGACTACATATACTTAATCACTGTAATTATAACTTTGAAAATAATTTGGAGTATTGTAAAACAATTGATAAAAAGAGAATGACTCACATTATCAGCATACAGATTCATACGGGCAAAGTTTAGCCTACAGATAAGCCTTGATTTATCACAAATACAAGCAGAGCTTAGCCTATTAATTGATCTGGTAACCTAGTGCACACAACTAGGTAATAACTAATACAGCATTTACGATAACTCACGAGATAAAACCCTCACAACGAATGACAAAGTGCAATACTTAAACATCCATCGGATTTACAACGAATGACAGAGTATAGTCCGAGTTCGAACAACACTCAAACATTCAAGTCGAAATCACGATTAATGACAAAGTATAAACTCAATTTGAGCGGCACTTAAACATCCATTGGATAGTTTAATCGATCGGACATTGAATCGTAGCAGCGATCGAGTTAATACCCTGTTTGCGGCAGCACCCCGCTATACTAATTAGTGATTTTGATAGTAATTGGACGATATCTCAGCGTACGTTTGGAATTTGATCGTCGCTCAAATGTCAGAATTCAAGTGCCAAGGCCTGCTATTTATACACGAAATTTGACATGCTTACGGACCGTAAGACTCCTAATGTTAGGGTCCGTAAGGGTGCTTACGGTCCGTAAGACTATTAATGTTACGGTCCGTAAGAGACACGAATTACTTATAGACTTGCCACGCGTGGGACTAGGCCTGATGAGTCGACGGATTGTTAAATTTCAATTTCGACAGCACATAATTTAGATAATCGTCGAGTAGGAAATGCCCCCCCCCCCCTGAGTTTTAGGGGCCCTGATCCTGATTCTGATGATTCTGAAAATTTTAGGGTTTGCGCAGAATCACTTGGGTGTCTTAATTAGGGTTTCCTATTGGTCAAATTAATTTAATAATTATGACTTTTGATGAGAGTTGTTACAGTATGTTTTACTTATGGTCATGTTCCGGAATGTTCGATACCATACGAATCAGCAGACTTTTGCAGTTTGACGCAAATAGTCCCTGCGCTCGAATAAACTTGATTTCGACATACCAAACCATCCAAAACTAATTTCTAAGTTATGTAAAGGATATTAAAGGTATGTTAAGCCCATGTCACTGTTTCGGAGTGTTTGTTGCATTAAACTGGTTATATTTACGCATCAGTTCGCGTATAACCTTCCAGAAAGTGATTTAAAGCTCGAAATCGAACAAGAATTGATATGTGCAAACGATAAACATATTTATACAAATCCCAAGTATGAAACACGATATTTCATTGATTTGGTATTTGTTTGATAGTTGATGAGGCACAGATGTCACAGTCTCCCCTACTTTAGGAAATTTCGTCCCGAAATTTATTCGTAGGAGTCTGTCTGTGACGCTGTGTTAAATAATTGTCTTGCATGGAATCTAGGGTGTCATCTATTTACGTAGAGTAACCCATCAAATATTTTTATGCAAGGCATAACCCTGTCATTCCCCAGTTGATATACTTCGAAGTGAAAATGAATGGACGATTCACTTTCTCCAATGGTGTAAGGCCCTAATTCGGATTTGACCAAGAGTCGCAGCGGAATTTCATACCGTAAAATTTATTTTCATTATAAGTACCTTGACTTACTTAAAATTTCATTTTAACACAACTTTTTCACATGAAGTCATAAATCGACTCATTTACAATTAAAAACATAACATGGGTTTTCTATATTACACACACCAACTTTCCCGTACAATCTGTCTTGTGACTCGGTCCTTGATCTCTATTCCTTGATGATTCCTCGTGACTCGTACTACCTGCGCTCACCACATAAAATTCATAACATTAGTACGCATTATAAACATACAAGATTTATTCACGTTTACTTTTCGCTCCGTTAACTCTTTACATCCCAGCTTTCCATCTGATCATACAATCCGCGGTGAGACTTCTTTGCTATTCCTGCGTTACACTTCATTTACCAGGCACGCTATTATTATTGTCAATACTCAATTTCAATGATTACATCCGTGCATATTTTCATACATACTTATATATATGCATACGTTCACACATAACTACTTACATACATACGTACCTACATATATACGTACGTGCCTAAATACGTGCATACCTACATACATACATACATGCCTACATACATACATACCTATTACGTGCCTTCACACAAACCTACATACATCCATACATTCGTACATACTCACTTGCGTACATATATATACTACCTACATACATACATTCATATCTTCACGTATGCCTACATACGTGCATACGCTCATATATATACCTACTTGCATACATCCAAACATACATTCATTCATACATACAACTTATATTCATACATACATACATACATACATACATACATACATACATACCTTCATACGTATCTACACTTCCTAAAACAAGGAATAAATTAGTCATTCTTAGCTTATACGCGTTTAAAAACGGTCCAGACGGGTTCGCATTGCATATATTAATAAAATATGAATTTTTCAAGATTTATGAGCCCGTGGCGTCGCGCGACGGCCCATAGCCTTCGCCGTCGCGTAGCGCCACCACCCAATATGATCAGAATGTTCGAAGCTGTTGCTGCATATTCCCAGCATAACTCAGTTTTACGGAAACGAGCATAACCTTCTCGTTTTTTATCCGTTTTACCCGATTCTTTTTCCTACGCGTCCGTAGTTTAATTCTCCATCACATGGAGTGAAAATCCAATATTTGGACTACCGAAATTTATGACTTTTAAGCCTTCGGCATATTACCCTTTTACCAAATTTTGACCCGTTCATGCATTTATCAACATAACTTGTTTGTTTGACCATAACTTCTTATGAACCTAATAATATCAATGACGTCTATCATAAAAGATTAAATTCTCGGATGTCTGGCATCCTCTTAACCCATTTTCGCTCAAAAGCTTACTTTGACCCGTTAAAGGTATTTGCGCATTTTAAGGTCCTTGGCTTACGAAAATCATACTTCTCGCTTTCCTACTTTTCCAAAACATTCACTTAATCAAATAGCTTGTTTCTAATCAAATTTTAAGACCGTTTGCCCGATTTACCCATCAAGGGCGTTTTTGTCAACTATGTTCCATCCTTTACTACAAAGGACTTCCTTAAACATTTGACTAATCCCATGACTTAACTACAACTCTAATCGCACATACCTGGCTCGGATCAAAGCTATGACCCGTTTTAATACTTCATGCGCTAAATGGCTAAGTAATAGCAACATAATTCCTTTCGTTATTCATCCTGTGAATGCATAATACTTAACAAAACAATTCATTAGTCAATATCACCAAATGGTAATGTCTTCACTATTTGACCCGTTAAGTCTAGATGTCCATTTTATCCTTGTGGGATTTTCGTTATTCATTATCCCATCCTTGTAACTTATTCCTTCGTTATCTCATAATCCAAATTACCATAATACCCTTTTTACCCTTTTTGACCATCAAACTTAGTTTCTTAACATAATCACATGTTCCGACCCATACCAAAACTTGTCGAAACATCATAATTCACATATTTAGTTACCATGTTCGTAATCTATACATTGAATAGATATTCTACAAAAAGGTGTGTAAGCTTTACTTACCTAGCATCCGAATATGCTTCCCGTGCGCATTAGCCTCGTTTGACCCGCTCCTATCCCAAGCTTCCATGTCGCTTATCAAGCATCAACTATCATATATCATTCTCAATATAGTTAGCTTATTCATCATTCATCACAACCTTTTCATCACACGGATCTTATATTAAGTTTATCATTTGACCTTAAAACATGATAATCCATAATTTCTTATCCAATTTCTTTAAACATACTCACACATATATGTTTTTCAACATTATTAACATGAGCATATCATTACTTCCATCACATCATCAAAAACCCACTTCATAACTACTTTGTTAATCACTTACAAGTGATCTAATCTTAAGTTCTTCATAATTTCATCATACTTTTGATGTGTGTACTACCTCCTAAGCATAGTGTACAACTAGTTCATGCATATCCTTCTAATCTTATTCATGATTCATCAAATTCCTCCTTCTAATCAATATGAATCATTTATGCATAAACATCAAACACACTATCATCATATTTCTTTCAATTTCCTCTAGCAAGAATCCATATTACTCACATAATACATCAACATTCAACAAGAATTAGACATGGATGATGACTCAAGTCATCATTTTCACCATAACTAATGGGTTTCACCTCTAAGCATCAAATTAACCTAAATCATGCATAACCCATGTTCTATATGATGATTCTAACATATCCTCATTGTCACACCCCGACCACGTGGAACATACAAAACGTGGCGGAAATGTCGGGGAGTGTTGTAACAGAATTAATTGTTTCAAATCCATGGCAATTGAAGTTTCGTTTTATTGATCAATTATGAGAGTTTACAATGTTTATACAAGAAACAAAGGGTACATAATATAAGTTAACTAGTTATTGTCTCGTTTTAAGTCGCTAAGGCACGAGTCCATCCTAAATGTAGCATGTATCAACAATCATTGCAAAGCAGTACCTGAAACATGTGTAAAAACGAGGTCAGCAAAGAAATGCTGGCGAATACATTGGTTTGGTAGGAGTGTCGAAATCATGGCTAATTTAGACGTTGCAATACTTTATTTAAAAACCTTGTTTTGAAAAGAGTACAATATTGCAACTTAATTAACCAACTCAAATCAAGCGGGTTATAATTTGTAAACCTCGTAGCCATGACTCTTAACCCAAAAACATTTGTTTTAGTAAATTATTTGAAAAACAATAAATGAGTTCAGATGATATGTATAATAAGAAAATAATGCATGATTAAATGAATAACCATGTAATATGAGTTTGTATAAGATAAGTTGTTTGTAAATAAATGTCTTGTGAAAAGTATGTTATTTGTATAAAATGTTTATATGTATCAAACTGAAAAGATTCAAATAAACGCTGCGATATATGTAATACCATACAAACACTTATATATAGGAAGTACCAGCGGCGTATCCACCATGCTTGTATCATATTACACACGCATCGTTACTTAATCACTTATTCAAACCAAACCATCAAGATGTAAAATGTTCATGTCTAATGTAAATCATGTAATAAGTATTCAATGTGATTTGTATAAATAAATGTAAGATTAAACAAATAACCTTATAGTAGCATATTAACAGTATACTTTGGATTTGTAAGTAACATATTAAACTATGTTTTGGTTTCATATATAACATATCAAGATATGCTTTAGATGTGATAAATAACATATTTAACTATGTTTTGGTTTCATAAATATATGTTGGTTTTGTACAATACCACACATGAGAGTATATTCAACTATACTTTAATAGTGTGATTTAAGAATTCATTCAGACCTAGTGCATCAAAATACACCTTTGAGACTATAGGAATACCACAAAGGAAATCCCTATTTGGATGGAGCAACAAATTGGTTTCAGACATTCCATGACAACAGGAATGGGGTGTTAAATCCTATAGCGCTATATCATACTAACAATCGGTCTGGTGAACATAAAATAAGTACAATTCAACAATTTATTTTATGTTCTTTGAGAAATCAATGTTTAAACTATAATTAATCATTCAGTTTGTCATATGATAAGTAATAACATGTATAATCAATTATACTTTTGGAATCATGAAAATAACAGATAGGTACACATGCTTCACCCCAAAACAGTTTAGAAAACAGTAAAAGAGGGGAATAATGTACTCGCCTGATAATGCTTGGAGGTCTTGAACAACAACCAAACAAAGCTAGAGGTCACGGAATCAAACGGCACCTACTATAGGTAACTACATTAATAAACCGGACCTAAATCGGAGGATTTAGATAGAATGAGGGTTCGTAAACCAAACGAGTATAGAGACTCGTGTCATATGGTTTAACAAAGCCTACATACTAAATGAAACCTAACCTAATTGTTTTCGACCCATTACGACCCGTTTAGGTAGCTTATGCTACTTTAACGCGTCGTGCGCGTGAAACGCGTTCGGACCGTCTAACTAGTCCTATGACAAGTGTTATATGCCTAAACATGTTACATAATCCGTTATGTGACAAAAGTTTAGGTTACATATGCTTAATTACCAATTATACATGAAAAGGGTATTCTGGTAATTTACCTAAGGCATATAAACTACCTATCATACAACTACTTAAACGATGTGACCATAGGGTATAACCTCGGAAGGTTATTCCCTACCTACTAAGGTCACCTAAAGTATTTGGTCGGATCCTAATGATCGACCAAATGGGTCGGGTTCGAGGTATAAGCGATTTATTAGATCGCTTACCCTACGACCCTAGACAACGTGGTAATCAGTAGGCATAGTCCCAAGGGACTATAACCAACGTGATTACACTCACGTTGCGAAGTTCAAACGAACTTCGCATTGACCATAAGCTGGTCAACGCTGAAAGTCAAACAAAGTTTGACTTTCGGACTCGAAAAGCAGTAAAATAAGAAAAAGAACGAAAGAATACTTACCCAGGGTCCCCGAATGCTAATCCCGATTCAAGAATCTCAGGTATGAAACAATGGTTTCAACTTAGAGCTCCTCAAATCAGAATTCTAGTGATTTTTAAGCAATGGGGGGTGGGGTATTTATAGTATTCGGTCCACCGTTAAGATCGTTCGTCGAATATCGTGCCTTAATCGAATCCGTACAAGTGTCGGAAAGTTGTGGTGCCTAAAAATGATGCTTATCAGCTGAATATGCAAGTTGTAAGTGTGTGGTTGTGGTTAAAACAGCTGGTACACGCTGACTGTTCGTTCTGATCTGTTTTGGGAGTCTGACGCGGGCCGCCTAAGAATGTTAAGAAACTGAGGCGGGCCGCCTGGCTGTCTGATCAGCAAACTTCTTGCAGAATTGACAGTTTTGGTCCCTGCACGTGTTTAAGGCCATTTCCGACACTTCTAAGGCCCGTAAAGCCAACTTTAAGGCCCTAAAATGATGCCTAAACATTGTGGACATGAAACATGCTCAAAAATATGTCTGATTTCAGTTCGCTTGGTCGTACGAACGCGATGTTCGCTTAATTACGACGGAATGCGCATAAGCGCGAAAAACGATCCAAATGACGCGACGAATGGATTTTTGGCAAGCCAAACACTAAAGCATAATATAGTCATGCTTACATAAATTTTTGGATGTCCGAATGTATTCAGAACGTAAGTTATGCGCGAAAATGCAAACTTGTGCACTTTTTGACACTTTTAGTCCCTGAGTGACCCAAAAGTTTATTTTAGCATACCGAACCCCTCAAAGCCTATTTCTAAGCTATGTGAAGGATATTTATGGTGTGTTTAACTTATGGTCATGTTCCGGAATGTCTGTTACAGTTCAAATTGGCATACTTTCACAGTTTGTCAACTTTAGTCCCTGTAAGCGATTAAACTTGTTTTTGCCATACCAAAGCCTTTAAAACTTATTTCTAAGTTATGTAAAGGATATTTAAGGTATGTTAAGCCTATTTCACTATTCCGGAGTGTTCGTTGGATTAAACTGGTTATATTTACGCTTCAGAGCGCGTATAACCCTCAAGAAAGCGATTTAGAGCTTGAAATCGAACAAGAATTGATATGTGTAAACGATACACATATTTTTACAAATCCCAAGTATGAAATACAATATTTCATTGGTTTGGTATTTGTTTGATGTTTGAAGTGACACAGGTGTTACAGTCTCCCCTACTTTAGGAAATTTCGTCCCGAAATTTAATTCTAGAGGAAACTTGTGAAGACAACTGTGACGGTTGCGCCATCTAATAGATCCATTGAACCCTTAAGTAAAACTCTGGGCCATGTTAGGATTCTTAGCGAATTTGTTAACCCTCAAAGTGAATTCCTTGTAGAAGTAAAACATGGAATTTTTTTGAACTATGGATAGAAGAACGTTTCTTATGAAGACTTATCATTGGAAACTGTGTGTGTGATTGAGATCAGAATTGAGGAGTGTGAGAATAAATGACATTGGTCGAAGTCCAATACTTCTCCCGTATCATTACTCTTGTCACTATGGGTCTTAACACATGACAAAATTCCCTGTGGTTTCTGTGCACTGAATTCCATAATTATGTAGGCCTCCATAATTACGTAGTTCCTTGCATAGTCCGCACAGTTCATTTCATAATGCGTATGGGAAAAAAAATCAATTGAATAAACATAAAGCGACCTGACTAGACCACAAAAGGGTCCTTTTAATTTGATCTACGAACGATCTTTTTAACTAGATCAACATATGATCTTCTTAACTAAACCGTCGTATGATCTCCTTAAATAGACCACTTAAGGGATCTTTGTATTTATATCATCACATGATATTTTTGATCCGATTTTCAAAATCAGTCTGTTTAACCAGACCATTCAAGAGGTCCAGTTTTAGAATAGTACTTTAAAACCCAAGGGACTTAACTACAACGTAGAAGTCCATTAAGGATTTAAGATAGTACCTTTTTGGAATATCCTACTACGAATCCTTCATATGAGATATGGAAGATTCTACGAGGATTTGGATGGATCACATAAAACACAAAACACATAAGAAAACACACAAGCACAAAAATTAGTTAACTTGATTCTTTAATTTGTTGTCTTTGAGCATGGATAATTAAAGCACACCAGGAATCCAATCCGTGGATTTCATTTGGTACTTTAATCATTTTCAAGAATCTATCTATGAAGATAGAAAGATCTTAATAAGAATTCGGCTTTGTCCTTATTGAATCGTAATGTACGTATTGAATTATACAAAGAATTCAATTAAGGGCTCCGATTTGAGTGATATTCATCCACAAGGATCTGATTATAAGGATAGAAAGATCCTTCATGGATTTTGGAATTTGTGTAACGAAAGGTGATTCGACACCTTGCACTAGGCGTGTTTAAGTCGATACACAAGGTAGAAAATTCATGAGGTTGAGACGCTAGGTATGCCAAGGCGACATATGAAGCAGAACTTGAAGGTTAAGCAGCAACAGGGTTTTCAACTGCTTTGCTTTGAACAGCAAAGCGACACATGTTAACCAAATGTATCCATCGTCCACCGTGGGTGCATTTGTAACAGGGTATTTGATTTGGATGATGACGGTTACATTGATTTCTCCAAGGAGCGGTTCCCTTGCACGGCTTCATCCCTGAGATGAGTCATGGTGATAGCTAATTCAACGGTCTTCTGGAGTACGACGCCTATTTGTTGGGCAATTGTAGCACCTGGTCCGGACACTCGAGTCTTGTTGAGATGAAGAGACACCATGAAGAAAATAGGAGATATGGAAGGGAACAAGGGAAATGAACACAGAATGCATAAAAAAAATCGCGATCATTTGTTTGTTACCTAAAGCAAACAAATGAGACAATGACTAATCAAAGTAAATAGGTCAAAAATAATGTATCGCGAAGACATGCTCGCCTATAAGTGAACACTCATCCCAAGAATTCCCAGGTAAGCACAACTGGTCTCGCGTCTGATGAGATGTATACGAAGTGCTTGCCTAGACAGAAAACCCAGAATACAGGCATTCACCCTTCCAGTTTGCACGTGTTCACATTATTAAAAACCTAAAACCTTGACGAGAGTTTTGAAAACTCAAAGGGGTTCAAAACCATATAACAGAGGGTTCAAAACCTTACAATAGAGGGTTCAAAACCTTGTAATCAATCATCCTAGAACAGATGATTAGTTTTCAAAGCGGTTTTGAAATTTATGTTCTAGATGAGGTCGTCACCTAAGGATAGGTGACGGTATTGTTTTATGACTAAACGCAAGTAAACTCGCGTTAGGGTCCTAAGAAGGTTATAGACTAGGTCAAAGCATTACTAATAACCTAATTCCCTATAACCATTGGCTCTGATACCATCTTTTCTGTCACACCCCGACCACGTGGAACATACAAAACGTGGCGGAAATGTCGGGGAGTGTTGTAACAGAATTAATTGTTTCAAATCCATGGCAATTGAAGTTTCGTTTTATTGATCAATTATGAGAGTTTACAATGTTTATACAAGAAACAAAGGGTACATAATATAAGTTAACTAGTTATTGTCTCGTTTTAAGTCGCTAAGGCACGAGTCCATCCTAAATGTAGCATGTATCAACAATCATTGCAAAGCAGTACCTGAAACATGTGTAAAAACGAGGTCAGCAAAGAAATGCTGGCGAATACATTGGTTTGGTAGGAGTGTCGAAATCATGGCTAATTTAGACGTTGCAATACTTTATTTAAAAACCTTGTTTTGAAAAGAGTACAATATTGCAACTTAATTAACCAACTCAAATCAAGCGGGTTATAATTTGTAAACCTCGTAGCCATGACTCTTAACCCAAAAACATTTGTTTTAGTAAATTATTTGAAAAACAATAAATGAGTTCAGATGATATGTATAATAAGAAAATAATGCATGATTAAATGAATAACCATGTAATATGAGTTTGTATAAGATAAGTTGTTTGTAAATAAATGTCTTGTGAAAAGTATGTTATTTGTATAAAATGTTTATATGTATCAAACTGAAAAGATTCAAATAAACGCTGCGATATATGTAATACCATACAAACACTTATATATAGGAAGTACCAGCGGCGTATCCACCATGCTTGTATCATATTACACACGCATCGTTACTTAATCACTTATTCAAACCAAACCATCAAGATGTAAAATGTTCATGTCTAATGTAAATCATGTAATAAGTATTCAATGTGATTTGTATAAATAAATGTAAGATTAAACAAATAACCTTATAGTAGCATATTAACAGTATACTTTGGATTTGTAAGTAACATATTAAACTATGTTTTGGTTTCATATATAACATATCAAGATATGCTTTAGATGTGATAAATAACATATTTAACTATGTTTTGGTTTCATAAATATATGTTGGTTTTGTACAATACCACACATGAGAGTATATTCAACTATACTTTAATAGTGTGATTTAAGAATTCATTCAGACCTAGTGCATCAAAATACACCTTTGAGACTATAGGAATACCACAAAGGAAATCCCTATTTGGATGGAGCAACAAATTGGTTTCAGACATTCCATGACAACAGGAATGGGGTGTCAAATCCTATAGCGCTATATCATACTAACAATCGGTCTGGTGAACATAAAATAAGTACAATTCAACAATTTATTTTATGTTCTTTGAGAAATCAATGTTTAAACTATAATTAATCATTCAGTTTGTCATATGATAAGTAATAACATGTATAATCAATTATACTTTTGGAATCATGAAAATAACAGATAGGTACACATGCTTCACCCCAAAACAGTTTAGAAAACAGTAAAAGAGGGGAATAATGTACTCGCCTGATAATGCTTGGAGGTCTTGAACAACAACCAAACAAAGCTAGAGGTCACGGAATCAAACGGCACCTACTATAGGTAACTACATTAATAAACCGGACCTAAATCGGAGGATTTAGATAGAATGAGGGTTCGTAAACCAAACGAGTATAGAGACTCGTGTCATATGGTTTAACAAAGCCTACATACTAAATGAAACCTAACCTAATTGTTTTCGACCCATTACGACCCGTTTAGGTAGCTTATGCTACTTTAACGCGTCGTGCGCGTGAAACGCGTTCGGACCGTCTAACTAGTCCTATGACAAGTGTTATATGCCTAAACATGTTACATAATCCGTTATGTGACAAAAGTTTAGGTTACATATGCTTAATTACCAATTATACATGAAAAGGGTATTCTGGTAATTTACCTAAGGCATATAAACTACCTATCATACAACTACTTAAACGATGTGACCATAGGGTATAACCTCGGAAGGTTATTCCCTACCTACTAAGGTCACCTAAAGTATTTGGTCGGATCCTAATGATCGACCAAATGGGTCGGGTTCGAGGTATAAGCGATTTATTAGATCGCTTACCCTACGACCCTAGACAACGTGGTAATCAGTAGGCATAGTCCCAAGGGACTATAACCAACGTGATTACACTCACGTTGCGAAGTTCAAACGAACTTCGCATTGACCATAAGCTGGTCAACGCTGAAAGTCAAACAAAGTTTGACTTTCGGACTCGAAAAGCAGTAAAATAAGAAAAAGAACGAAAGAATACTTACCCAGGGTCCCCGAATGCTAATCCCGATTCAAGAATCTCAGGTATGAAACAATGGTTTCAACTTAGAGCTCCTCAAATCAGAATTCTAGTGATTTTTAAGCAATGGGGGGTGGGGTATTTATAGTATTCGGTCCACCGTTAAGATCGTTCGTCGAATATCGTGCCTTAATCGAATCCGTACAAGTGTCGGAAAGTTGTGGTTCCTAAAAATGATGCTTATCAGCTGAATATGCAAGTTGTAAGTGTGTGGTTGTGGTTAAAACAGCTGGTACACGCTGACTGTTCGTTCTGATCTATTCTGGGAGTCTGACGCGGGCCGCCTAAGAATGTTAAGAAACTGAGGCGGGCCGCCTGGCTGTCTGATCAGCAAACTTCTTGCAGAATTGACAGTTTTGGTCCCTGCACGTGTTTAAGGCCATTTCCGACACTTCTAAGGCCCGTAAAGCCAACTTTAAGGCCCTAAAATGATGCCTAAACATTGTGGACATGAAACATGCTCAAAAATATGTCTGATGTCAGTTCGCTTGGTCGTACGAACGCGATGTTCGCTTAATTACGACGGAATGCGCATAAGCGCGAAAAACGATCCAAATGACGCGACGAATGGATTTTTGGCAAGCCAAACACTAAAGCATAATATAGTCATGCTTACATAAATTTTTGGATGTCCGAATGTATTCAGAACGTAAGTTATGCGCGAAAATGCAAACTTGTGCACTTTTTGACACTTTTAGTCCCTGAGTGACCCAAAAGTTTATTTTAGCATACCGAACCCCTCAAAGCCTATTTCTAAGCTATGTGAAGGATATTTATGGTGTGTTTAACTTATGGTCATGTTCCGGAATGTCTGTTACAGTTCAAATTGGCATACTTTCGCAGTTTGTCAACTTTAGTCCCTGTAAGCGATTAAACTTGTTTTTGCCATACCAAAGCCTTTAAAACTTATTTCTAAGTTATGTAAAGGATATTTAAGGTATGTTAAGCCTATTTCACTATTCCGGAGTGTTCGTTGGATTAAACTGGTTATATTTACGCTTCAGAGCGTGTATAACCCTCCAGAAAGCGATTTAGAGCTTGAAATCGAACAAGAATTGATATGTGTAAACGATACACATATTTTTACAAATCCCAAGTATGAAATACAATATTTCATTGGTTTGGTATTTGTTTGATGTTTGAAGTGACACAGGTGTTACACTCATACTCAATTTCATACCAATTCACGATTTACAACATAACCCACTTCGTTCATAATCACCAATCTAACTTTTAAGACATACCTTATGATCCCCTTGTGAAGTGATCATTTATCCATGTCCCTTCTTGAATTTGAGCTATAATTAACCCTTCAATTTGGTGAATTAGTCTTGTTAGGGTTTTGGCTCCCATGGAGCTCGATCTCCTTCCAGAACACACGATTGTGTGTGTATGTGGGTATATTTTTTTATTAATAATTTCAACTTTCATTTTGCCCCACTTTAGCCCCTCAAGTTTGTCACTAAATAAAATTGACACAACTTTCATCCCTTATTTGTTTCTACCATACTTTTAACTAGGATAAATAACCTAGTTATTTATTTCTTGATGTACCATATTAGAACATTTAACGAATATAAACATTCGGGTTTTGGGGTGTTACAAGTCTACCCCCCTTAAATAAAGTTTCGTCCCTGAAACCTTTCTCATTTCCTCTTGCACATACACATATCTATGTTTGACTTTTTGATCACATCATAATTATAAGTAATCATCCTATCTCATTTCATAATTATTTATACGATTGACTTCTTCCTAACAAGTCTATACTTTCCATGCCATATTTCCACGTAACCTTCTCATTTCCTTGACCGTTTAGTAACAGTTCAATGTACATATTCATTCAAACTTATAATAATACTTACTTTCATATGATTCGATTATAACAATTCTAATACCTTCATCTCATCCTTTAAGATCATATTCTATTCATATATTACATAACATTTGATTTTGTTTCGTTATCACAACGAAGTTACTATTTCATAGTCATGCATCCGTGATTGACTCCAAAGTTAACATCATTATTCATTTTTCTATAGTTATTTGTACCATACATACTCTTACGTTACCTTCAATTCACCTTATTCATTCTACATTACTATTCCTCTCATTTCATACATTATTTAATTTGCATAAGCCCACGTGTCACGCAAATTCATTATACGAGAGTTTAACCAATTCTCGAAATTTTCACTTAAAACCTTTGAGATTCATTCCTTAATGACATAGTTTTCTTCTTATGTCAACTATTAGGAATCAAATATTCCGTACTATACCGTACTCATTCCACCATGCATTTTGTAGGGCGTTTTCAATTTACTAATTCATACTTATTTGACATAAATTAAAGCATTTTACTTACCTCGATTTCCTTCCATACTTCAGCGATCGATAAATCAGATCTGTCCATATTATTCACGAGTGCTAGCCGTACCAGGCTAGATTTCATTCATCCATTTAATGCGCTTCCAATCGTACACATCCTTCCACCAATTCGATTGGTTTCATCACATCAAGGGTTCTGACATTATCATCAACAATTTTAACAGCTAGCACATTTCATTTCTCACACGAAATTCTTTCATTCTAATTACTTATTTCGTTAACCTTCATTTGACTTTTCAAGGCTTAACTGACATTTCTTAATTATCGTATAAGTATTGAGGCACACGTTCGTACTTCTTTCCATTCATGCTTACTTGCAAAAACATTCATTACATCATTTCGGTATTGCTAGCAAAGCTTATCCTTTTTGCTCATACTTAATTTATTGTCTGGGTCATAGCCCGTCATTTATTATGACTCCTAAGAGTCGATTTCTAACACATTTAACACATAACTTGTTCGAAACTTCTTCCTTTCGTTTTAAAATTTAGGTTTGCGTGCCAATTACGATCATTCTTCCATTCAGTTACTTTATATTTACTCATATGAATCGTTTGACGCGGCTAAGGTCAAACTATCGGCATATTCTGATATGGGCTAATTTCATCCTTTTTATATTTTTAAATCCGTCCAGCGGTTCCAAACGTACCATTCATACCTTTTCTTCCTTCTATGATTTGAATCCATCTAACGGATTTCAAACACATCATTCACATCTTTCATTCCTTACATGTGTTGAATCCGTCTCGCGGATTCAGGCATATCATTTCTACATTTCATTTCCTTGAATCCGTTTTACGGATTCAAACATTCCATTCATGCCTCTCATTCCTTGAATCCGTCTCGCGGATTCAAACAGGTCATTCATACTTCATTACTTTCATGCTTCGAATCCGTCTCGCGGATTCTAACATATCATTCATACCTTCATTCTTTTCATGCTTCGAATCCGTCTCGCGGATTCTAACATATCATTCGTACTTTCATTCCTGAAAGTCTTACGTTTCTCTTCACCCTCACGTCCACCTACTACCTAATTCTAACAGACATACCTGAAGCAATTATCACTGTAACAACCCTCGGTAAAACCAAAACCCTCATAATATTCCGACTCTCTAAATATACTATAAAATGTCTCAATATGTTTTATATTATACCCCGTATGTGAAAACCGAACCCTAGTTATGATATAATTATATAAAATAAATAAAATTCTGAAAGTATAAGCTGAGGCGGGCCGCGAACGACCTCACCTCAAGCTTACGCGGGCCGTATTAAGACCAGATCTGGACTCCGCTGACTTCTTTAGTTCATGCGGGCCGCTTCAACTTAAGCTTACATCAATGCGGGCCGCGCGGACTCGTGATACGCGGATGCATCCGGTGCTGACACGTGTCGCAATCGTGTCAAGCCTAGTGATGACCGGACTAAGCTACTGCGTTGACTCATGTTGACGCGGGCCGCGTCCATGTTCCCTGTCTTTTACGCGGGCCGCGTGAAGGGCAGATTACACAACTATAAATAGCAGACATCAGTTTTCGATTTCCGTCGCTCACATTTCATTCTCAATCTCGAATTCTGAAGTTATAAGCATAATATTTTGGGTATTATACCCCTAATTAGCGAGGTTCTGCTCCGTTGTAAGTATTATAACCCCGGTTTCATAATAGTTACGCTGCCCGATTGATTTAGGGTTCCGTAACAACTGTCGTGGTTCTGCCCGACGTAGTTGTTGGAATGCCGTCTCGGGGAGGGTATTATTAATAATTTCAAAGGGTTATGATACTAACCAATGTACATTTGTATAAATTATAGATTATACCCAGGAAACCCTTACGAAAAGCCTAAGACAGCAATGTGAGTAATCTCCTTTTTGTTAACAGTTTTTACAAAACCTTAAATGCTTTACAATGTGATTAAGCAGTATGTGAGTCTTTGTAGTTCTTCCATTACTGCCAGTATTTGGGGTTTTGTATACAAAATTATTACTTGCGAGTAATAAGTCGGGATGACAGTACGTTACCATTGGACAACGAGTTAGCCAATGCGTAATATGACCCACAAGTCAAGGATTGACAGTACTGATTGAATAATTGGGTAGAAATAAACAATGTGATCGCCCTCAATACTGTGTTAATTGATAAAATGTTTCTTGATTAAACTGGGATTCACTCACCAGTATTTCCCGCTGACAAAATATTTTTAAAACATGTTTCAGGTAACACAATGTGAAAGCCAACTGGGATAAAGCTAGCTCGAGAGCACTGACGGCTTGGAAAATAAGTGGCTATAAAAGTTATCTAAGAAACAATGTTTTAAATTAAATAAAATAGGGTTTGTCCATATAAATGTATTGTAATAAGAAACTTGGGTTTTGCCCATGTATTTATTAATATCAAGCATGGTGGTTTTACTCTGATAATCATTTCCTAACTACGGTCCTGATGTAAATTCCGCTGCAAGACTAAATAAAAAACTAATACCACCACACTCTGTGATCACGTCCGCCCGTTCCCGGGGAACAGGGATCGGGGGTTGTGACAGAAGGTGGTATCAGAGCCTAGCCACTGGTCTGAGCCAAAGAAGTGTTCTGCTAACACTTAAATTTTGAATTAATGTTAGGAAATATATGCATAACTGTAATTATGTGTTATGTGTTATTTGACTATCTGTTAGTTTTCAGTATGAGTGATCAAGGGCCATCAGACGTGAATCGTCAGTTAGCTGATTCACCTAAGAGTGAAGGTACATCATCACAGCCTGCCCTCTCGGGGTATGTTGCTGATCAGGAAGACGGGATATTTGCTTTTAGAGCTAAATCTGAAGAACCATTTCCTACTAAGAAACGAGGATGGTTCAGTAAAGAAGCTTTTGCTCGTAGAAAAAGAATGAGGAAATTGCAACAGCAAAAGGCTTTAGCAGCTATTAAAAGAGAGACAGATGCCCAAACTTAAGAAATACTTAATAGAAGCCTAGCAAATTTCCATATCTTAGCTACGACTGCTGCTGACCCAAGTCTGGAACAATTAGTAGCCCCACAACCGCAAAACCCAGAACAACCCATGGAAATAGAAAATCAGGAAAACCAAGAAGAGATGTACAACTTTAACCCAGAAGAAATCCCTAGAGTACCTGCACCAAACCCACTAGACCCGAATTACGACCCCTGGTGGGACGATAATAGGGACTTTGTGCAACATTACCCTATCCAGGATTATCCACCCATACAGAACATAGAAGCTTACCCAGGTATGGACCCTTTAAATCCCTATTATCAAAATAACTATATTAGGGAAATATTAGAGGATCCTTACCAATTTCAGGAAATGTCACCCCCATATCAGGAAAATGCACCCCAGATTCCAAACCCAGTCCGAGAACCTGCACCCCCAATGAGTGCAGAAAACGTTCAAGAACTTAGGACTTTCGGGGAGGAAATTTTAGAGAACAGTGAGAGAACGCGTCAGGTGGGAGAGCGTCTCGTATGGAAATACGATGAGCGCAATATGGATTTTTGGATAAATCCATATCCTTGAATGTTAGAATGGAGGAAGTGGTAGTAATAATAATAAAAATAAAAATAAAATAAGATATGTGTGTACGGATGCATATTACTATTTTATTTCTGTTGGTATTGTAATTTTATTTCTGTATTAGTGTGTAATAGACGCATAAGTATATGAAAAGAGTAAGTAGCAATGATCTACGTTTTTGGTTAGATTGTGTGTCATGTGATCAATTATATTACTTACTATTTTGTGATATTAATATGGGATAAATGTTTAAAATTCAGATGGCCGACGAAGGAAATCAAGAAAATCTGAATAACAATAACCAGAGTAACATTAACGTGGTTAATGATAATCCGAATGGCAATAACAATGGAAATCAAGTGGACAATAGTGCTATTCAACACATAGTAGCACAAGGAATTATAGATGCAATGCCATTTATACTTCAAACTGTTAAAGATGCTGACAATAAAAGTAGACATAGCAGTAAGCGACCACTTGAACCAGAAAACAGTGTGAACAATGGACCTGTACTTCAAATGCCTATTCCCAAAAGAAGAAGAACCGTGCCTAACGGTTGTTCTTATAAAGAATTCTGGTCTTGTAAACCAATGGAATTCTCGGGCAACGAAGGGGCCATTGCAACCTTACGCTGGATAGAAAAGACTGAGGCAGTCTTAAGGATAAGTAAGTGTGCTGAAGAAGACAAGATACTGTTTGCTTCTAATCTGTTTAAGAATGCAGCATTAGAATGGTGGAACACTATCCTCCAGACAAGAGGAAGTGATCAAACCTATAATATGGAATGGGAAGAATTTAAAAACAAGGTAGAAAGGAAATTATGTCCACCCAATGAAAAAGAACAGATAGCAAACAAATTCCTAAATCTTAGGATGACTGGTGTAGATAGTAAGGGATACACTAAGATATTCTTTGAATATGCTAGAATAGTGCCAACTCTTGCTTCACCAGAACCAGCGTTAATTTCCCGTTATATTTGGGGATTAATTGGAGAAATTAGACACGTAGTTAAGGCAGCTAGATCTCAAACTATAGAAGAAACTGTAGAATTAGCCAATACCTTGACTGATGAATTAGTCTGTACCAGAGAAGAGGATCAAAGGAGGAACCTAACCCAGAAATTGACTCAAGAATTTCGTTCTGGAAATTCTAACCGTGGGAGAAATATATGATCTACCTCTGCACCCTATTGTAGGTATTGTAAAAGAAAGCATTCAGGAAGATGCTCTGGGTACTGTAACTTTTGCAAAGTATCTGGACACAAGGAAGAAGATTGCAGGAAGAAAAACAACAGGATATGCTACAATTGTGGAGAACAAGGTCACATCAAGCCAAACTGCCCAAAATTAGCTCCAGCTACAGATAACAAAAATACCAAAAATGCTAGAGCATTTGTTCTTACTGCAGATGAAGCCAGAATGATTCCAGATGTCATAGCTGGTACGTATTTAGTTAATGATGTTTTTGCTAAAGTATTATTTGACTCTGGTGCAAACCAAAGTTTTATTAATACATCGTTTTGCAAATTTCTAAATCAATCATTAACTAAACTACCACAAGAATGTGTAGTAGAGACAGCTAACGGAGAAACTGTTAGAATTTCTGAAATCTTGCAGGGAGCAAGCATAGAAATTTTAAATCAGAAATTTATAGCAAACCTGTATCCCATGAATCTGGTAGGATTTGATGTTGTTCTAGGAATGGATTGGTTAATAGCCAATAAAGCTAGTATTTTATGTGATCAAAAGTTAATCCAAGTAAATTCACCAAAAGGTAAAATGATCACAATTAAAGGAGATAAGCCCTTTAGATCCACAAAATTCATCTCTGTAATGAAAACTGCAAGTTGTATTAGAAAAGGTTCTATAGTGTATTTGATTTCTATAATCACTAACACTAAAGGAAAAGAACTAAAAGATATTTCAGTAGTATCTCAGTTTTCAGATGTCTTTCCAAAAGAATTACCAGGACTACCTCCAGACAGAGAAGTTGAATTCAGAATTCACCTATTACCAGGAACATCACCAATTACCAAATCACCTTACCGTTTGGCACCTGCAGAAATGCAAGAATTAAAGAAATAATTAGATGAATTGTTAGAAAAGGGATTTATACATCCAAGTTCATCACCATGGGTAGCACCAATATTGTTTGTTAAAAAGAAGGACGGATCAATGCGTATGTGCATTGATTACCGTGAATTAAACAAAGTCACGATTAAGAATCGGTACCCATTACCGATAATCGATGATTTGTTTGATCAACTACAAGGAGCTCGATTTTTCTCTAAGATCGATTTAAGGTCAGGATATCATCAATTAAAGGTACAGGAAGAGGACATTCCTAAGACCGCATTTAGAACGAGGTATGGTCATTATGAATTTACTGTCATGCCATTTGGTTTAACCAATGCCCCAGCTGCATTTATGGACATGATGAACCAAATATGTAAGCCATATTTGGATAAATTCATAATTGTATTCATAGATGATATTCTAATTTATTCTAAGAATAAAGAGGATCATGCAAAACATTTGCACATACTTTTAAGTTTGTTAAGAAAAGAAAAGCTTTATGCTAAGTTTTCTAAGTGTGAATTTTGGTTAGAACAGGTACAATTCCTTGGACACCTAGTCAATCATGAAGGAATTCATGTAGATCCAACAAAGATTGAGGCAATTACTAAATGGAAAACCCCTGAATCACCAACTGAGGTTAGAAGTTTCTTAGGATTGGCCGGTTATTATAGAAGATTTATTAAAGATTTCTCTAGAATAGTCATTCCCTTAACTAAGTTAACTTGTAAATCTGTTAAGTTTGAATGGGGATTAAAACAAGAAGAAGCCTTTAGAATTCTTAAGCAAAGATTGACCCATACACCTATATTAGCATTACCAGAAGGAACTGAAGACTTTGTAGTCTATTGTGATGCTTCTAAATTAGGTTATGGATGTGTGTTGATGCAACGACAGAAGGTTATAGCTTATGCATCTAGACAACTTAAGAATCATGAAGAGAATTATTCAACCCATGATCTAGAATTAGGAGCTATAATTTTTGCTCTTAAGATTTGAGACATTATCTTTATGGTAGTAAGTTTACCATATTCACTGATCATAAAAGTTTAAGGTATGTTTTCGGGCAGAAACAGTTGAATATGAGACAAAGACGTTGGATGGAATTTCTTAGTGACTATGATTGTGATATCCAGTATCATGAAGGAAAAGCAAATATAGTAGCAGATGCTTTAAGCCGAAAGTATCATGAAAAGCCAAAAAGGGTACGTTCTCTTAAATTAAATCTGCAAGTAGATTTAAATAATCAAATAAGAGAAGCACAAGAATCAGTAATCAAGGATGATTCTGAAAAATTAAAAGGTATGTTAAAAGAATTAAAACAAGGAACAGATGGAATTTGGAGATCCCATGAAAAGAGAACGTGGATACCTAAATTAGGAAATCTACGTAATCGTATATTAGAAGAAGCCCATAAATCTAAGTATACGATGCATCCAGGAAGTGATAAAATGTACCAGGATTTAAGGAAAAATTTCTGGTGGATAGGAATGAAAAAGGACATAGCAACCTATGTTTCTAAATGTTTAACTTGCTCACAAGTTAAAGTTGAACATCAGAAACCCTCAGGTTTGTTACAGCAATTAGAAATGCCAATTTGGAAATGGGAATTAATAAAAATGGATTTTGTTACTAAATTACCCAAAACTAGGAAAGGAAATGATACAATCTGGGTGATTGTAGATAGACTAACTAAGTCAGCTCATTTTCTACCAATGAAGGAAACAATTAGCATGGAACAATTAGCTAGATTGTATGTAAATGAAATTGTTTCTTTACATGGCATTCCTTTATCAATTGTTTCTGATAGAGATAGTAGATTTACCTCTCGTTTTTGGTCAAGTTTCCAAAAGGCAATGGGAACCAAGTTAAAGTTAAGTACGGCTTATCATCCACAAACAGATGGACAAAGTGAAAGAACAATCCCGACAATGGAAGATATGCTTAGAGCTTGTGTAATTGATTTTGGAGGTAATTGGGATGAACACTTACCTTTAATAGAATTTTCTTATAATAATAGTTATCACACAAGTATCAATGCTGCACCATTTGAAGCACTTTATGGAAGAAAGTGTCGAACCCCAGTCTGTTGGGCAGAAATTGGGGAACAACAATTATCTGGACCTGAGATAGTGCAAGAAACAACTGACAAGATTATTCAAGTCAAGGAACGACTGAAAGCTGCACGTGATCGACAAAAGAGTTATGCTGATAACCGATGCAAGCCATTGGAATTTCAAGAAGGAAATAGAGTATTGTTGAAAGTCTCTCCTTGGAAAGGAGTGGTAAGATTCATCAAACGGGGAAAACTAAGTCCCAGGTATGTTGGACCTTTTAAGATTATTAGAAGAATAGGACCTGTAGCCTATCAGCTACAACTGCCAGAGGAAATGGCAGGAATACATGATGTGTTTCATGTATCTAATCTTAAAAAGTGTTTAGCTGATGAATCACTGATAGTGCCTCTTAAGGATATAGAGGTAAATGAACAACTCAAGTTTGTAGAAAGACCTCTACAAATTGAAGACAGGAAAGTTAAGAATCTCAAACACAAAAGACTAGTTCTAGTCAAAGTGAAGTGGGATTCCAAAAGAGGACCTGAATACACTTGGGAGCTCGAGTCAGAAATGAAAAGGAAATATCCGCATTTATTTCAGTAGATCTCGAGGACGAGCTCTAAACAAGGTGGGGAGAATGTAACAACCCTCGGTAAAACCAAAACCCTCATAATATTCCGACTCTCTAAATATACTATAAAATGTCTCAATATGTTTTATATTATACCCCGTATGTGAAAACCGAACCCTAGTTATGATATAATTATATAAAATAAATAAAATTCTGAAAGTATAAGCTGAGGCGGGCCGCGAACGACCTCACCTCAAGCTTACGCGGGCCGTATTAAGACCAGATCTGGACTCCGCTGACTTCTTTAGTTCATGCGGGCCGCTTCAACTTAAGCTTACATCAATGCGGGCCGCGCGGACTCGTGATACGCGGATGCATCCGGTGCTGACACGTGTCGCAATCGTGTCAAGCCTAGTGATGACCGGACTAAGCTACTGCGTTGACTCATGTTGACGCGGGCCGCGTCCATGTTCCCTGTCTTTTACGCGGGCCGCGTGAAGGGCAGATTACACAACTATAAATAGCAGACATCAGTTTTCGATTTCCGTCGCTCACATTTCATTCTCAATCTCGAATTCTGAAGTTATAAGCATAATATTTTGGGTATTATACCCCTAATTAGCGAGGTTCTGCTCCGTTGTAAGTATTATAACCCCGGTTTCATAATAGTTACGCTGCCCGATTGATTTAGGGTTCCGTAACAACTGTCGTGGTTCTGCCCGACGTAGTTGTTGGAATGCCGTCTCGGGGAGGGTATTATTAATAATTTCAAAGGGTTATGATACTAACCAATGTACATTTGTATAAATTATAGATTATACCCAGGAAACCCTTACGAAAAGCCTAAGACAGCAATGTGAGTAATCTCCTTTTTGTTAACAGTTTTTACAAAACCTTAAATGCTTTACAATGTGATTAAGCAGTATGTGAGTCTTTGTAGTTCTTCCATTACTGCCAGTATTTGGGGTTTTGTATACAAAATTATTACTTGCGAGTAATAAGTCGGGACGACAGTACGTTACCATTGGACAACGAGTTAGCCAATGCGTAATATGACCCACAAGTCAAGGATTGACAGTACTGATTGAGTAATTGGGTAGAAATAAACAATGTGATCGCCCTCAATACTGTGTTAATTGATAAAATGTTTCTTGATTAAACTGGGATTCACTCACCAGTATTTCCCGCTGACAAAATATTTTTAAAACATGTTTCAGGTAACACAATGTGAAAGCCAACTGGGATAAAGCTAGCTCGAGAGCACTGACGGCTTGGAAAATAAGTGGCTATAAAAGTTATCTAAGAAACAATGTTTTAAATTAAATAAAATAGGGTTTGTCCATATAAATGTATTGTAATAAGAAACTTGGGTTTTGCCCATGTATTTATTAATATCAAGCATGGTGGTTTTACTCTGATAATCATTTCCTAACTACGGTCCTGATGTAAATTCCGCTGCAAGACTAAATAAAAAACTAATACCACCACACTCTGTGATCACGTCCGCCCGTTCCCGGGGAACAGGGATCGGGGGTTGTGACAATCACGGTCTCACGAACGTCATATGTTTCTTGTGTACTGGCCAGGTACACAATCCACATACTAGTTTCGTGTCTTCGTGTAATCGCCACCTTATGTCCGAAGAATTAAGTTTCGGCACGTGTATCCTTTTCAAAACTTCATTGACATATCACTATTATATTTCATTTAAAATTTTCTTTCACTCGCTTAATTATACCACTTCATACGCCCACACGTTAAATTTACGTACCTGGGGTCTGTTTGTCTTATCACTTGCCTTGATGCCGGTTCTAGACCGCATTCACGGGTCATCCTTTCCAAGCAGTTATGCTTACCTTACACATAATATAACCGTTAGTTTCTTTATATGAATGCATACATACACGTTTTCACTCCATTTCTACCTTTAGATCTTGATCGAGTCATGGATTGTGCGGGTTCCATATCACAAGAGCACACAGGTTTGAGTTCAAGCACCTATATTCTCAAACTTGATTCTCTCAAACCATGGCTCTGATACCAACTTGTAAGGCCCTAATTCGGATTTGACCAAGAGTCGCAGCGGAATTTCATACCGTAAAATTTCTTTTCATTATAAGTACCTTGACTTACTTAAAATTTCATTTTAACACAACTTTTTCACATGAAGTCATAAATCGACTCATTTACAATTAAAAACATAACATGGGTTTTCTATATTACATACACCAACTTTCCCGTACAATCTGTCTTGTGACTCGGTCCTCGATCTCTATTCCTTGATGATTCCTCGTGACTCGTACTACCTGCGCTCACCACATAAAATTCATAACATTAGTATGCATTATAAACATACAATATTTATTCACGTTTACTTTTCGCTCCGTTAACTCTTTACATCCCAGCTTTCCATCTGATCATACAATCCGCGGTGAGACTTCTTTGCTATTCCTGCGTTACACTTCATTTACCAGGCACGCTATTATTATTGTCAATACTCAATTTCAATGATTACATCCGTGCATATTTTCATACATACTTGTATATATGCATACGTTCACACATAACTACTTACATACATACGTACCTACATATATACGTACGTGCCTAAATACGTGCATACCTACATACATACCTATTACGTGCCTTCACACAAACCTACATACATGCATACATTCGTACATACTCACTTGCGTACATATACATACTACCTACATACACACCTACATACATACATTCATACATACATTCATATCTTCACGTATGCCTACATACGTGCATACGCTCATATATATATCTACTTGCATACATCCAAACATACATTCATTCATACATACAACTTATATTCATACATACATACATACATGTTATGGGCCATTTTCTGAGCGTATATATCCTGGCTAATATCCTGTTTTTGATTGTTTACTTGTGATCAGGATACCGGATCAGGATATTGGTAACATCCTGGGCCATATCCTGGTGTTAACTAAATTGACCACGTGCAGGTTAGAAGTTGTGGGTCACTAACGGTCAGATGGACTTCTTCTCCTTGAGACTCGGGAAAAGTAGTTACACGAGAGACGTTGAACCCGAAGGACCAGGTCTACAACGTTCACATAGGGAATATCCGCCGGATCCCGGTTTAATAGGGTAGTTTGTTAAATTTCTTTTACTATAAATAGATGGACCGGATCAGTTAAGACACACTTTCCATTTCGCACACTTTAATCTCTAGCTATTGGCAACCACTATACACAAACACTTGTATTCAAATTACATTGTAACACCTAGTTGATCCGCATCACATCCTGCACTGTATCCTGATATTTGAAGTAATAGAAGAACAAGGCAGCTGCGATTGTCAGCTCCCGAGGTTTTGTGCCGGCGATCCAGATTGATCAAGGGCTTTCCTCGTACATCACGTGTCAACCTTTACTTTTTTGCTCATTGTTTGATCACAGATACAACTCTATATCCTGAGCCGTATCCTGAAACTGTTTTTGTAATTAATCTGATTAACATATTCTCGACACTCATTTCTAGCACACTACCTCACCTAACTAATTTGATCACTTAATTACTTCGGTAATTTTTGACCAAAACAATTTGGCGCCCACCGTGGGGCAAGTGGTGCTATTTTTGCTAAAAACTTTAGTAAAATTATTACTCGGTTTTCTATTGTCAAAACTTTTTGCTACATTATTTTCAATGGCCTCGAGATCAAACATGAGCTCTTCCACCATGTCTGCTACAACCTCTGCAACAATTGGTTCGGTGCTTCCACCTCCCCCTCCACGAATGCAAACTTCTTCACACGGAACTGAAAGTCATGTGGCTCGGGATGTTATTCCCGCTCCTAGTACCCAGGGATCTGGTCCTGTTTTGGCTTCTAATGATGAAATTCTGAATTTGTTTGGTAATGTACAGGAACAGATGAGGCAGCAGCAGGAAACTAATCGGATGCTGATGAGAGAGATACAACTCTTGAAATCCGGCCCAAGTAGACCTGCTGAAGAAACTGTCACTCCTTTGCAGCCTAGAGCTTTGAACTTCAGTTCTGCGGTTTACACTGAAGATAACCGGGGGAATATCGTGCCAAGCCATTCTCAGAATCATACTCCTGAGATACCCTCCTCGGTCAGGATATCAACTATGAGGAGCTCAGGATATGCTTCAGGATATGGCCAGAATCCTCAAACCGGTAACATGTCAAATAATAATACTCTTGCTACTAACAATAATGGGTCTTTGCAGGATGCAAGGTATGACGTCAACATTTACTAGGGAGCTTCAGAAATTGAAGGACATGATATCCAGTGTACCTGGAGTGGTCTAGCCAATTCCAGAAGTATCCCAAGACAGCCACAGGATATCCCGCTTTGCATATCCTATCTGTGATGCTGAAATCCCAAAGAGATTTCAAACCCCCAATATGAAGCTGTATGATGGGACTACGGATCCTGAAGAGCATATTGCCCAGTATAGGGAAAGAATGGAGATTAACCCTATCCATCCGGAGCTCAAGGAAGCATGCTTGTACAAGGGTTTCGGATCTACCCTGACAGGATCAGCCTTAAAATGGCTGTTAAATGTTCCTCCTCACTCAATTACTTCGTTTGCTCATTTGGTTAATTTATTTAATAGTCAGTTTTCTTGCAGCCGGAGTTTTGAGAAACTAACCAGTGATCTTTACAGGATAACTCAAGGACCTCAGGAATCCTTGAGGGATTATGTGAACAAGTTTAGTCGGGAATCCTTGGATATCCCACATCTTGATGTTGCTACAACTGTGCAGGCTTTTAAGATGGGGTTACAAAAGGATTCTCAGTTTTATCAGGATCTTGTAATGAATCCCGGTAGGAATCTCGACGAAGCACGTAACAGGGCCTTGAGATATATTCGCTTGGAAGATGACAAAAAGATGCAAGAGAGAATGAATTCTACCTCAACCTATGAATCAACCAACAGGAAATCAGAATCCTCGTATAAACCATATCGCTCTAAGCCATATGGCAGAAATGACAACAAGAAAGTGAATGCTGTTGAAGACAAGGATCCTGAAGAATATCCTGAATTATCTGAATACTGCTTTTCTGTTAACATACCTGAGTTAATGTATGCTATGCAGGGTTTAGGAGACAAAGCTAGGTGGCCTCGAAAGAATCAACAAAAAGCTGATTGGAAGGATAAATCCAAATGGTGTGCCTTCCATGAAGACTTTGGACATGTGACCGAGGATTGCATTGCTCTAAGGAAAGAAATAAGCTACCTATTGAGCAAGGGGTATCTGAAGGATTTGCTGGGAAGAAAGAAGAATAAAGGGCAGGATCCTGAGAAGGATCCTGAACGAGCAGCATCACCCCCAGCAGATGCCAAAATAATTAACTTTATTTCAGGAGGATCCGACATTTGTGGGACTTCGTATTCTGCGGCCAAGAGACATGCAAAGGAGGCTAAGACTGAAAGGGGAGACAAACTAGCCAGGATGACTACCCTTACAACTGATAAAGTGATCACTTTCGACAGTGATGACAAGGATACTGTGCAGGATCCTCACCATGATGCTCTTGTAATAACATTATATGTTGCTAACCATTTTGTATGCATGATATTAGTGGATAATGGCAGCTCTGTCAACATAATTCAGCTGGAAACATTGAAGAGGATGAATGTATCTCCGATGGACATTACTTCGAAATCCACCGTGCTCGTTGGCTTCAGTGGGGAAGCTAGGAATACCGTAGGGGAGATAAAGTTACCAGTATATGTTGAAGGGGTCAACTCGATACAACGTTTCTGTGTGATGGACTCCCTATCCTGCTATAACATCATACTAGGCAGGCCATGGATCCATGATATGAAGGCTGTGCCATCGACTTATCATCAGTGCATCAAGATCCCTACCCCTTGGGGGGTTGTCAAGGTTGATAGTGATCAGCAGGAGGCTAAGGAATGCTACTCATCCTCAATGAAATCATCAACCAAGCCTAATGCAGCATAGCAATTAAAGATGCGGGCCCAGGATATCATGGAGGCTTCGGAGCAGGATGTAAAGAAAGTTATCCTGGATCAGGATAATCCGGATATCTCGGTGCTCGTAGGAACCAATATCCCTCAGGATATTGAAAATCAATTGACTAATGTTTTGAAGTGCAGGATGTCAATATTTGCATGGAAGCATGAGGATATGACAGGTATATCCAAAGACATTATCACTCACAAGCTTGGGATTGACAGGTCGTTCAAGCCTGTCCAGCAAAAGAGAAGGAAGTTTGCTCCTGAACGAAATACAATTATCCAAGAGGAAGTTGAAAGATTGTTGAAGTCCAAAATGATCAGAGAAGTCAAGTTTCCAAGATGGCTGGCTAATGTAGTTGTGGTATAGAAGAAAAATGGGAAATGGAGAGTATGTGTAGATTACACGGACTTGAATAAGGCTTGTCCCAAAGACCCATTTCCTCTTCCTCATATTGATGCAATGGTAGATGCTACTGCCGGGTATGAGATGTTAACCTTTATGGATGCATCCTCAGGATTTCAGCAAATTCAAATGGAGCCTTCGGACCAAGAGGATACTGCCTTCATGACGCCAACAGGTATTTATTGTTATACTACTATGCCTTTCAGTTTGAAAAATGCAGGTGCAACATACCAGAGATTGGTAAACATGATGTTCAAAGATAAACTGGGGGACACCATGGAGGTATACATTGACGATATGGTGGTAAAATCTAAAAAGGCTGAGGATCACCTCTAGGATATTAAGGGAGCATTTGATATCCTGGATCAGTACAACATGAAACTAAATCCTGCTAAGTGCCATTTCGGAGTGGGGGCAGGAAAGTTTCTAGGTTATATGGTGACCAAAAGAGGAATAGAGGCAAGCACGGAGCAGATTAAAGCCATCTTGGATATCAAATCACCTTCAAATATGAAGGATGTTCAACGGTTAACAGGGCGAGTTGCAGCATTGAACAGATTTATCTCAAGATCCTCCGAGAAATGCAAGGAATTTTATGATATCTTGAAGAAAAACAAGAAGTTCGAGTGGGGAGAGAAGCATGAAGCAGCCCTGCAGGATTTGAAGCAGTATCTTTCAACTGCACCTCTATTGATGAAGCCTGAGAATGGTGAACCACTGTCCCTATACCTCGCAGTATCAGGAAATACTGTAAGTGCCGTCCTTATAAAGGATCATGAAGGTCAGCAATATCCTGTCTATTACGTTAGTAAAAGATTATTAGATGCTGAAACTAGATATTCTCATCTAGAAAAATTGATATTAGCCTTAGTTATGGCATCAACAAAACTTAGCCATTATTTTGAAACACATAGGATTCATGTTAAAACCAACTATCATGTTAAAAATGTGCTTAGGAAACCGGAGATGTCAGGCAGGATGGCTAAGTGGTCAGTAAAATTAAGTGCCTATGATTTAGTTTATGAGTCTAGAAATGCCATAAAGTCTCAGGCTTTAGCTGACTTTGTGGCTAATTTCAGTAGTGACATTCAAAATGAAGTAGACCTAGAAGTACAGCAGCTAGGAGAAAGTTCAGAATGCTGGACATTGTATACTGATGGTGCATCTAATGTAAGAGGTGTAGGCCTAGGTATACTACTAAAATCGCCACAGGGGGACATATTACCCCAGGCTATCAGATGTGAATTTCCTGCCACTAATAATGAAGCGGAATATGAGGCTTTGATCGCATGATTAGAATTGGCTAGAAACATGAATATTAAGAATTTGCAAGTATATGTTGATTCCTTGTTAATCACTAATCATTTTAATGGAACCTATGCAGTTAAAGGTGAGAAGTTAATTGAGTATCTCGATATTCTCAAAAAATTAGCAGGATATTTCGATGTTTTTACACTTGAACAGGTACCGAGAGAGGAAAATGCTGAAGCTGATGCCTTGGCAAATCTAGGATCATCGGTCAGGATACCGGAAGGAACCCGAATACCAATATTACATATCCTATATCCTGCAACGAATCATCAGGATAAGGAAGTAATAAGTATTCAGGATCCTGATGATGAGTATCCCGAGGAGGATCCTAAGTCCTGGACGGCTCCAATCATGAGATACCTCAAGGAAGGACATATCCCAAAGAATGAGAATCCTAAGGCCTTTAGAATGAAGGTATCACGATTTACTATTATAAATAATGTTTTGTATAAGAAATCCCTTGCAGGACCATATCTGAGGTGCTTGGAGGACCCCGAAACCAAAGAAGTGCTCCAGGATATACACGAAGGGGATTGTGGTAACCATACTGGGGGCAGGTTGTTATTCTCAAAAGTATTAAAGACAGGATATTATTGGCCGACAATGAGAAAAGATGCTGCAGAATATGCTCGAAGATGTGACGCATGTCAAAGACATAGTAACATATTACATCAGCCTGCTGAACCGCTGTATCCTATCGTATCCCCTTGGCCGTTTATGAAATGGGGTATGGATATAGTGGGAAAGCTTCCAAAGGCTCCAGGAGGAAAGGTTTTCATGTTGGCAATGACGGATTATTTCTCCAAGTGGGTTGAAGCAGAAGCATTTGTTCAGGTTAGAGATCAAGAAGTGTTATCCTTCATAAAAAGGAATATCCTGACTAGGTTTGGAGTACCAGCTGAGATAATTTGTGACAATGGATCTCAATTTATAAGTAAAAGGACTACTGACTTTTGCAAGAGTTGGGGAATCAAAATGATCACGTCTACTCCAGTACACCCTCAAGAAAATGGACAAGCAGAATCCTCGAACAAGATAATTGTCAACAACTTGAAAAAGAGACTAGGGGCTAAGAAAGGGAGATGGGCAGAAGAATTACCCTTTGTTTTGTGGGCTGATAGGATGACGGTGAAGAGTGCAACTGGCCAAACCCCGTTTTCCTTGGTGTTTGGAGCAGAAGCGGTGATCCCGACAGAAATGGTAATACCTACAGCGAGATCCAACCTCAGAGATCCTGAGCAGAATCCTGAAGTCCTATGCCAGGAACTGGATACTATTGATGAGACAAGAGACGCTGCAAGGATAAGGATGGCAGCATATCAACAGAGGATATCTAAAGCATATGACAAGAATATAAGGACTAGAAGATTTCAAGTTGGAGATTGGGTATTGAGAAAGGCTTTTCAGAATACTACTAATCCTGCTGATGGAAAGTTAGCTCCAAAATGGGAAGGACCCTATGAGGTTGAATCAGAATCAGGAAAAGGAGCATACCGACTCAAGAATATGGAGGGAGATATGCTACCGAGATCCTGGAATGCTATACATCTAAAACTCTATTTTAAGTGAGTATGGAATTTAAATTTTAACTCAGGATGGTATGGATTCTGTCTCTTTTATTAAAATTTGATATTATTTACTATTTTGAACCCATTACTGACTTAAACATCGGAGGGGTGTTAGCCAGGCTAACACCCACCTTAGCTTACGATTGTTTTGCAGTATATGCTTCGGGATGTAGCACCAGGATACACATTCAGGATACTTCGGAAGATTAGAGGATTGGCCCCCTCTCTCACGTCTAAGGGATCCTGATCCCTTCACAGGTTTAAAGGTATTCACCTTTCTTCCGAATTGGGTTTAAACACCCCGCCTGGAGCGCAAGTTATTCAGGAATAGTTCAAGGTGGCTGGACCAGTTCATGTAAAAGTGGCTGACAATTTCGTTACTATTGGCTATATCTTGAATCCTAAAGGTATATGAGGATTGATCACCCTCTCTCACGAAAGGGTATTTTCATACTCTCTAAGGTTTAAAGGTTTTCACCTTTCTAAGTCTTGGAGTTTATACACTCCCGCCTGTAGCGCATGAAAATTTGGGATTTTCCCCAGGATACTAAGGATTTATCTCCAGTATATTTTTGGGTTTTACCCCTATAACACAAGAATTGTCTGAACAGTTAGAACTAATGTTCAAAAATTTTCTAAGTGTTTAAAGACTTCATGCACAGGGGACATTCCTTCTAAAGTAATTGTGTGAAGCTCAAAAGATCAAAATTGGGCTAAGTGTCTCGGACTGGGGACATCTTAGTGGGAGAAGTTGCAGAAGGGTTTGCAGTTTGATGCTAGGGTTACACTCAATTCCTGGTATGATCTTTCCTTTGTGAATCTTACATGAATTATTTAACTCTGATTAACGACATATCTTTAGGATATGCCTTCAGAATGTGTTTTTGGATATGTTTCGGGATATCTGATTGAAATATTGGGGAAGTAATACTTGGTTGAAAATAAAACTATGATCAAACAAGTGTTATCAAAACAGGTTTTAGAAAATAGACTATCTTTTACCCTTTAGAAGTTTTGTCTAAAATTGATTAAATTTTTCGAAATTCTTTTTGATAAAAGTTTTCGTAATATATCACTGAGTATATTGATCAGGATATTTTGCAAAGCTAAAATCTACACTAAGAAATAGCAAGCCAATTGAAAGATGAAATTGTTTGAAATAAACAATACTAGTTGATAACCGAGGGCTTCATCCTAAAACCTAGGACCCATCCACCTTCGGCTATTAAGTTGTTTTAATACAGGAATGGAAACTGTTCATAGGACAAGAAGTAAAATTGTTCAAACATAGGCATAACTCTCAAATTTAAGGGAAAAGAGTTTTAGGAGGCAGCGCCTTCTTCGTTCATGATATTTTCAGCAACATCCGTCTCGGGATCAACCTCAGCATCCTTCTCAGCATCAATTGATTTTTCGACTGCCTTTGAAGATCCTTCAGCTGCAGCTTTAGCAGAAGTGCCGCCGAGACTCCTTAGCTTTGTTTCCCAGGCATTGACGTCCCAAGAAGGGCATTCGAAGCCCCGTGCTTTGGCTTCATGGGCCATCTTTAGCCTGGCCTGGAGGAGGGAAGTGACGACGGAACTTTTAAGGCTTTCCCGGTAGCTGACCATATCCTGTTCATGTTGAGCATGGGTAGCATCAAGATCGGTTTGGGTCTGGAGAGCAGCTTTGTTGAGAGCGGTCTGGTGTTCTTGGATCATAACCTTGAACTTCTCCTCATAGTGCCGAGATTTGGCGGCTGCAATCATACCCTGATCAGAAATGGTAACCTCGACTTTCTTCAACTTGGATTCAAGCGTCTTGTTGAGCCCACAGGATTCTTGGTATAGATGAACCAGACGTTCAAGACCCTGCAAAATAAGAGGACATGTATTGGTTTTAATAAATATTTATAAGTAGTGTAAAGTGCAGGATATGGCTCAAGGATACTAACTTGGTTGAGAAAAGAAGTCATAAATCCGCTTGCTTCAATGAACCCGTGATTCTCATAAGGGAATGTATCAGAGATAACGGGGGAATCAGGCTCTTTCCTTTTACGAGAACTTGAACTCCGGGGCTTGGTAGCTGGCGAAGGCTTGGGGATGACGATAGCCTTGGAGCTGCTGGGCTTGAATGAGGCAGTAGCCTTGGGACTAGGTTCCTTCTTGATCTGGACCTGATCGGAATAACTGTCCAGCTCGTCGAGGTCAAAGACTTCAGGGATCTTGGCTGGTGCTGCGTAAAGGGAAAAGTCTTACATCTTTATTACCCTTCATTATATTATATTGCGCTAATTAATTATTTCAAAAGTAATCCTTACCAGACATTTCGGATGATGAGTATTGACTGGAACTCGGGATATGTGTGGTAAAACTCCTGTCACTTGTAGGTAATTGGTAAACTGCTTCGATTCTTTTTTCTGATTCCGCAGTAGGGGGAGCTACTTCCTTAAAATTCATTGCAAAAGGATCAAATAAGAGGATATTAGCAAAAGATAAAAGTCTAGAGGTACCTGGGGACATTCATGATCCTACCGGTGGTTAACCACTCTACCGGAAGGCTAGCACCTTCATCAATGGAGTCTCGTTTGACGAAGAAGAACTTGCGTTGCCATCCGTCTTCGTTTTTGGTGGCTTTAAGAATAAGGGGTTTGTTAGAAGTTGAAAAAAGCAAAAACCGGCTAGAACCGTGGGATCGGAGGCGGTAAGCGATTGGCATATCTTCGATACAAAGGTCGGGACAGTGAAGGTTTTTAATTTGGTTGAGCACAATTAATACCCTCCAGACCATGGGCATGGTTTGGGCAAAGGAAATACCGGTAGTCCGGAAGAATTGCATCATAAATTCGGGAAAAGGGTACCGAAGACCTAGCGAGAAAGGGTATGCCGGGAAGCAGACCCAGTCAGCAGAAGAAACGTCCGATCGAATTGACCGATCAAATGGTCTAAAGACCGTGCCATCAGGGAAAGCACCGGAAGCACAGACTTCCTTCTCGGGATTTTTGAGAAGATTCTGTTGAATGAAGGTCTCGGATGATTTGCCGGTTTGAGAATAAGTTCTGGCAGCCATTGCAAGTAAAGGAAAAGAGATTGACAGGAAATGAAGAAGAAGTAGAGAATTACCTGGAGACTCCGTTGGAGATATCTGCTTTTCAAACAAGAAGAGAGAAGATATAGGAGCATTGTGGATCTCCATCAAGTTAAAAGCGCATTGGAAGTTATGGTGTAATCTTGACCATCGTCTCGATTTAATTGCCTTGATTTACGAGATAGAATTTTTAAAATATATCCGTTGGATTTGTATACCAACAGATATATTTGGGGACAATTGTTATGGGCCATTTTCTGAGCGTATATATCCTTGGCTAATATCCTGTTTTTGATTGTTTACTTGTGATCAGGATACCGGATCAGGATATTGGTAACATCCTGGGCCATATCCTGGTGTTAACTAAATTGACCACGTGCAGGTTAGAAGTTGTGGGTCACTAACGGTCAGATGGACTTCTTCTCCTTGAGACTCGGGCAAAGTAGTTACACGAGAGACGTTGAACCCGAAGGACCAGGTCTACAACGTTCACATAGGGAATATCCGCCGGATCCCGGTTTAATAGGGTAGTTTGTTAAATTTCTTTTACTATAAATAGATGGATCGGATTAGTTAAGACACACTTTCCATTTCGCACACTTTAATCTCTAGCTATTGGCAACCACTACACACAAACACTTGTATTCAAATTACATTGTAACACCTAGTTGATTCGCATCACATCCTGCACTGTATCCTGATATTTGAAGTAATAGAAGAACAAGGCAGCTGCGATTGTCAGCTCCCGAGGTTTTGTACCGGCTATCCAGATTGATCAAGTGCTTTCCTCGTACATCACGTGTCAACCTTTACTTTTTTGCTCATTGTTTGATCACAGATACAGCTCTATATCCTGAGCCGTATCCTGAAACTGTTTTTGTAATTAATCTGATTAACATATTCTCGACACTCATTTCTAGCACACTACCTCACCTAACTAATTTGATCACTTAATTACTTCGGTAATTTTTGACCAAAACAATACATACATACCTTCATACGTATCTACACTTCCTAAAACAAGGAATAAATTAGTCATTCTTAGCTTATACGCGTTTAAAAACGGTCCAGACGGGTTCGCATTGCATATATTAATAAAATATGAATTTTTCAAGATTTATGAGCCCGTGGCGTCGCGCGACGGCCCATAGCCTTCGCCGTCGCGAAGCGCCACCACCCAATATGATCAGAATGTTCGCAGCTGTTGCTGCATATTCCCAGCATAACTCAGTTTTACGGAAACGAGCATAACCTTCTCGTTTTTTATCCGTTTTACCCGATTCTTTTTCCTACGCATCCGTAGTTTAATTCTCCATCACATGGAGTGAAAATCCAATATTTGGACTACCGAAATTTATGAATTTTAAGCCTTCGGCATATTACCCTTTTACCAAATTTTGACTCGTTCATGCATTTATCAACATAACTTGTTTGTTTGACCATAACTTCTTATGAACCTAATAATATCAATGACGTCTATCATAAAAGATTAAATTCTTGGATGTCTGGCATCCTCTTAACCCATTTTCGCTCAAAAGCTTACTTTGACCCGTTAAAGGTATTTGCGCATTTTAAGGTCCTTGGCTTACGAAAATCATACTTCTCGCTTTCCTACTTTTCCAAAACATTCACTCAATCAAATAACTTGTTTCTAATCAACTTTTAAGACCGTTTGCCCGATTTACCCATGAAGGGCGTTTTTGTCAACTTTGTTCCATCCTTTACTACAAAGGACTTCCTTAAACATTTGACTAATCCCACGACTTAACTACAACTCTAATCGCACATACCTGGTTCGGATCAAAGCTATGACCAGTTTTAATACTTCATGCGCTAAATGGCTAAGTAATAGCAACATAATTCCTTTCGCTATTCATCCTGTGAATGCATAATACTTAACAAAACAATTCATTAGTCAATATCGCCAAATGGTAATGTCTTCACTATTTGACCCGTTAAGTCTAGATGTCCATTTTATCCTTGTGGGATTTTCGTTATTCATTATCCCATCCTTGAAACTTATTCCTTCGTTATCTCATAATCCAAATTACCATAATACCCTTTTTACCCTTTTTGACCATCAAACTTAGTTTCTTAACATAATCACATGTTCCGACCCATACCAAAACTTGTCGAAACATCATAATTCACATATTTAGTTACCATGTTCGTAATCTATACATTGATGTTATGGGTAAAATTCTGAGCCCATATCCTGAGAAATATCTTGGGTTATATCTTGGTTATATGATATTTGTTCACATCCGGGATGCTGATTCAGGATATTGGTAACATCCTGAATGGTATCCTCAGGATCACTAACGGATTATGTGCAGGTACGTGGGTTAGAAGCTAGTAACGTTCACAAGGACTCATTCCGCGGAAGACTCGGTCCAAGTCGTTCAAATAAAGACGTTGAAGCCGCATTACTCGGTCTACAACGTTTACAATGGAATATTCGGAGCATCCCATATTTATAGGAATTTTCGTTTGTAATTCGTTACTATAAATAGGTGGGTATATCAGATCGAATAGGACATCACATCAACACTCACTACACTCTTACACTCGCTCTCTAGCAATTTTTACTTTCGCACAAAAGCATTGTAACACTTAGCGATCTGGTCAATATCCTGCACTGTATCCTGAAGTTCAAAGCAATAAGAAGAACAAGGCAGCTGCGATTGTCAGCTCCCGAGGTTTTATGCCAGCGATCTTGATTGATCAAGGGCTTTCCTCGTATATCTCGTGTCACCCCTTTTACTTTTTGCTCATTGTTTGATCGTAGATACAGCTCAATATCCTGAGCCGTATCCTGAATACTGTTTTTTTCAAACAACACAACCAGCATATCTTCAACACACTTCTTAGCACACTACCTCACTTAACTTATTTGATCACTAAATTTCTTCGGTAATTTTTGACCAAAACAATTTGGCGCCCACCGCGGGGCAAGTGGTGCTACTTTTACTAAAAATCTTTGTGAAATCGTTAATCGGTTTTCTATTTTCAAAACTTTTTGCCACATTGTTTACAATGGCCTCAAGATCAAACATGAGCTCCTCCACTGTATCTGCTACGACTTCTGCTACTACCGGTTCGGTGCTTCCACCACCTCCTCCAAGGATGCCAGCCTCTTCACAACCTCAGGATATTATCCCTACTCGCAGTGTTCAGGGATCTGCTCCCGTTTTAGCCTCTAATGATGAAATTCTAACCTTATTTGGAAGTGTGCAGGAACAAATGAGGCAGCAACAGGAAACAAACCAAATGCTATTAAGGGAAATACAACTCCTGAAGTCTGGCTTGAGCAGATCTGCTGGGGATGTCGTCACTCCACTACAACCCAGAACTTTGAACTTCAGTTCGGCCGTGTACACTGAGGATAATAGGGGGAATATTGTGCCCAGCCTTCCTCAGAATCATACTCCTGAAATACCCTCCTCGATCAGGATGTCATCCATGAGGAGCTCAGGATGTCAACCATGAGGAGCTCAGGATATGCTTCAGGATATGTGCAGAATCCTCCTACGGGTAACATATCAAATAATAATAATACTCATGTTGCTAACAATAGTGGATCTTTGCAGGATACAGGTGTAACATCAGCATTTACTAGGGAGCTTCATAAGTTGAAAGACATGATATCCAGTGTACCTGGAGTGGTCCAGCCAATCCCGGAAGTGTCCCAAGACAGCCACAGGATATCTCGCTTTGCATATCCTATCTGTGATGCTGAAATTCCAAAGAGATTTCAAACCCCCAACATGAAGCTTTATGATGGAACTACGGATCCTGAAGAGCATATTGCTCAGTATAGGGAAAGGATGAAGATTAACCCTATCCCTCCAGAGCTCAAGGAAGCATGCTTGTGCAAGGGTTTTGGTTCTACCTTAACAGGATCAGCCTTGAAATGGCTCTTGAATGTTCCTCCGCATTCGATTACATCTTTTGCTCACTTAGTGAATTTATTTAATAGTCAGTTTTCTTGTAGTAGAAGCTTTGAAAAACTAACAAGTGACCTCTACAGGATAACACATGGGCCACAAGAATCCCTGAGAGATTATGTGAACAAGTTCAGCCGGGAATCCTTAGACATTCCGCATCTTGATGTTGCAACAGCTGTGCAAGCTTTCAAGATGGGGCTGCAAAAAGATTCTCAATTTTACCAAGACCTTGTAATGAACCCATGTAGGAACTTGGATGAAGCTCGAAACAGGGCCCTAAGATATATTCGATTGGAGGATGACAGAAAGATGCAAGAGAGGATGAACTCATCCAACACCTATGAGTCAACTAACAGGAAGTCAGAATCCTCATTTAAGCCATATCGCCCTAAGCCATATGGTAGAAATGAAAACAAGAAAGTGAATGCTATCGAAGACGAGGATCCTGAAGATTATCCTGAGTTATCAGAATATTGCTTTTCTGTTAACATTCCTGAATTAATGTATGCCATGCAGGGTTAGGAGACAAGGCTAGGTGGCCTCGAAAGAATCAACAAAAGGCCGATTGGAAAGATAAGTCAAAATGGTGTGCTTTCCACGAAGATTTCGGACATGTAACTGAGGATTGCATTGCTCTAAGGAAAGAAATAAGCTATCTTCTAAGCAAGGGATATCTGAAAGATCTCTTAGGAAGGAAGAAGAATAAGGGTCAGGATACTGAGAAGGATCCTGAGCGAGCAGCGTCACCTCCCGCGGATGCCAAGATAATCAACTTTATTTCGGGAGGATCCGACATTTGTGGGACTTCGTATTCGGCGGCAAAGAGACATGCAAGAGAAGCTAAGGCCGAAAGGGGAGACAAACCTGTCAGGATGACTACCCTCACAACTGACAAAGTGATCACATTTGATGCTGATGACAGGGATACTGTCCAGGATCCTCATCATGATGCTCTGGTAATAACATTATATGTGGCTAACCATTTTGTACGCAGGATACTGGTTGATAATGGCAGCTCCGTCAACATAATCCAACTAGAAACTCTGAAGAGAATGAATGTATCGCCAATGGATATCACTTCAAAGTCCACCGTGCTTGTTGGGTTCAGTGGAGAGGCTAGGAACATAGTGGGAGAGATAAAGTTACCAGTATATGTTGAAGGAGTCAACTCGATACAACGTTTTTGTGTGATGGATTCTCTATCCTGCTATAACATCATACTGGGAAGACCATGGATTCACGATATGAAGGCTGTGCCATAAACATATCACCAATGCATCAAGATCCCTACCCCTTGGGGAGTTGTCAAGGTTGAAAGTGATCAGCAGGAGGCGAAAGAATGCTACTCATCCTCGATGAAATCTTCAACCAAGCCTAGTACAGCATAGCAATTAAAGATGCGGGCCAAGGATATCGTGGAAGATTCGGAGCAGGATGTGAAGAAAATTATCCTGGATCAGGATAATCCTGATATCTCGGTGTCGTAGGAACCAATATCCCTCAGGATATGACAGGCATATCCAAAGACATTGTCACTCACAAGCTTGGAATCGATAGATCATTCAAGCCTGTTCAGCAAAAAAGAAGAAAATTTGCTCCTGAGCGGAATACGATTATCCAAGAGGAAGTTGAAAGATTGTTGAAGTCCAGGATGATCAGAGAAGTCAAGTTTCCAAGATGGCTAGCAAACGTAGTCGTCGTACAAAAGAAAAATGGGAAATGGAGAGTCTGTATAGACTACACAGACTTGAATAAGGCTTGTCCTAAAGACCCATTTCCTCTTCCTCACATTGATGCAATGGTGGATGCTACTGCCGGGCATGAAATGTTGACCTTCATGGATGCATCCTCAGGATTTCAGCAGATTCAAATGGAGCCTTCTGACCAGGAGGATACTGCCTTCATGACACCAACAGGTATTTATTGTTATACGGCTATGCCTTTTGGTTTGAAAAATGCAGGTGCAACATACCAGAGATTGGTGAACATGATGTTCAAAGACAAGCTGGGGGACACCATGGAAGTATAGATTGACGATATGGTGGTAAAATCAAAGAAAGCTCAGGATCATCTCCAGGATATTAAAGGAGCATTTGATATCCTGGATCAATATAACATGAAGCTAAATCCTGCTAAGTGTCATTTCGGAGTGGGGGCAGGAAAATTTCTAGGATATATGGTGACCAAAAGAGGAATAGAGGCGAGCCCGGAGCAGATTAAAGCCATCTTGGATATTAAATCACCCTCAAATATGAAGGATGTTCAACGATTAACGGGGCGAGTGGCAGCATTAATCAGATTTATTTCAAGATCCTTAGAAAAATGCAAAGAGTTTTATGATATCCTAAAGAAGAATAAGAAATTCGAATGGGGAGAGAAGCATGAAGCAGCTCTGCAGGATTTGAAGAAATATCTCTCAACTGCACCTCTACTGATGAAACCTGAGAATGGTGAACCACTATCCCTATACCTCGCAGTATCAGGGAATGCTGTAAGTGCCGTCCTTATAAAGGATCATGAAGGTCAGCAATATCCTGTTTATTATGTTAGTAAAAGTTTGTTAAATGCTGAAACTAGATATTCTCATTTAGAAAAATTGATACTAGCATTAGTTATGGCATCAACGAAGCTTAGACATTACTTTGAGACACATAGGATTCATGTTAAAACAAATGATCCTGTCAAAAATGTGCTTAGGAAACCAGAGATGTCAGGCAGGATGGCCAAGTGGTCAGTAAAATTGAGTGCTTATGATTTAGTATATGAACCTAGAAATGCCATAAAGTCTCAGGCTTTAGCTGACTTTGTGGCTGATTTCAGTAGTGACATTCAGGATGAGGTAGACCTAGAAGTCCAACAGTTAGGAGAATCCTCAGGATCCTGGACGTTATATACTGATGGTGCATCTAATGTACGAGGAGTAGGATTGGGAATACTACTAAAATCGCCACAGGGGGACATATTACCCCAGGCTATTAGGTGTGAATTCCCTGCTACTAATAATGAAGCAGAGTATGAGGCTTTAATTGCAGGATTAGAGTTGGCTAAGAATATGAATATCAAGAATTTGCAAGTATATGTTAACTCCTTGTTAATTACTAACCATTTTAATGGATCCTATGCAGTTAAGGGTGAGAAATTAATCGAATACCTCGATATTCTCAAAAAATTAGCAGGATATTTCGATGTTTTTACACTTGAACAGGTACCAATGGAGGATAATGCTGAAGCAGATGCCTTAGCAAATTTGGGATCATCAATCAGGATACCAGAAGGGACCCAAATACCAATATTACATATCTTGTATCCTGCGACGAATCCTCAGGATAAAGAAGTAGCGGGTATTCAGGATCCTGGAGCAGAGTATCCTGAAAAGGATCCTAAATCCTGGACGGCTCCAATCGTGAGATATCTCAAGGAAGGACACATCCCTGGAGATGAAAATCCTAAGGCATTTAGGATGAAGGTATCACGGTTCACTATTATAAATAATGTTTTATACAAGAAATCTCTTGCAGGACCCTATTTGAGGTGCTTGGAGGATCCTGAAGCCAAAGAAGTACTTCAGGATATACATGAAGGGGATTGTGGTAACCACACTGGGGGCAGATCATTATTCTCGAAAGTATTAAGGACAGGATATTATTAGCCAATGATGAGGAAAGATGCTGCAGAATATGCTCGAAGGTGTGATGCATGTCAAAGGCATAGTAACATACTACATCAACCAGCTGAACCGCTATATCCTGTAACTTCCCCTTGGCCATTCATGAAATGGGGGATGGATATAGTAGGGAAGTTACCAAAAGCTCCAGGAGGAAAAGTCTTTATGCTAGAAATGACGGATTATTTCTCTAAGTGGGTTGAAGCTGAAGCATTTGTTCAAGTTAGAGACCAAGAAGTAGTATCCTTCATGAAGAGGAATATCCGGACTAGGTTTGGGGTACCAGCTGAAATCATTTGTGATAATGGGTCCCAGTTTATAAGCAAGAGGACTACTGACTTTTGCAAAAGTTGGGGAATCAAAATGGTCACGTCTACTCCGGTACATCCTCAAGCGAATGGACAAGCTGAATCCTCAAACAAGATAATTGTCAATAACCTGAAGAAGAGACTTGGAGCTAAAAAAGGAAGATGTGCAGAAGAATTACCCTTTGTTTTGTGGGCTGATAGGACAACGGTAAAGAATGCAACCGGTCAAACCCCATTTTCCTTGGTATTTGGAGCAGAAGCAGTGATTCCAACGGAAATGGCGATACCTACTGCAAGATCTATCTTACAGGATCCTGAACAGAATCCTGAAGCCTTATGTCAAGATTTGGATACTATAGATGAAAAAAGAGATGCAGCAAGGCTAAGGATGGCAGCATATCAACAAAGAATATCCAGAGCATATAACAAGAATATAAGGACTAGGAGATTTCGAGTTGGTGATTGGGTGCTAAGAAAGGCTTTTCAAAATACCACTAATCCTGCCGATGGCAAGCTAGCTCCAAAATGGGAAGGACCATATGAGGTTGAGTCAGAAGCAGGGAAAGGAGCATATCGACTCAAGAATATGGAAGGGGATATGCTACCGAGGTCCTGGAATGCAATACACTTAAAGCTCTATTTTAAGTAAGAATAGAATTTAATTTCTATCTCAGAATGGTATGTGTTCTATATCTTTTAAATATATTTGTTTATTATCTTGAACCCAATACTGACTTAAGCATCGGAGGGGTGTTAGCCAAGCTAACACCCACCTTAGTTTACAGTTGTTTTGCAGCATATGTTTCAGGATATAGCTCCAGGATATGCACTCAGGATAACCCGAAAGATTAGAGGATTGGCCACCTCTCTCACGTTTAAGGGATCCTGATCCCTTCAAAGGTTTAAAGGTATTCACCTTTCTTTCGAATTGGGTTTAAATACCTCGCCTGGAGCGCAAGTTGTCTAGGTATAGTTCAAGGTAGCGGGACCAGTTCATGTAAAAGTGGCTGACAATTTCGTTACTGTTGGCTATATCCTGGATCCTGAAGGTATATGAGGATTGATCACCCTCTCTCACGAAAGGGTATTTTCATACTCTCTAAGGTTTAAAGGTTTTCACCTTTCTAAGATTTGGAGTTTATACACTCTCGCCTGTAGCGCATGATATCAGGGTTTATCCCCAGGATATTAAGGGTTTATCCCCAGTATGCTAAGGATTCATTTCAGGGTATCAAAAATTTTGCCTCGGGGTGTTCGGAATTTATTCAAGCCAAAGTGTGAATACATTTGCATTTCTGTGTTGTACACAGGGGACATACATTATACAATTCGAAGACTGGATCCAAGTTTGTAAGTAGGCACTGGGGACATTCCTAAGGTGGAAGATTGAAATTGACTCTCTAAGAGTCTTTGGTATGATCTCTCCCTTTTTCAAATGATTTAAGTCTTCTAAGTTATATGACAATATCCTGACCAGGATATCTTTTAGAATACTTGTCAGGATATTTTCAGAATGTGTTCCCATAATATTCCCGAAAATGTTCAAACAAAACAGTTTTCATAAGTAAAATTTGTGCACTAATAACAACAATAATAAAGTCGAAAGAGAAGTTATATTATTAACATAGCAAAAGTTTGTGCTTTTGGTTTCATCTCAAACCGAGATCCATCCACCAAAAGCACAATTAGTCTTTAAACATATTTACCCAACAGTTGAAGGTTTCATCTCAAACCGAGACCCATCCACCTCCAACTGTTGTACTGTTCAAAAAGCATGCAGGAAATGTAAATTGTTCAGGTGCAGAAAAGTAAAGTGCGGAAAAAGTAAATTGTTTTGAGGATTACAGACCAACATTCAAATTTAAAAAGGTGGGCTCCGGCCTTGGCACATATATCCATCATTGCCCACCTGAATGCCCTCACACAGCGGCATCTTCTCCAACCTTCTCTACCTTCCCAGCTTCAGCATCCTGAGCAGCATCCTCACCAACATCTGTCCCAGCATCCTCTCCAGCATCCTTCTTATCTCCAGCTTTGTCTACCACCTCTGCTGTCTTAGAGGATTCCCCGGCTTCAGTAGGGAGTGGCATAGCTTTGCCTCCAAGCTCCTTCAGCTTGGCCACCCAGGATTCAACCGGCCAGGATGGGCATACAAGGCCTGTCTCCTTGGCCTCGTAGGCCATCTTGATGCGAGCTTGTAGCAGGGAGACGATAGCAGAGGCTTTGATCCCTTCCCGGAAAGAAACCATGGCCTGTTCGTGATCCATTTGGACGGTGGCAAGTTTGAGCTCTGCATCTTGGGTGACCTTCTTCAGCATACCCTCGTAGTGCCGGGTCTTTGCTTCAGCAATGGCACCTTGGTCGGCAACGGTGCTTTCAAGCTGTTTGATCCTGGCTTCATTGAGTGCAGCAGTACCGCAGGCATCGTTGTACAGGTGGAGCAAATGCTGGAGGCCCTGCACATCAAGTTCAGGTATGAGTTAGAATATATTAACCAGGATATCCTATCAGGATATATATGCAGGATATGTGTCAGGATATTACCTTGTTGAGGAAGGATGTCATTGGTTCTAAGGAGTCAGAAAAGTTGAGTTCATCGTAGGAGAACCCTTCTGGACCTGGAGCACTGATTTCAGGAGCTTTCCTTTTTTTTTTTGCTGTGGAAGCACGAGTCCTCGGATTGGCCTTAGGAGCCGGGAGCGGCTTGGAGCTGGTGGCAGCAGAGGTCTCTTTCTTGACCGTGACTGGAGCAGGGTAGCTGTCAAGTTCTTCAAGGTCTAGGTAGACAGGAACCTTGCTGGAGTCTGCAAACAGGGAGTAAAATTTCTCCTAAGTATATCAAATAAGAACATGTATATACAGGATATTTTGCAGGATCCTTACCAGACATGTTTGCACTAGAAAGGGGACTTGGAGATGGTGGAGATGGGTTGAAACTTCTTTCAGCCTCTGGAAGGAGTCTGATGGCGTCAGTCCTTTTCTTTGAATCAGCAAGGGGAGGTGCAATCTTCCTAAAATCAGTTGCGTGCACAACAGAAAAAAGAAAGATAACCAGTTCAGGATATGGAACAGGATAAGGTACAGGATCATCCTTAAACCCTAAATCCTACCCTTTTTCAACCATTTCACCGGATATTCCGTTCCACCAGGGATTGAGTCTCTTTTTACAAAGAAGAACTTAGATTGCCAATTATCCTCGTTCCTGGTGGCACGAAGTATCAGCGGGTCGCCGGAGGTGGAATAAAACAAAAATCTACATGATCCGTGGCATCTAAGCTTGTAAGCTAGGGGGAGATCATGAACAGAAAGATCAGGGATGTGGTTTTTCTTGATATGGTCAAGAACAGACAGAACACGCCAAAGCATTGGCATTGTTTGACTGAAAGAAATTATTGTAATCTTGAAGAATTCGGTAATGAAATCTGGAAAGGGGAATTGTAACCCTAATGTGAAGGGAAAGGCATTAAAGCACAACCACTCATTGGAAACCATATCCGACCGGATTTCCCGGTCGAACGGCCGGAATACCGTCCCTTTCGGAAAGATACCGGAGGATTTCAAAGCCCACAAGTGGGCACTATCAAAAGAACATATCTCTTTCTCCGGTTCTTGGAGAAGATTATGTTGGATGAATGTGGGAGCCGAATCACCAGAACTGGATCTTGTGTGTCTCGGCATTTGATCGCCTGAATTTTTGACCGGAAAAGAAGGATGAAGATGAAGATTAGAGAGAGAATGTTTACCTTTTTTCCTTATCGATAGTGATTAAAAAAGAGATGAGGATGAGAAGATATAGGGAGCAATGAGTAAATATTGGCTGAGTAAGTTGCAAACGGTCACATCATTGGTCTTATCTCTTAATTACCTCGATCTCTGTGAAAAATGTAACCGTTAGTGCAGGATACAAAACGGTAACATTTTTGGGGACAATTGTTATGGGTAAAATTCTGAGCCTATATCCTGAGAAATATCTTGGGTTATATATTGGTTATATGATATTTGTTCACATTCGGGATGCTGATTCAGGATATTGGTAACATCCTGAATGGTATCCTCAGGATCACTAACGGATTATGTGCAGGTACGTGGGTTAGAAGCTAGTAACGTTCACAAGGACTCATTCCGTGGAAGACTCGGTCCAAGTCGTTCAAATAAAGACGTTGAAGCCGCATTACTCGGTCTACAACGTTTACAATGGAATATTCGGAGCATCCCATATTTATAGGAATTTTCGTTTGTAATTCGTTACTATAAATAGGTGGGTATATCAGATCAAATAGGACATCACATCAACACTCACTACACTCTTACACTCGCTCTCTAGCAATTTTTACTTTCGCACAAAAGCATTGTAACACTTAGCGATCTGGTCAATATCCTGCACTGTATCCTGAAGTTCAAAGCAATAAGAAGAACAAGGCAGCTGCGATTGTCAGCTCCCGAGGTTTTATGCCGGCGATCTAGATTGATCAAGGGCTTTCCTCGTATATCTCGTGTCACACCTTTTACTTTTTGCTCATTGTTTGATCGTAGATACAACTCAATATCCTGAGCCGTATCCTGAATACTGTTTTTTTCAAACAACACAACCAGCATATCTTCAACACACTTCTTAGCACACTACCTCACTTAACTAATTTGATCACTAAATTGCTTCGGTAATTTTTGACCAAAACAATTGAATAGATATTCTACAAAAAGGGGTGTAAGCTTTACTTACCTAGCATCCGAATATGCTTCCCGTGCGCATTAGCCTCGTTTGACCCGCTCCTATCCCAAGCTTCCATGTCGCTTATTGTCACGACCCCCGACCCACCCTGGACGGAATCGGGAGTCGCGAACAGCCCAGTGGTACCGGTGATTATTTTGAAAACATTGCAGCGGAAATTTCATTAGGACCGTGAGTTAGGAAAAAAATATCAGAGTTTAGAAAACACCGGATTTTATTTATTAAATAGATGGGATAAACCCACGTTTTACAATGGTAGCTTTAGTAAAGATAATTACATAAAACAATATTTCTAAATTTTAATTTAATTAATAAAATAAGTCACTTCTTGATGCCTTTCAGTGCCGTATCCATCTTTTACTCCCATCTACTGTAATTACCTGAAAAGTGATTTAAAAAGGTTTTGTCAGCGGGAAATACTGAGTGAATCATTCTTTTATAAAAACGACTCATTTATTATAATTCACAGTATTAAGAGAGATTACAATGTTTATTTCAACCAACTACCCACAGTATTTGTCACCGACTCGTTTCGGTGACTGTGGTCATATTACTATTGAGTCCGTTCACCCAATAGTAACGAGTATCATTAATTAGGTACGCCCACCTAAAGTGATAAAAACAGTAATGTGCACAATACCCCACATACCGGCTGTAATTTGGTGATTACATAAACTTAATCACTGTAATTATAACCTTTGAAAATAAACATGCTTTTGTAAATAAATTTGATAAAAAGAGAATGACTCACTTATCATCATGCAGATTCATACGGACAAAGTTTAGTCTACAGATAATCCTTGATATATTGCAGATTTATACAGGCAGAGCTTAGCCTATTGATTTAGCCTTGTAACCTAGTGCACACGAACTAGGTAGGTAACTTAATACAGCAATTACGATAACTCACGAGATCAACCCTCACAACAAATGACAAAGTGCTATGCTTAAACATCCATCGAATTAACGATTAATGACAAAGCATCACCCTAATGTGGGCAGCACTTAAACATCTATTGAGTACATTGATCGATCGGACAATGAATCGTAATAGCGATCGAGTTATTACCCTGTATCGTAGCAGCACCCCCTACTAATTAGTGTTTTTGAGATTGTTTCGACTATTACTCAACGTACAAAGTGAATTTGATCGTCGAACGAACGCCAGAATGTAAGTGCCAATGCCTGCTATTTATACGAAAATTTTGACATGCTTACGGACCGTAAGACTCAACCCTTACGGTCCGTAAGGGTCATTTTTTCGCAATAGGGTGGCCACGTGTTGGACTAGCCTTGCTGAGTCGACAGTTTCTCAAAATTCAATTTAGACAACGAGATATGTGGATAATCGTCGAGTAGAAAATACCCCCCCTGAGTTTTAGGGGCCCTGATCCTGATTCTGATTGTTCTGAAAATTTGTAGGGTTTGTGTAGAATCACTTGGGTGTCTTAATTAGGGTTTCCTATCGGATAAAATAATAAAAATAAATAGGATTTTTTTTAATGAGGGTTGTTACATTCTCCCCACCTTAATAAAAATCTCGTCCTCGAGATTTACTGGAATAAGTAGGAATACTTTTTCTTCATCTTAGATTCCAGCTCTCAAGTGTATTTGGGTTATTATAGTTCTTTTAGAATTATGTCACCTTTTAGTTAATAAAAATAATATTAGGGTAGATGATACAGAATTTAAAATATTGAATTTTGTGAATACGAGTTGTATCATAAGTAGGATTCAATGGTTCAACTGAATTAGTTCAAGAAATTGATTGTCAAAAGAATGAGATGAAATGATATGATTTCCAAAGTGACTAGGTTTAAGCTAAAAGATATATGATCAATAGATATGAATGTGAAGGATTTTTAGAATTAATAAAATTCTTTGTCAAAAGAAAGCTTACTTTGATTGGCAACTGAGGAAGACTTAGAATTGACAATTTCCAAATAAAATAAAAGCATGAAAATAATTTGTCAAATATTTATGATATAAGAAAATCAAAGTGTTGAAATGAGTGAATTGCAAAGATACATCAAAAGACAATAGAGTTTGTGTATCATTGTTTTTAGAGTTCCAAGTTATTTTAATTGTGATAATACACTTTTTAGGGATCATATTTTTCATACTATGTCCTAGAGATTGAAATATGATAAAAACAAGTTGTTTTGGCATGACCAACTATTATATTATATTTGTAAAGCAAATGTAATATATATTATTTGTGTTCCTGTCTGAACCGTATCAAATATACATACTATGTAATATATATTATTTGTTACACATTTTTACTATATGTAAATGGTCACTACTTTTAAATAAATATTATTTTAGCATTTTACTATACTAGGTAAAACAACTTATATTTACTATGTAATATATATTACAAAACACCGTAATGAGGTTATTTCATTTACAAAATATTTTATTTTGTAAAAGAAATCACTATTATTTATAACGTTAAATGAAAATTGTAAAATAAAGGTGTAAAAATATTTATTGTCCAAAAGTATTTGTAAAAATATTTTGTAAATATATAACACTTTAATGAGTCAATTCTATATGATTATTTATTTTTATTTTGAAACCCTATAACGTTGTGAATGTATTTACAAATGTTATAAATAAATGAACACGGGTACTATTCCTATTAATACAATGTTCCCCTAACCCAATGTAGTTGATGACTACCATATTATTCTTATATGGTCTTTTTCTTGCCAGAGTGTTACATAGTTACCACAAAATATATGATACTTTAATTTATTAAATATCTTTTCCTTTTATGTTATCATAAAGAAAAATACTAAATTAATATAGATAGTTTTTAAAACTTGTGGTAATTTTGACAAAATAATGATATACGTTTTATTAATATGTTGATCCAAATATCCTAGAATTCACGATTATCATTTTTAAACTCAAATATGTTAAACTGTAAGATTTACAATAAAATATTTTAAATCATAAAAGTAAAATAGTAAATGTTTATTTTAATATCAAGCATACTTAAATATTGGCTTGAGTAAATAACATTTGATATTTTAATATATTTTAAAATACATATATTATAAAAGTATTGTAGACTATTTAAACAAGATGAACAATTACATATAAGTATAAATGTCTTGTTCATGAATACTTAGACAGTTATTTAGATAGTTTTATTCGTTCCTCTAATTCTTGTATTGTTTTATGAAAATATATCTTTTTCTTACAGTACAAAGTAAAATATTTTTACATATAATTAAAATTTACTAAATAAGTATGATGACTTAATTTATATTTATTAACTAGTCATTATCCTGGTTGGATATTGGTTAGTGCTGCCTTGTTTAAGCATAGGTGGCCAGTCCATGCCTAACTAAGGCTAGGCTATCCAATACCTGCTCTTGATAATAACCTTAGTACTTAAAAATAATATTAACACTTCTGTTTTTAATTTATTACTAATAATAAAATAAATAACTTAAACATAAATTTAAATGAGAGTATATCTTATTCATTTTTTTATAAAAATATAAATTCTTCACCTCAATGGTTAAATATAGTAATACTATTTTGTAAATTAGGTAATTACTTATGTAAGTTTCCATATATAATAAATTTTATATAATATTTTTCGATTGAAGATGTTAAAACAATAATTATTACGAAAGGATCGATTGATGTTGTAAAAATCATTTAAGAGATACACTGAAATATGACAAAAATTTGTGTATTATTATCTTAACACACAATTTGTGTTAAGATGGCTTTTATAAATATATAAATAATTAAATTCGTATATGATATATATAAATGAGATTAGTGCAAGCTTTAAATTTTGTGAAAACGTCAATACAAGGTGATCGTGATCAAAGAAATGATTCAATGGAGTCGAAGACTAAACAAGCCGATTATGGTTTAAAACAAATGAAGTACTTGTTGGGACTATTTTGAATATGATAGCTTTCATCCATCATATGGAATGTAATATGAGCAAGTCAAATAATTTGAATTTAAACAAAACAAGTTTTAATAAGAAAGTTCGGACATGGTTACTATAGAAACTATGTATGTCAAAGAAAATTAAGTTTTTCAAGAAATTTATTGACTCGATATCATGGAGTTATTGTTTTACAATAATGTGGTTCACAGTGCAAAAAGCGGAATGATATTTGAGTTTGGATAAAACAACAAATTAGAATGAAGCCCTCCAGTGGTCTTCATAAATCAAACGAATCACAGGCACAACAAACAGTGTATGTGTAACGTGTAGATTTACCAAGAAATGAAATAGATCAATATTTGTTACTATGAAAGAAATCCTCATGATATGATGATCTTTAGGGGAAGTAGAAATACGAAAGTCAATTTATTATATGCAGAAGTCAGAATTTCAATGAAAGAAATATAAGAATTTTATCTAGAATTTCGTGTAATAACTTTTGTTAAGTGACTTTACTAGGGAATGTTGAATAAAATGAAATAGGAAATTTGCAAAGGTATATGACTCCTTTTGCAGAAATAATAATTATGACTCTGATTAAACTGTATACTGATAGTTGTGAAATCTTGTTACAACGTACCTCAACGAGATTCATGTCGTTTTTAGGATCGCGTGGTAAAGTGCTTCCTTTTAATTAGTAGTTCTTCTATTTGATGGAATTAGCATTGGTATCATCGTGCCTAATTTATATTTTCCAAAGGTCTTGCCTTGGAAATTGTGTGTGATATACTTCAACTTCTGTGGACTTATAATTAAATTTTCATGTGTTTTCTTGTACATTACCACAACTTTACATGCTTCTTACTTACGTTAATAATTTATGGTAACGCATTTGGAAATTTTTACACTTTTGATGGTATCCCAACTTAATGGGTTTCTATTGTTATTGCTCGAGTTACGAGGCAGATGATCAAACGAAATAATGTTTGAAAAAGAGATTCCTATTAAAGAAATCTAGACACATATGCTTGTGCTTTATTCCTATTTGACTTTTTGGAATTTCTTATAGATATACATATCTATATAATCACATATTTCACATGCTGAAATAAACATACCATCTATCAGGTCAATGTATTTAACAAATTTATATTTCCAAAAAAACAAGTCAGATATCAGGTCATGATACTATTTAGGGAAATCTTGTCACTTGTTTGACATATTATATATCCCGTCTTATCAGATTCGCGCCGGAGCGGTAACCTCAGTATATTCGGACAAACTGGAGAGTCTGCTACATCATACCCAGTTTTGTCGGAGAAAATTTTTTATTTCCCATAAATAGTATCTTTTCAAAAGTGCCTCTTTTATTAGGGCTTTTATCCAGAATCAAGGAAACTTGTATTCCCATAACATATCTTATTCTAGACCAAGTAATATCAATAAGCAATAATTACTATTAATTCTTGCTTATTTATCATATCTTGCAATATTCTAATTACCATTCTTATGGTATATCAAAACACATCATAATTTATTCACATAAGTACTTAGCTTATCTTGAAGCTGATACTAAGGCATCTTTTCTTAAGTTCAAGTCTAAATGCTATCATGTGTGCTACCAGTTAACAGCAATCTCCTAACTCTTTTATATAAACTTAGGTATTATTATTACAACACTTATTGGCTTCAAGCAGTGGCTCTGATACCACCTTCTATCACTACCCCCGACCCACCCTGGACGGAATCGGGAGTCGCGAACAGCCCAGTGGTACCGGTGATTATTTTGAAAACGTTGCAGCGGAAATTTCATCAGGATCGTGAGTTAGGAAAAAAATATCAAAGTTTAAAAAACACCGGATTTTATTTATTAAATATATGGGATAAACCCACGTTTTACAATGGTAGCTTTAGTAAAGATAATTACATAAAACAATATTTCTAAATTTTAATTTAATTAATAAAATAAGCCACTTCTTGATGCCTTTCAGTGCCGTATCCATCTTTTACTCCCATCTACTGTAATTACCTGAAAAGTGTTTTAAAAAGGTTTTGTCAGCGGGAAATACTGAGTGAATCATTCTTTTATAAAAACGACTCATTTATTATAATTCACAGTATTAAGAGAGATTACAATGTTTATTTCAACCAACTACCCACAGTATTTGTCACCGACTCGTTTCGGTGACTGTGGTCATATTACTATTGAGTCCGTTCACCCAATAGTAACGAGTATCATTAATTAGGTACGCCCACCTAAAGTGATAAAAACAGTAATGTGCACAATACCCCACATACCGGCTGTAATTTGGTGATTACATAAACTTAATCACTGTAATTATAACCTTTGAAAATAAACATGCTTTTGTAAATAAATTTGATAAAAAGAGAATGACTCACTTATCATCATGCAGATTCATACGGCCAAAGTTTAGTCTACAGATAATCCTTGATATATTGCAGATTTATACAGGCAGAGCTTAGCCTATTGATTTAGCCTTGTAACCTAGTGCACACGAACTAGGTAGGTAACTTAATACAGCAATTACGATAACTCACGAGATCAACCCTCACAACAAATGACAAAGTGATATGCTTAAACATCCATCGAATTAACGATTAATGACAAAGCATCACCCTAATGTGGGCAGCACTTAAACATCTATTGAGTACATTGATCGATCGGACAATGAATCGTAATAGCGATCGAGTTATTACCCTGTATCGTAGCAGCACCCCCTACTAATTAGTGTTTTTGAGATTGTTTCGACTATAACTCAACGTACAAAGTGAATTTGATCGTCGAACGAACGCCAGAATGTAAGTGCCAATGCCTGCTATTTATACGAAAATTTTGACATGCTTACGGACCGTAAGACTCAACCCTTACGGTCCGTAAGGGTCATTTTTTCGCAATAGGGTGGCCACGTGTTGGACTAGCCTTGCTGAGTTTACTGTTTCTTGAAATTCAATTTAGACAACGAGATATGTGGATAATCGTCGAGTAGAAAATACCCCCCTGAGTTTTAGGGGCCCTGATCCTGATTCTGATTGTTCTGAAAATTTGTAGGGTTTGTGTAGAATCACTTGGGTGTCTTAATTAGGGTTTCCTATCGGATAAAATAATAAAAATAAATAGGATTTTTTTTTAATGAGGGTTGTTACACTTATCAAGCATCAACTATCATATATCATTCTCAAGATAGTTAGCTTATTCATCATTCATCACAACCTTTTCATCACACGGATCTTATATTAAGTTTATCATTTGACCTTAAGACATGATAATCCATCATTTCTTATCCAATTTCTTTAAACATACTCACACATATATGATTTTCAACATTATTAACATGAGCATATCATTACTTCCATCACATCATAAAAAACCCACTTCATAACTACTTTGTTAATCACTTACAAGTGATCTAATCTTAAGTTCTTCATAATTTCATCATACTTTTGATGTGTGTACTACCTCCTAAGCATAGTGTACAACTAGTTCATGCATATCCTTCTAATCTTATTCATGATTCATCAAATTCCTCCTTCTAATCAATATGAATCATTCATTCATAAACATCAAACACACTATCATCATATTTCTTTCAATTTCCTCTAGCAAGAATCCATATTACTCACATAATACATCAACATTCAACAAGAATTAGACATGGATGATGACTCAAGTCATCATTTTCACCATAACTAATGGGTTTCACCTCTAAGCATCAAATTAACCTAAATCATGCATAACCCATGTTCTATATGATGATTCTAACATATCCTCATACTCAAATTCATACCAATTCACGATTTACAACATAACCCACTTCGTTCATAATCACCAATCTAACTTTTAAGACATACCTTATGATCCCCTTGTGAAGGTGATCATTTATCCATGTTCCTTCTTGAATTTGAGCTATAATTAACCCTTCAATTTGGTGAATTAGTCTTGTTAGGGTTTTGGCTCCCATGGAGCTCGATCTCCTTCCAGAACACACGATTGTGTGTGTGTATGTGGGTATATTTTTTTTATTAATAATTTCAACTTTTATTTTGCCCCACTTTAGCCCCTCAAGTTTGTCACTAAATAAAATTGACACAACTTTCATCCCTTATTTGTTTCTACCATACTTTTAACTAGGATAAATAACCTAGTTATTTATTTCTTGATGTACCATATTAGAACATTTAACGAATATAAACATTCGGGTTTTGGGGTGTTACAAATGGGTTCTTTGTCAGGTGTCGAAAGGATATTCATTTCCCTTGACGGATATTCTTCAGAAGCGAAAATGAATGGACGATTCATTTTCCTCAACAGGTTCTTCGTCAGAAATGGAAATGAAGGAATAATCAAAAGGATATTCATTTCCCTCAACGGATATTCTTCAGAAATGAAAATGAACGGATTAAGTCATTTTCCTCAACGGGCATTCTTCAGAAATGGAAATGAAGGAATAATCAAAAGGATATTCATTTCCCTCAACGGATATTCTTCAGAAACGAAAATGAACGGATTAAGTCATTTTCCTCAACGGGTATTCTTCAGAAATGGAAATGAAGGAATAATCAAAAGGATATTCATTTCCCTCAACGGATATTCTTCAGAAACGAAAATGAACGGATTGAGTCATTTTCCTCAACGGGTATTCTTCAGAAATGGAAATGAAGGAATAATAAAAAGGATATTCATTTCCCTCAACGGATATTCTTTCAGAAGTGAAAAATGAATAGCTAGTTCATTTTTCCTCAACGGGTGCTTCATCAGAAATGGAAATGAATAGAGTTAACTCCAGATACATGACAAAACTTGCTGTGGTTTCTGTGCACTAAATTCCATAATCATGTATGCATCCATAATTATGTAATTCCTTGCACAGTCCGCACAGTGCATTTCATAATGTGTAGAGGAAGAAAAAATCAAATGAACAAACCTGTGATGAGTGTGACTAGACCACCATAGGGTCCTTTTAATTAAATCAACAAATGATCTTTTTAAATAGACCACCAAGGAGTCTTTTCAGCTATATCATCACATGACATTCCCAGCCAGATTTGAATCAATCTTTTTACTAGACCACTCGAGGGGTCTCTTTTGAACTATGGAATGGTACTATATAATCCAAGGGTCTTAACTATTACGTAGAAGCCCATTAAGGATTTGAGGTAGTACCTTTGGATATCCTACTATGAATCCCTTGTACGAAGATATGGAAGATTCTACGAGGATTTGGATAACGAAAATTCTGATCAACAAAAACATAAAAGAAAACACATAAGTACATAAGCACATAATCACATAATTGTTTAACTTGACCCTTAATTTGTTATCTTTGGACACGGGTATTTAAAGCACACCAGGAATCCAATCCGTGGATTTCATTTGGCACTTTAAACATTTTCAAGAATCTATCTATGAAGATAGGAAGATCTTAATAGGAATTCGGCTTTTGTCCTCATTGAATCGTAATGTACGTATTAAAGCATACAAAGAATTCAATTAAGGGCTTCGATGAGCGATAATCATCCACAAGGATTCTAATTGTGAAGATAAGAAGATCCTATATGGATTTTGGAAATTTGTGTAACGAGAGGTGTTTTGAAACCTTGCACTAGACGTGCTTAAGTCGATACACAAGGTAGAAAGTTCATGAAGTTGAGGCGCTAGATATGCCAAGACGACATATGAAGCAGAGTTTGGAGGTTGGGTACTACGTATGTTAAGTCAATCATACGAGTAGGGTTGACTTGGGGTTGGTTTGGACCACCTTGGCTTGGGTTGAATCGACAAGCATTTGCCAGGTGACTGAGTTGTCCATATGATGCACACAGACGACACTGCAGGTAAGCTCGGTGAGGTGCATTACATTTGTTGCACATCGGCGCAGTACCGGCATAAGGTTTCCTTGTAGGAGGTTGAGCAGCAGCAGGATTTGCAACAGCTTTGTTTTGGATAGCAAAGCGGCACATGTTAACCAAATGTCCCCATCGTCCACATTGGGTACATTTGAAACAGGGTATTTGATTTGGATGATGACGGTTACATTGATTGCACCAAAAAGCGGTTCCCTTGTACGGCTTTATCCCTGAGGCGAGTCATGGTGATAGCTAAATAAACGGTCCTCTGGAGTACGACGCCTATTTGTTGGGCAATTGTAGCACCTGGTTCGGACACTTGAGTGTTGTTGCGATGAAGAGGCATCTTGAAGATAATGGAAGGCATAGGAGGAGGCAAGCGAGATGTTATCGGATAATCAAAACAGGATGACAACGCATAAAAACTGTGATAATTTGTTTGTTACCTAAGGAAAACAAATGAGATGGTGACTAATCAAAGTAAGTGGGTCATATTAATGTATCGCGAAGACATGCTTTAGCCTATAAGTGGACACTCACCCTAAGAGTTCCCAGGTAAGAGTGACTGATCCGATTATGTGGATTTGTACGAACACTCTAGCCTTAGACAGAAAGCTCAGAGTACATGCATCCACCCTTCCAGATTGCACGTGTTCACATTATAAGACCCAACCTTGACGAGATTTTGAAAACTTTGAAGGTTCAAAACCTTATAATAAATCATCCTAGAACAGATGATTGGTGTTCAAAGCGGATTTGAAATTTGTGTTCTTGTTGTGGTTGTCACCTAGGATAAGTGACGGTATTGTTTTAAGATCTAAACACAAGAATCTTGTGTTAGGGTCCTAGGAAGGTTATAGACTAGGTCAAAGCATTACTAATAACCTAATTCCCTATACCCATGAGCTCTGATACCAACTTTTCTGTCACACCCCGACCGCGTTAAAACAACAAACCGCGGCGGAAACGTCGGGGAGTGTCGTAACAGAATCATTGTTTCACAACACATGGATAAAAGTTCTGTTTTATTGAACTAAATTTATTACATTGTATTGAAATTAGAAACAAAACATTAAAAAATTAACTTCCATTGTTATTAAGTCACCAAGGCCTCGTCCATTCCTATGTGAGCATGCACCAATAACATCATCAAACATCGTCAACTATGGTACCTGAAACATATGTGAAAATACGTCAGTATAAAAATGCCGGCGAGTACATAGGTTTTATGTGAGTGTCAGATTCATGGCTCGTTTTACCTTTTGAAATAACTCAAACAACTTTGTTATTCGATATTAGAAAACTTAGTTTTGTAAAATGTTTATATTGTGAATTGAAATAACCAAGTTAAAACAGATTTGTTATAATTTATAAAACCTCGATGCCATGAATCTTAACTCAAAACATTTGTTTAAGTAAACCCAGATTGTAAATTGTTTTTGTAATAAAACTCGAATGGTTTATATTGTTAGAAAAACCTTGTAATATAACTTTGTTTTGATAACATTTTCCCAAGTGATCTAGATAACGCAACGATATATAATGTGTTAAAAGCACTTATATATAGGAAGTACCAGCGGCGTATCCACCATGCTTTTAACACATTACACCCGCCCCGTTACCTAATCACTTCCCTAACCCAACGGTTCAAACAGTTCCAAACGGTTCACATCAATCAATCAGTTCCAAACGGTTCACATAAATCAAACAGTTCCAAACGGTTCACAAGGATCAAACAGTTCCAAACGGTTCACATAAATCAAACAGTTCCAAACGGTTCAAATAGATTAATCAGTTCCAAACGGTTCACATGGATCAAACAGTTCCAAACGGTTTAGATAAATCAAACAGTTCTAAACAGTTCAAATAGATTAATCAGTTCCAAACGGTTCACATGGATCAAACAGTTCCAAATGGTTCAAACAGTTCAACTAGTAATATAAACCATAGCATTTGTTTAAAAGACTCGAAAACATTTGGCACATATGAATCACCCCAAAATAGTTTAAAACGGTAAAAGAGGGGAACTATGTACTCACTTGAGGATGCTTAGAAGTCTTGATTAACAACCAAGCAAAGCTAGAAGGATCACGGAAATCAATCGGCACCTAATATAGGTAACTACATTAATAACCGGACCTAAATCGGAAGATCGGATAGGATGAGGTTTCGTAAACCAAATGAGTGTTGGAACTCATATGATATGGTTTAACAAAGCCTACATACTAAAACGGAACCTATCCTAAGTGCTTACGACCCATTACGACCCGTTTAGGTAGCTTACGCCACTTTAACGCGTCGTTCGCGTAAAACGCGTTTGGAACGCCTAACTAGTCCTATGACAAGTATTATATGCCTAAACATGTTTAAATATGTTGCATAATCAGTTAAGTGACAAAAGTTTGAGTTACATATGCTTAAATACCAATTATGCATGAAAAGGGCATTTTAGTCATTTTACCTAAGGCATATAAACAACCTATCTTACAACTAATTAAACTAAGTGACCATAAGTTATAACATCGGAAGGTTATTCCCTATACATCTATGGTCACTAAACATGCTTGGTCGGATCCTAATGACCGACCAAACGGGTCGGGTTCGAAAGCCTAAGCGGTTGATTAGACCGCTTATCTTACGACCCTATATAAGCACTAAACCTAAAGTGACGAGTTAAACATGTTAAAACATGTTTAACGAAGTTTGAAAACAAGTTTGGTATCAAGATAACCGGTTTTGATACCCAAGAATAGTTTAGTTGCAAAATACGCATAGGCACGTATTTTGACCGAAACTATGACTCGTCACTACACCTAATCAACGTGGTAATCAGTAGGTATAGTAACAAGGGACTATAATCATCGTGATTACGCTTACGTTGCAAAGTTCAAACGAACTTTGTGTTGACCAAAGACTGGTCAAAGCAGAAAGTCAAACACTGTTTGAATTTTACGCTTGAAAACGATAAAAGCACGAAAGAAACTTACAAAGGGTCCAAGCTAGGAAGATCTTGATTCAAGTTGCTCAGGTATGAAATGTTAAACCCCAACTTAGAGCAAAATGAATCAGATTGTGAGTTGAAAGGAATGAAGGTGTTGGGTATTTATAGGAATTCCACAACCGTTAGGATCGTTCCTTGCAATTCGTGCTTCGATCTTGGCCTTACACTTGGGCACAAGGTTTTGTAATACAAGGGGTACTCAAAACCATCAAAATCTAGCCCATAGAGTGCAAAACTTGGGGTTAAAAACCATCAAAACCAGCCCAAATGACCAGATTCAATGTTTCTGTCTGAAGGTCTGTCGCGCCCCGCGTAAGCATAGGGCTTAGCTTACGCGCCCCTCCTGAGATCTTTGGCAGATTGTAACTTTTGGTCCCCGCAGCCCAGAAACTTGCTTTTCGATGCATTTTTGACACGTTTAAGCCTCGTTAACCCCATTTCAAGGCTCTAAAATGAATTTAAAGTATAGGGAATTTAAAATATGCTCAAAAACATCTCGGATGTCGGTTCGTTTGGTCGTACGGTTGCGTTATTCGGGTAATTACGACGGAAGTCGTAACGAACGCAAAAACGATCCAAATTAAGCGACGAATGGAATTTTATCATGCCAATCACTAAAATAAAGTATTTTAATGATTACATAAAATTTTGGATGTCCAGATATATTCAGAACGTAAGATATGCGCGAAAATGCAAACTTATGCACTTTTTGACGCTTTTAGTCCCTGTTTGACCAAAAAGTTTATTTCTTGCACACCGAACCCCTCAAAGCCTATTTTTAAGCTATGTGAAGGATATTTAGGGTATGTTTTACTTATGGTCATGTTTCGGAATGTTTGATACCATACGAATCAACAGACTTTTGCAGTTTGACGCAAATAGTCCCTGCGATCGAATAAACTTGATTTCGACACACCAAACCATCCAAAACTTATTTCTAAGTTATGTAAAGGATATTTAAGGTATTTTAAGCCCATGTCACTATTCCGGAGTGTTTGTTGCATTAAACTGGTTATATTTACGCATCAGTTCGCGTTTAACCTTCAAGAAAGTTATTTAAAGCTCGAAATCGAACAAGAATTGATATGTGCAAATGATACACGTATTTATACAAATCCCAAGTATGAAACACGATATTTCATTGATTTGGTATTTGTTTGATGGTTGATGAGGCACAGATGTCATACCCCACGCTCACAATCACCGAGAGACATACAAGATGACTGCGAAGAAGAATTCGTGCCCGATACCCAAGAGCAACATAATGAAGAGGATGAAGATGTTGCCGTACAAGAAAATCCCATGAACCGAAATGAAGCTGCAAAGGAAAGAAGAGGAAAAGCGAAACGGGAAAATTGGACGTCTAATCAAGAAGAGGCGTTGGCGAAGGCTTATGTTCATTGCACTTTAAACAAAAGAAAAGACAATAAACAAAAGTCAGGTGGTTTTTGGAACCAAGTTCTTAAGCACTTCAATCAAACGGTTGGAGGAAGCAACCGAAACCACTATCAAGTTCGATCAAAATGGATGGCGATGCAAACAAAGTTGAACACATTCAACGGTTTTTATCATCAAGCGGTAAACTTTATTATTTATATACCGGTTATTTTTTAATGAAGTATGTGGATTAATTTGTTGTTAATCTATTATATTAGGATAGTTTACGTCCTAGCGGGTGCGACGATGCTTTTGTAATGAAGCAAGCGCTAAAGGATTACAAAAACAAAGAAAAACATGACTTTCCTCATGTTGCGGCGTGGGAGGTCATTAGAATAAATCAAAAGTGGTCTCCGATACAGTTGTTGGGTGAAGAAAGCTCTGGATCGAGTAAAAAAAGAGAGTCGTCGGATTCGGGAAATTATAAAGCGGATACACCTAATGCCGAAGTCTCGAGCGGTCTTCCCGACATGAACGAGGATCCCTCGCTAAGACGACAAAAGAGAAGGAGAAAAAGGACAAATGTCCGTCTTCAACAAACGAAGATCCAAAAGATATAACCGGTAGATTCGAAGAATACAAGGCCATGAAGAAAGAGTTGATGGATATTAAACGATTACGAGAAGAAAAATACATGACGTTGGCGGATGAGCAGCGAGAGGCGTTGCGACAAACTATGTTCGACAAGGACTTGGAGACGTTTAACCGGCCTCACGACAATGTTCACCCTTCGATGTTGGAAATCACACTCGCTAGAAAACGCGAGATCGCAAAAAAATATGGTTGGCCTTGTAATTTTTAGTTTTTTTGTTGTTGCGTTGTTTTATTATTAATTTTTTTTAACTTAGATTTTAATTTAATGCTTTTTTTTATTTATAAAAGTTTGATGTTTTATTTGTTTTATCTTAAGTTAAAAAAATAAAAAATAAAAAAAATAGTTTACCTATTCCAAAGTATTTAACCACCGCCAACGTTTTTGAGGAATAGGCAAACAAAATAGGTAAACTGATGTGACATTGTTTGATTGGTCGATTTGAAAGTTTACCTAATGAAAGTGTTTAACCACTACTTATACCCTTAGTACGATTTTAACATTGTGCTATATGTTCAAAAACTCGTGTTTAATTATACCAAAATTTTAAAATTCGTTTATAGATAACTTATTGTATTGTTTTAAATACGATGTTACTCATAAAATTGGAATATAAAAAACTTTCTCGAGCCCGGGAAGTAGTCCCGGGTGATAACCTAGTTAATTTTGTAAAAATATGTTTTGTTAGGAGGTGTTTGTTTTTTCTTTAAACATCTTCAAGGGAGCTAATGTCTGCATGCGCACAGACGTTACCCTTGAAAACTGTTTTTTTTTTCTTTAAACAAATCTGAACTCAGTTTTTTTCATCTTAAAAAATAAGCTATGGATCCCCTACTTAAAACATCTTCACAAAAACCAAAACAAAAACCCTAACAAATCAAACACAACACAGACACAACACTCCCGTCATCCACCTCTCGATTCCCCTCTTCTCCCTAAGATCGAGTCGCCGGACTTCGGCGACGGTACCAGCCAACTCCGGCCCGCTGTCCGACAACACCCACACCAACATCAGTCCTCGATTTTGTTCCGGCGTCAAGCTTGGTCGGTTTTGACCGAGCGTTTTTATCCGATCACCACACATCCACACCCACTAAACCACCCCCCATTCGATCTGTGTACCGGCCAACCACCACCACCACCACCACCGTCTGGTGGTGGCGCGACGAAGAAACAGAGAGAAAGAAAAGAGAGAGAGAGAGCCGGAGAAGAAGAAAGGAGTCGTTCACCTCCTTTACGGCAACAGTGGCAGCGGCGCCGGCGACGAAGCAGAGACGACCGCAAACCTCCGTTCATCTCATAAGCACTTGGTCAGTTGTGTCCATCTGTGTTTGTTTTAATTTTTTTTTTTTGTAAATTTTGAGGTTTTGAGTATATGTAATTGTTAACTATTATAGTTGTTTGTTTAATTGTGAAATAAAAATACACACATATTTCTTCTCCTCGTCGGTCCTCCGACCTCCCTCTTCTCCTCCGACCTCCCTCTTCTCTTTGCAGACAATATTAAAAACAAACAATCTTATATTTTCAGCTTGTAGAGCTTCAGAGCACATCTTCAGTTGTAGACATTAAAACATATGAAATCAGCTTACATACAGTTTATGTCTGAAAAAACAAACAGCACCTTAGTGAATGATGGAATATGGAATGGAATTAATACACTCAATGAAAGGATTTCAAATTCCTTCAGGATTTCTAAATATTCCTTTAGAATGTTTCAAGATTACCAAAATATACTCAACATCTTACCCATCGTTGATACATCAAAACTACCACAACAATATTCATACAACACTAAAATGAACTAGGAATTTCATTAGGTCAAAGTTGAGATTCATCATATATCAATCAATGCCTACATTACCATGTCCTATGTTTTTTATTAAAACAAATTTTTAATTAAAACTAACGAATGCACCAGGTATGCTTCAAACAGACCGTTAGAAAAGAAACTCAACATTGAACCGAAATAAATCACGAAACAAAAATCCTCAATTGGAAGCTCTGAACCACAAGTTGCAATGCTTTCTGCTTGTTTTTAAACCAGTAAATTGAAACGTACGCGAAGAATACGACAATAACGACGGTGAATTTAAGGCAGTTTCAGAACGACGTTTTTGCTTCCATGTCATGACTGAACCAGACGTATAGAAGACGAAGACGGTAAGCAGCAATGAAGTTAGGGCCAAACAGAACTTTTTCTACTTCAGAAAGATTATTATTCCTTCTATCGACATCTTTGTCCTTGATTTACTGAAAACTGGACAATGAAACTAGACGAAGCTAATTAATTTGGTGGAGATGATGATGATAATAATTAAAGAAAGGGTTAGGAGGGATATTAATCATATTATTGATCATGTATGGGTGTAGAGTTGGATTATTAAGGGGATACTTGTCATTTTAATTATAAACAATCTAATTTAATTGATAATTTTACTACCAAACATGTTACCAACTCCTTAGCTACAAGGCACTTTTTGTCTTTTTATTAACCACAAAAGTGTTCGAGTTTTAGTTTTGTTTTACTTTTATTTTCTATGAAAGACTTGACAAGTTTTGTCATTGTCATTGAAGTTATCTTTGTGATTGTTTAATATGTCTTCATATCAGACACATCAACTTGTCTTAATAAAAAACGGTAAAAGTAATTATAATAAGAAATACAAGGAAACTTATAGTATTTGATTTTCAATAGCGTATTTAAACTTTATTAAAATAAATAATATTTGTTATTTAGATTAGCTACGTTTGTGCTTTCTTTGATGATGTGTACCATATGATGTGATATTTTTCTTGATAATTTTTTTGTTTAAAGTCGAACGGGTCAAACACAACTGGTATTTTTGTTCTGTACCGTGACGAACCGAGCTGATTCCGTTCGAAAAACTTCACTAGCGGTACCATTATTCATTTTTATGGTTGCCGAAATATTTTTTTTTAAAACTACTTTTTTGTATCGTAAGCTATAGAGACTATTAGTACCGTACTGATACCGCAATTAATCAAACCGATACCATCCAACAATATCGGTACCACACCGAGTCCGACCAACATCGGTACCTGTGCTAGCAAATTCATAATGTAAAAATCCCCAATTTCTCCCAAACGATCATAGAACACAACACCATCACCATATCAGGTAAAACCCTAGACTTCAATTCACACCGTTTAATTCTTCTCTTTCGGTTTGAATTCAAAATTTCACTAGATTTCATTCGATTCTCTCATGTATTTATAACTGTCGATTGCTTTCAGAAAAAAAAAAAACTTGTGATTGAACATGATTCGAATATAAACTTAGCCAGTTTTAGGTCTATAACTGTTTAGGGTTCGATATAACATGTTAATCTTGAAGAACACACCGTTGTTGTGATCGATTGTGTTTTCGGTTGAATCGACAGGTTGTTTGAGAAAGAATTGTGAGTGAACATGACAACGGCTGCTAGACCGACATGGGCGCCTGCTAAAGGCGGTAATGAACAAGGTGGAACTCGTATTTTCGGTCCGTCTCAGAAGTATTCTTCCAGGGATATTGCTTCTCACACAACTCTCAAACCAAGGTTATTTTTATTTTATTTTTTTTAATATCTGAGACTTCAATTTTTGTAAATTTAGAAGAATTTTGTTACTGAATATTAGAATATATATAAAGTTGGGCTTAGTAGTTAGGTGTGCATCTAGGTTAGTTATGTTGAGGGTTGGCAAACGGACGATCGTTACGGGCCGTATGTATCATATTAAAAGGGAAGAAAGGTCATACAGGAGTATGGATTTGTGAGTGGTCACATCGGTTATTTTATTGTCAGTGACAACATCATAGGGGTCGTATGATTTGGCCCTCATATAACCATAATTGTCAATGGCGATTGTAGTGATCGCTATAGCGCGCTACGTAGCGTATAGGTGTAGTGTCGCTATTAGGGTTGTAGCGATGGATAGCGAGAATAGCGACACTTTATTTTTATCTTTTTTGTTTTTAAATATAAATAGCAATTAAATATAGCTATAAAATAGCTGGATTTTAGGTTTTTGTTAAATATACATGTAAAATAGCATATATACCAGGGCTTTTTGATATAATATACATATAAGATTTAAAAAAAAAATTCTAGTGTATCACTATTTATAAAATAGCCGCTCACTATTTATCGTTATTCACTATGTAGCATATAGGTACCTTATCGCTATTCGCTATTAACAATTATGCATATAACCTGTATGACCACTTTTCGTGGAATCATGCATCCCATATTTCCGTTATAACCAGTTTTCACCCTATCATACGGCCTGTATGACATGTCATTGGCGTATGGATAGTGTGTTAGTGGTGTTTGTTAGCTCTGCCCAATAGAATTACTTTGAAGGATCTTTCTAGTTTAGAGCCACGGATATGCACTTATTCTAGATGATAACAGGAGATATTATAGTGTTGTTAATAGCGATCATAGCGCTCGCTATAGCGTTTAGCGTGGCGTGCGTCAATAGGCCGCAATCTTGGTTTTAAATTGCGTGATGCGCTCCGATGCATTTGGTCCAAAAATCTGACGCGTGATGCGCGATGCGAGCGCATCATGTATGCGATGCTCTATTTAAAAAAATACTAAAATAATATATATACATATCAATTTATAAAAACATACTTAAACTAAAAATACTGATGTAATAAGAAGATAAGATTTATGTTTTTTTTTTGTTTAAATCAAGCATACCAAAATGTTTCTAGAACCACAAAAAGTGTTAAGGAACCATATTGGTCCAAATCAAGCATACTAAGATATTAATTATTGGAGAAACCCAGCCCATTTCATAAAATCTGGAAAAAAACATAACAAGCAATGTTGCGTGCATTGGAGCGCATTATGTGAAATCGGCACAATATTCTCGCATCACGTAAACGCAATGCATCAACTGTGGCGATGCGCTCTCATCAGCGCATCACGCATTTTGCGCGCATTTTAAAACCGAGGTCGTAATCTGATTTTGGCGCCTCCGTAGCGTGAAAATAGCGGGATTATAGTTTTTTTAAAGTAAATAGCGGTAATATATGTCTATAAAATAGCAGGATTTTCATTTTTTTTAAAATACATATGCAAACAACGTATTTTGATAAAATATTGATAAAGTATAGTACACATAAAATATTTTTAAAATTATCTTCTAGTGTATCGCTAAACATAAAATAGCGCCCGCTATTTCATCACTATTGCTACGTAGCGTATAGGTAGCTTGTCGCTATCCTCCGCTATTTGCTATTAAGTGTTAGTTAACAACTATGAGATATTACCTTTTGGTGGTCAACAGGTAGCACAAAGTAAAGATCTGCAGATAATTTTTCAATGAAAATTTCTATAATAGAGTTAGAACCGATGAGTGCCAAGACATGATAGGGAAATCTTAGAGAGAGAAAGACTAGAAAAGAATAGTAGAACACCGAGAGTAGTTCTCATTCGTCAATCGAGTCCACTATTCTTTTCATTACGAGTAGATACCATGATCAACAATCTGGAGAAAGTTGTATTTATAACAAACTAATCCTACATGGCAATGTATAATCTATTCCTGGTTAACTAACTTAATATTAATATGCCATGTGATCTTTAGTTTATTAGATGTCGTGTCGGTTTTACTGTTTATTAAAGTTGATTCGTGTTTATTACTACAGAAAGGAGGGTCAAGACACACAGGAAGAACTAGAAAGGAGAGATCTTAAAGAAGAGTTGGAGGAGCGTGAACGAAGGCACTTTTCATCTAAAGACAAGGGTTATAGCGGTAATTTCACTTTAACTTCTATTTTTTTTTTGTAGTTTTGGTGTGGGGATCTGCAAGTAGTTTGACTTTTTCAACTTGTGTATGATTGCAGAGGACAGAGATCGAAGAAAGGGTGGCCATCATCTACTAGAAGGTGAATATTAACCTTATTAAGTCGATATTATATTATAATGAATTGCTTTTAATGTTTACTGATACTGTTACGTATGTGTAAAAAAATATAATCTGAAAATATTATACTATTGGTTTAGGTTCTAGGAGAGAAGTGGAGGACCGTATCTTTCCTCGAAGTGCAGATGCTGATGATGCTGATGAAGATGAAAAAAGTGATGATGACAGGTATCTTTTCTCACAGTGCAGATGCTGATGATTCTTTTGTGATACTATTTCGACAATTTTACCCATGACGCCTTTAAGATGCAATTGTCTAGCAAATTGTAATATTAATGATAAAGTGAACTAAAGGTAGATGATAAAATCAACTAAAGGTAGAATGGGATAACTAGTAACTATGACTATTGTTCTTAAATGTGGACGATTATTTTGAGACAAACTAAAATGGTAACATGGACCATAAACAATTGTTTAGGGATGAATCAGCTAAAAATTTTACTTTACGGTTTACTTTACACTTATAGGATCGACCATATTTTTTTTACATCCAGTGGTTTTATTTGTGTGCTATTTGTGGGATTTACTGGGTATGGTTGTTGTTGTTGTTGTAGTGGTTTTATTTGTTATTGGTTTTTTTTCTTTCTTTTAATCTATTTATAGTAGTTTCGTGCACACGATCCAGCTTTATCCATTTTTGCCACTTTGTAGAAATTTTGTTTGTGCATAAACATTTATATTGGTTGACGTAAGTGCTTAATGGGTTTTGTATATTAGAAAGATTAACTAAATCTTTTTAGTTATCTCAGCTACTACAGTAATTTTAATATTTATGACATTTTTTCTGTGGTTAGTGATGAAGATGATGATGACGAGGATGATGAAGAAGCACTTATGGCAGAGCTTGAATTAATAAGAAAGGAAAGAGCCGAGGAGAAACGCCGCCAAGTGAGTTTACTTTTTTTTTCAAATTTTTATATTTACTTAAGCGTCTTTGACTATTAACTATTAATAACTAACACCCTATATGGTTATGAAAATCAGTTGTCATCTATAGTCTCAAGGGCTATCTTTAGCATACAAATTTTTTTTTCTTCATTTATTTATAGGTTCAGGTTATTATTGTCATAGTACGGTTTTAAAATTATAATTAATGTGCCAGTTATTGGGTTATGATAAATAGCATTAAGGCTATGGTTCAACCAAATTGTATTTTTTTTTTCAATTAAGAACATATTATTACCACTCACATAAGGTTACCTTTTTAACCATTAACAACCAACCGATGGTTATGAAGATCAATAGTTACCTTTTTAACCATTAAATGTGATTAATTAATTTTCTTTTACAGGAACGTGAAGAGCGAGAACAGGAACTTAAACTCAAGGAGGCAGAAACAATACGAGGAAACCCGTTGCTTAATAACGCAACATCTTTTAATGTAAAGCGAAGGTGAGTTGTTTTGTCTGTATTCATGTGTACAAGGGATAATTATAACCCATTTTCTTTAGGCATGGGTTGATCCTCGGGTCAAACATGTAAATAAGATGGGCTGCCGTTAATTTGTTAACCTTTTAAATAATCCCACATAGCTACAAGAAGTAATAAATTGTAACTTTGTTGCTTAAATTGGTAATTGAATGTAAGTTTGTTTCAGTTACATGCGTATTTCAAAATCGGTTTGCTAAAAAATAAGGAAAACGTGTAAAGGGTGTTCCTATTTCGTGCAATTTGCTTTTTGTTCTAATCATATTTAACACTAGTTATAAGAAAAAAATGGCAATTTTTTTTGGGTCAACTCGGGTAGTCTTTGCAGGTTGGCAGGTCGAACCCGAACACGACATGTGTATTCGCGGGTTGACACCAACATGACCCTTTTAACGTGGAAACAGATTATTTATTTTATTTTGTATATTAATGCTTTAAAATTTAAAATTTGAATTTGAGATATTATTCTATTTTTTTGAAGCAATTATGCTTAAACTATGTCACCATTTTAAAACTAATTAGTTTTGGCATGTAAATACTCAAATAGTTTTAAGTTTATTACATAAAAACTAAAGCACATTTAAAAAAAATAAAAGTTAAATAAATGGGTTAAACAAGTGAAGAGTTTACATGACACAAGTCGTTTAGCTGAATGTGTTCGCTGGTTTGACCCAAACCTGTTCAGACTAAACCCAAACCCGCAACTTTTATGTCAGGTTTGTGTAGTGTCTGAATTTTACACCCCTAAATCCGGCCCACCCCCACCGACTTTGCTACGTGTTTTTTTTTGTTTTTTTTTATTCGACTCCTAATACAAATTTTCCAGGTGGGATGATGATGTGGTTTTTAAGAACCAAGCTCGTGGGGAAAGCAAGGCTCCGAAGCGCTTTATTAACGACACCATTCGCAGTGACTTCCATCGCAAGTTTCTTCAAAAATACATGAAGTAGTTTAATTTTTTAGTCGAAAATTGGGAATAGGAAGCAGAATACAAGCATTTCTGGTTTCATGGCATGTGGATTTGGTTCAATATGTTAATGATTGTATAATGTTGAATGTATTGAATTTGTGAGCTACTTGGAATAGTTATTTCTTTGTATTTGTTGGAAAATATATGTTAACTAAAACGTATTACGGTGTAAACGAGTCGAGCCTGAGCCCTCATTTGATTTAGCTCTGCTTATGAGTAATTATAAAACTTCTTATAGAGGTTCTGGCTTTTAATCATATACAAAACCATTCACCAAAGGTTATGTAGCTCTTGGTTAACTGCTGTGATGGTTTTTCTTTTTCTTATGTATTTCATCGCCATTCGAGAAAGGTTCTCTCTTTCAAAACTAAAAGAATAGCTACAGGGTGTGATAAAAAAAGCAAATAAATTAACAAAAGTATTTTCTAATATATAACTTTCTAAATTAAACTTGTTCTTATTCCTTTGTTCTTAACATACATTTTTCCAATTTATATTTTGATATAGAACCATTACTAGTGATCTAGCGGTGGTCATGGGTATTTAAGTTTTACCTATGGTGGGGCCAGGTGAGTTTTCCCTGTAAGTCTTAAGTTCGAGTCTGAGTGATAGAGATTTCTCATTGAGGAGTTTAAATTGGGGATCTATTATGCGAGGGGTCTCTCTAGAGTGAACTCGGTTAAGACAACGTATGTTAGATCTCCTGACCCATTTGCGAATAATTCACACTTTTCAAAGAAAAATATTTTGATATAGTATATTAGGGTGTAAGGAGTGGTTAAAACACTTGAGAGTGATAAACTAAAAAATTAACCAATGAGAGTGTGCCATGTCAAAGTAGTAAACTATGCTCAAAAGTGTTGGCAATGGTTAGACACTTGGTGAAGTAGTAAACTATTTAAAAAAAAGGAAAAAATGTGTCATTGGTTGAGATCGGAATGGACCCCACCCCACACTACCCTCTCTCTCTCATACCTCCCTTCACCACTTCGGCAAGCCTACACCGAGCGCCAATGAATCCACGCGGCAAAGGGTGTCGGTGGCGGTGTTGCCGCGCAGCAAAACCCTTTGCCACACCCCTTTTTCGCACCGGTCCGGACACCCTTATATGATTTTTTACGTGTCCCTTAAATCTAGGCACATGTGAACTTAGCAAACCAAATTCGCCAATCATATCAATATCACACACCTTTATGGTTGACTCAAATTCTTTTCATAAAGGGTGCATAATAATTTTTAATCTTTATTTTATAATTTTAGATAAAAGATCATGAACATGACAAAAATTCCATACATACGAAATACAATACAGGAGAGATCCATGATCATACATTTTTCTTTTTGAATGAAGAGTATGATGGTCTTTTACGTTTAAATTGTTTTCCCCTTTTAATTTCAAATGATCATAACCTTTTTATATGTCAATATTTTAAAAAAATTACACCGTATTAACGAGTATTTCATTAGCTTTAATTCGAGCAGCCTATTGATATAGCTTTCTTAAAAAAAATTACCGGATTTGAATACACATTACGTGATTTTGAATACCCAATACCCATTACACGATTACGTGATTTTGAATACCTGGTACATGACTACATGATGTTTAAATATCCATTACATGATTACACATTCAACATAAATCATTACGCATTCAATGTAAATTCATTACGTGATTACACATTCAGTATGAATATGATTGGTTATAACTAATGTTGATACAATTATGTTTATTACATGAATACATATTCAATAATAAGAACTTAATTGTTTATGCTTTACTACGTGATTAAATCTCTAATATACGACATTATTTTGTTATTATATGATGATTTGAAATCATGTAATGGGTATTCAAAGTCATGTAGTCATTTACTGGGTATTCAAAATCACGTAATAGGTATTCAAAATCCTGCAATTTTTTAAAGAAAACTATAGCAATGCACTGTTGGAAAAAAGGGGGACCAATGGATCCATCATCAACAAAATGAACGCACAGGGAGCATCAACTTTTTGACGGCTGCACTTTTAGAAGCTAGAAGCGACTGAAGTTTTCAAGACGAATTGGTTTCGCAAGTATTTGACTTGAATGTTTTAGCCACCATGTCCGGCTAGACTCTTATAGCTTCGATATCTGGGTTTATTTTCTCTGATATGGTTCATAAACTTATGTGAAACGAGCACGTTCGATCCGATTATTTTAGTGGTTTGTTTGTGCGATTCTTGTTTTTACTACGGATTAATCCGGAAAAATATTAGATTGTTAGTAAACTTGATCAACTTATTAAATTTTCTAATAAAGTTCAATCAATTTTTAGAACCTTAATCAAGTTTTATTTTTTGATACTAGGAATAACATAATATTTTGAGTTTGTCTATGAACCCAAACTATTGTAGAATTACATAATATAATTAAACATTCCGAACGACGTGAGTGGTTAATTATAATTGCTATTTCTATCACGCAACCCGCACACTAAAATTCGAAAGGCGTGAGCTTAGAGTATCGGGTTTGTTGGAAAGTGTCTGCTGCACGTGACAAGGATGTGTGCATGCTGCATGTTTTTGTCCAGTTGAATAAAAGGAGTCCTATTCTAGAAGTCTATTTTGAATAAGTAGTTTGAATAAACCAGTCAAGCACGTGATTGTACTTGTTTGTCCGGGTCTTTAGGCTTTGATTCAGTCTGCTAGCTGTTCCTAGTTTATAGTCTATTTCTGTTTATTTCCGTTGGTTTCCAGTTGTACTTAAAGCCAGTTTGGCCATTAATGAAAGTTAAGTTTTACGAGTGAGAAATCATATACCATTGAAACTCTTTCAATTGGTATCAGAGCGAAAATTTCGTCACAAAAGAGAGAGATCCAATCATGAGTAATGAGAAGATGAAAATACAGTGTTCGACGGACACTATGAACATTGGAGTGAGATGATGGAGAATTTGCTGCGTGCAAAATTACTGTGGAATCTGATAGATCCAGGAATCATCGAACCAGCAGTTGGTATTGCTCAAACTGAAGCCCAGAGGAAGAAGCTAGAAGAACTCAAGACTAAAGAAATGCAAGTCAAGCACTACCTGTATCAAGCCATTGACAGGGTCATTTTTGAACAGATTCTGGACAGAAAAACCTCTAAAGCGGTGTGGGATTCCATGAAGAAAAGGTTTGCTGGAAATGAACGTGTGAAGAGGTCCATGCTGCAAAAACTAAGGAGAGACTTTGAAGTATTGGAGATGAAGAATAACGAGACAATACCGGAATACTTCGGTAAAGTCTTGACTCTTTCAAATCAGATGAGAAGCAATGGAGAACAGATGCCAGACTCAAAGATTGTCGAGAAGATTCTTAGAACGCTCACTGAGAAATACATGTACGTGGTGGTGTCCATTGAAGAGTCAAAAAACGTTGAAGAGATGACTATTGAAGAGTTGCAAAGTACGTTGGTAGTCCATGAACAAAAATTTAAGAAAGTGGAGAAAGAAGATGAGCAAGTGTTAAAAATGGAGGATGGTGATTACTCTGGTGCCCGTGGTCGTGGAAGAGGTCGTTTCAGTCCAAGGGGAAGAGGACGTGGACGACAATCTTTCAACAAAGAAACAACCGAATGCTATAAATGTCACAAACTAGGACATTTCTCGTATGAATGTCCTAGTACCAGAGAAGCTAACTTTGCTGGATTTGATGAAGGCGATGAGGTCATGTTGATGGCTGAGATAGAGACTCAAGATGAATGTTTCATGACTCAGGCAAATGAAGAATGCAAGAATCATCTTTGGTTCCTTGACTCAGGCTGTTCCAACCACATGTGTGGAATAAAAGAAAGATTTGTCAATCTGGATAAATCTTTTTCCACATCGGTCAGGCTTGGAAATAATTCTCGCATGAATGTTGCTGGCAAAGGGAATGTAAGAATAATGTTTAATGGGGCGGTGTTTATGATACATGACGTGTATTATGTTCCAGATCTGAAGAACTTTTTACCAAGCACCGGTCAGCTTCAACAGAGGGGTTTGTCTTTTCTTTTTCAATCTGATGTATGCAAAGTGTATCATCCAGAAAGATCCAAAGCAACATGAGCACAAATCGAATGTACCCACTGTGTGAGGATGCAAGAAATGTAACTTCTCAAAGGGCAGATGGATTCAACTACACAACAGATGAAGATTTGGCCAGATTGTGGCACGAACGCCTTGGGCACATCAGCAAAACTAGTATGAACACTCTGCAACAGAAGGGTATGGTTCGTGATATGCCAACATTTGCTGTTGAAAGTGATGTATGTGATAAATGTCTGATTGGGAAGCAGACTAGAGAAAACATTCCTAAGGTAAGGAAGTGGCGTGCAAGTGAACCATTGGAGTTGATTCATTCTGACATTTGTGGACCAATCACACCTCACTCCTACTCTGGTGAGGGATACTTGCTAAGTTTTATTGATGATTTTAGTAGGAAAGGTTGGGTATACTTGTTGGAAGAAAAGTCTCAAACTTTAGACATCTTTAAGCAATTTAAAAGCATGGTTGAAAATGAAAGTGGGAAGACCATTAAATGTCTTAGAACTGACAGAGGGGGAGAATACCTGTCAGATGCTTTCATCAAGTTTTGCAGGGAGCATGGAATTAAAAGACAGTTGACAACTAGGTTTACCCCACAGCAGAATGGTGTGTCAGAACGCAAGAATAGAACAGTTATCGGCATGATTATAACATTGTTGGCTTCAAAACACATGCCTAAAATGTTTTGTGGAGAAGCAGCTGTGTGGAGTTTCTATTTGTTGAATAGAAGTCCAAGTAGGGCCCTCTCAAGTATAACTCCAGAAGAAGCTTGGAGTGGACACAAGCCAACTGTTGATCATCTTAGAGTATGGGGATCAATAGCCCACGTGCATGTTCCAAAAGAGAAAAGAAAGAAGTTAGATGACAAAAGTTTTATCTCCATTGTTACTGGTGTAAGTGAGGAGTCCAAGGCATACAGGTTGATAGACCCTAAAACACTGAAGGTGGTGGTAAGTAAAGATGTGGTGTTTGAAGAGTATGAAGAGCGGGATTGGAATCAAACAAATGAGAAGTTAAAGTATGATGAAGAGCCCACCTGGGGAAATTATAGCTCTCACGAGGAGGGGGCTGAACATGAAGTCCAAAATGAAGAATTGGAAGTGATTGATGAATCTGTCAATGACCCTAACACTAGTCATAACACATCAGTTAAGGAGGGAAGACAGAGACGACCACCAAGCTACCTGCAAGATTATGTAACCGGTGATGATTTGCACTCAGATGATAAGCTAAATGTTGTTGAAGCTGTAGATCAAGACCCAATTAAGTATGAGGAGGCTGTGAAAGATGATAGGTGGAAAAGGGCCATAGATGTGGAAATTGAAGCTATAGAGAGAAATCAGACTTGGAGTTTAGTTGAGCTACCAAGGATGCAAAGTGCATTGGTGTAAAATGGTTATATAAAACAAAGCTGAACGAGAAGGGGGAGGTAGAAAAATACAAGGCCATATTGGTTGCACGTGGATATGGTCAGAAGTATGGAATTAATTATTCAGAGGTGTATGCTCCAGTATCTAGAATGGATACAATTCGTTTGATGATTGCTATTGCTGCCCAGAAAGGTTGGAGCATTCATCAAATGGATGTAAAGTCAGCTTTCTTGCATGGGATACTAGAAGAAGATGTTTACATCCAACAGCCTTAAGGTTACGTTGTTAGAGGCAATGAAGATAAAGTATACAAACTTCACACGGCCCTTTATGGCTTGAAGCAAGCTCCAAGGGCTTGGTTTACTCGTATAGAAGCCTACTTCATTCGAGAGGGTTTCAAGAAGAGCAAGTCTGAGCACACACTATTTATAAAAGAGAATTCAGAAGGTAGAGTATTGTATGTTAACATCTATGTGGATGATCTTATATGTACAGGAAATGATGATACTATGCTGAAAGACTTCAAGGAGTCTATGAAAAAGCAATTTGATATGACTGATCTCGAAAAAATGAAATATTTTTTGGGTCTAGAAGTTAACCAGTCCTCAACTGGCATCCACATCTCTCAAAGGAAGTATGCAGAAGAAATTTTAAAAAGGTTCAACATGATGAACTACAATGCAGTGTTGAATCCAATAGTCACAGGCTGCAAATTAAAGAAAGATGATGGTGAAGCTGTAGATGACACTTTATTCAAGCAAGCTGTGGGGAGCTTGATGTACATCACCAATACTCGACCAGACATATAGTTTGTGGTTAGTCTAATCAGTCGTTACATGTCTAATCCAAAGGAAGCGCACTATGCTGCAGCAAAGAGAGTGTTGCGTTATATCAAAGGAACCATGGATTATGGGATTCTGTTCAAGAAAGGAGAAGGTGGAGAAATGGAAATTTTCACAGATAGTGACTTTGCTGGTGACTTTGATGAAAGGAAAAGTAAGTCTGGGTACTTGATTATGTGGGATGGAGCAGTTGTGTCGTGGTCATCAAAGAAGCAAAACATAGTAGCATTATCCTCCACTGAAGCCGAGTATGTTGCAGCTGCAAGCTGTGCTTGCCAAGTGACCTGGATCCGTGGTATTCTGGAAGAGCTTGGAGTGTGTGTCAAAGAGTAGTAAGAATTAAATGTGATAATACTTCCACCATAAAGTTGTCAAAGAATCCGGTGCTTCATGGTAAATGCAAACATGTTGGAGTCAGGTATCACTTTCTGCGTGACTTGGTTAATGAAGGAATAACTGAATTGGAGTTTTGTGGAACAAAGGATCAGATTGCTGATATTCTAACCAAGCCACTGCATAGAGGTTTGTTTTTGAAGCTAAGGGAACAACTTGGTGTGTGCTCACTTAAGGGCAAACAGGATATGGAACCCCATCCAGTTTGAGGGAGGGTTTGTTGGAAAGTGTCTGTTGCATGTGACAAGGATGTGTGCATGCTGCATGTTTTTGTCCGTTGAATAAAAGGAGTCCTATTCTAGAAGTCTATTTTGAATAAGTAGTTTGAATAAACCAGTCAAGCACGTGATTGTACTTGTTTATCTGGGTCTTTAGGCTTTGATTCAGTCTGCTAGCTGTTCCTAGTTCATAGTCTATTTCTGTTTATTTCTGTTGGTTTCCAGTTGTATTTAAAGCCAGTTTGGCCATTAATGAAAGTTAAGTTTTACGAGTGAGAAATCATATACCATTGAAACTCTTTCAGGGTTGGCTCTAATCAACGAACAATGTTTGGTTAGACATAAGGTAGAGTGGATGTCCGAACTGCATGACGTCTAGTGTCGATACAAATTGTTATTTAAAAAGGATCATCGCACCGTGACCGTTAATGATTGTAAGCTGAACCTAATCAAAAAATTGTACTGGTGTTGAAATTAGTTTTTAATATCTGAATTTACCCAAATCGTTTTTAATTGACATTTTTCTTATAATTATTCGTTGTCATTAATTTTTAGTCTAAAAAAACATCTCTTCAGAACAACCCGTGTCTAAAACTTTTTGATATAATCTAGTTAATTAGTATTCCTATGGATAAGAACCTGACTTCCATTCATATTATGTTTAGTGTGTTTAAGTAGGTTTATTTTAAATTTCAGACTAAAACCACATAATTTAGGCATTTGAGATCCCCGGAGTCCCCATCTCTATCCTGCCCTTATTGTAGAACTCAGATTAGACCGTGGGGTATGGTGTGGCGGGGGTTTGGGGCATGGGTTGACACGTGGATTATGGGGCACCCAATACCGAAACTCAAGTTCATAGCGGTATGGTGGGCGTGGCTGGGGTGGCGTGGCCAAGCCACATCATTTTTTAATATATATATATAAACCATTAAAAACTACATAAACATAAATAATAATTACAAAAAATATAGCATCAAAATAAAAACAATCATTCTTCGTCGTCTTCGTCGGTTTCGAATCCAGGAATCATTGAAACATGATCCACCAAATCAGATCAAAGGTTGTGATGTATATCCCTTGACTTGATCAAAAACTCATTTGTCGATTTATCTTCGTCTGTAACTGTTACGTTATCTGGTTGGGGGTCATCGTCATCATAGTAGGTAACGACCGCTCAACCTTTATCCTCCAAAATCATGTTGTGAAGAATGATACATGCGTACATCAGTCATCATGTTTCCAATCTGATCCTTGTCCCATAGTCGACAAGGCATTGCCAATATTCGCCACCTTTTCTTCAAAACACCGAACGCTCGCTCGATGTCTTTACGTGCAGCCATTTGGACCCTGTTAAACTTTAATCTCTTTGGATCTATGGTACTGTGTCTTGTGAACGATTTTACAAAAACCCCCCACTCCGGGTAAATCCCATCAACTAGGTAGTACCCATACATGTACTCAACCCCGTTCACAAAGAAACTTCCTTTGGGTCCTATACCATTTACCCGATCATTGAAAAGGGGTGAGTGGTTTATGATGGTAATATCGTTATGTGAACCTGGCATACCGAAGAACGCATGCCATATCCAAAGATCTTGGGACGCAACCGCTTCAAGCATGATGGCTGGCATCCCATGATATCCAATCGTGTGAGCACCTTGCCATGCGGTTGGACAAAGTTCCCAAGGCCATTTCATACAATCTAAACTACCTAGCATCCCGGGTAGCCCATGATAATCGGCGTGATGTTCCAATATTTGTTGCATGTCACTGAATGACGGCTTTCTCAAATATCTTTTCTTATAAAGTTCTAAAATACACGAACAAAAGTTGTGAAGACTTTCTCTAGCTACACGTGCAAACATTTTTAAATAGTCATCCATAATGTCCGAACTATTGCCGTACACTAACTGTCTAAGTGCGGCCGTGACCTTTTGCCACGTACTAAATCCTAATTGCCCGGTTACATCCGTTTTTTGTTGGAAAAAATATACTTCTCCTCAAGATCCCTAGATATCCTTAAAAATAAGTTTCTACTCATACGAAAACGACGCCTAAATATTTTTTCATCATACTTAGGTTCGGCTGAGAAATAATCGCTTACCAACAAATTGTTAGCGGTGTGCCGTTCACGAGCGATGTACCTCCTCTGTTTAGGTTTCGAAGTCTCTTCCTCATCGTCTTCCACGATAGCTTTCACCACCGTCGCGATCGTTTGTAGAAATATTTCCGCATCGTCGTCAGATGATGATGACGATTCACTTGAACTTGAAGAACTCATGGCAAGATTGTGTTTTATGTGTTTGATATTGTGTGAGAAAAATGTTAAATATGGAAGGGTATTTATATAATTTTTTATTTATTTTTTAAATTCAACCCCAACGGCTAGCCCAAACGGCTACTTTTGTTGGCCAATGAGATCCCGCCATGTCATGCTCGTAGCCCCGCCCAACGCCCGGGCTGAAACCCCCGCCAAAGGGGCCACGCCGAAACCCAAGCCCACCCGGGGTGGTGACTTGGGCGTTTGTACCCAACCCCCGCCCCATACCCCCATATTCTTAGCAGAACTGCTTAAAGGATGGCTACGTGTTGACCGAAAAGTAAAAAAAGAAAAAGATCATACTTTATACTCTTAGCTTTAACCATATAAAAATAAACAAAAGTTTGAATTCGACAAGAGTCTAGGATAGTAGCATTTGTTTAAACATTTGGTCAACAACTTTAAATGAAAGAAAAGGCAAGAAATTACTTTGTCTACTAAATTTTAGTCAAGACGGGAAAAATAAAATTTCCCAGTTGCCTTAAAACCTTTTTTCTTAACGGTAAGGAACGACGTGTTAATCACCTTGACACCGGACACTGTGGTCAAGGTCGACTACTCGACCACCGCCAACCCTTTGGCTCTCCCCAGATGCGCGGAAACCCTACCTCCACCCGTCCGAAGGCATGACAATGAAATAATCGGTAAAACCTCGCATTCCATCTAAGTCGAACCGGCACTATCCGTATTCGTCCATCATCTAGATGACGCAGAAAATAATAAGGAAAGTAAGAGTCGAATCTGGATAATAAGAAACACTACCTTATTGGCTAGTTGCCTTAAAAGCTAAAACCATAATATGTACAGGTTGGAAGCTGGAAGTTGTAAGTTGTTTGTAACTATAAGTTTTTTTTTTCTTTTAAGATCAATTTAATAAAATAATATCAAGAACGTGGCAAGCCTTTACTTTACCCTCGATTCCTCAAATTTTTCTTCTCTCTCCTCAATTACACAATCACCCAACTCCCAATTTTCTTCTCTCTCCTCAATTTCACAATCTTCCACCACAATTTGGGAACCCAGAGTCCCAGAGCTCACTCACTACATCTAATTCTTGATTTTAGGGCTCAACAAAACCTTAAAGTTTTGATCTTTGTTAACTCTTCAGGTGAGGTTTTTAGGGTTACTTTTGTGTTATACTTTTGAAATGTGGTGTGTTGATTGTTACTGCAAGTGGGTTTCATGTGATTCTTGATTTAGGGTTCAATAAAAACCTTAAAGTTTTGATCTTTGTCAACACTTCAAGTTCGGGTTTTTAGGGTTGATTTTGCTTCATTCTTTTGAAATATGATGTTTTGATTGTTACTGCAAGTGGGTTCCATCTGATTCTTGATTTAGGGCTCAGCAAAAACCTTAAAGTTTTGATCTTTGTCAGCACTTCAAGTTCGGTTTTTAGGGTTAAATTTGCTTCGTTCTTTTGAAATATGATGTTTTGATTGTTACTGCAATTGGGTTTCATCTGATTCTTGATTTAGGGCTCAGCAAAAACCTTAAAGTTTTGATCTTTGTCAGCACTTCAAGATTGTTTTTTAGGGTTAATTTGCTTCATTCTTTTGAAATGTGATCTTTTGATTGTTACTGCAAGTGGGTTTCATCTGATTCTTGATTTAGGGCTCAATAAAAACCTTAAAGTTTTGATCTTTGACAACACTTCAGGTTCTGTTTTTTAGGGTTACCTTTGTTTTATACTTTTGAAATATAGTCTTTGATTGTTACTGCAAGTGGGTTTTGCTTTTCATGTGTAATTGATTATTGGATTAGGTTTTTTGGGGGGATGATAGAAGGTGGGTAAGATCTGTGTGCTTTTCTTATACCCTTTTTCTTTTAAACTTTCGTTTCTTTTCTTATTCGTGGGTCTCTTCTTATCTTGTTATAGAATATGGTTGATCTTTAGTATCATTTCATCATTTTCTACATTCATTTGTTGGTTTCTTGATCATAGTTATTAATAGCGCTCATAGCGAGTGCTATAGCGAATAGCGTAGCGTAGCACTCATGTGTCGCTATTTGATTTTGGCGCCTCCACAGTTGGCAAATAGCGGGATTTCAGGTTTTTTTTCTGCTTTAATATAAATAGCGGGATTTTATAGGTATAAAATAGCAGGATTTTAGTTTTTTTTGTCAAGCATACATATAAAACAGCTTATTTGGATATAATATACATATAAAATATTTCTAAAATTTTCTCCTAGTGTGTCGCTAAACTCAAAATAGTGCTCGCTATTTCATCGCTATCGCTACGTCGCGTATAGGTAGCTTGTTGCTATCGTCCACTATTAATAACTATTTGATAAATTAGTTGGTGTTAGAAGCCTCATTGAAGCTCTAGTTTGAGGTTGCATTTCTAATTTAGTTTGTAGAATAACTCAAGTCTTGATCTCAGGGCTGATTTTGGTTTGCAAATTATTTCAATTATTTTTTACCCAATTTTGATTTAAATTCATAGTTTCTTGTGTGTGATTTTGCAACTTTCTTGTTTTGTATATTGACAATGATTTGGGCTTATTTTGATTTCTAATTATATTGTCACTTGATTTGTTTCAGAATTTGTAACTTTCTTGATTTGTTTCTTTGTAGTGATTTTGCTATAAGTGTATAACTTTCATTTATAGTTACCAGAACTTGTTTCTTGATTTGTTTTGAGATTTTGTAACTTTCTTATATTGTTCTTGACTCTGATTTGGTTTGCAAATTATTTCCATGATATTTTGCTTAAATTTTTCCTGCCTTTTTTTTATTTTCATTTCTGGCTGTTTGAGATTTTGTAACTTTCTTGATTTTTTTTTGACAGTAATCAAGTATGCAAATATATTTATGATATATTGCCTAATTTTTATTTCCATTTCTTGTTGCAGATGTTGCAGTGGCTCTAATCGATCAAAACAACTTTGGAGTTTCTTAAATATGGATTCAAAGTCTATCAGCAAAACCGTTAGTAACAAACCACCGGGAGAAAATCTTAGCAATTTAGAGCCTACAACTCCCACAAAATTCACCGAAAAGAAGCCCGAATTAGAGCCCAAAAAGTGTCAACAAAATCAAGAAAAATGTTTATCGGGTCAAAAAGAAGCGTCAACTAACATTAACGGAAGCGCAAAAACCGGTGAAAAAACCGATCTTGTTGAAAGTGGTAAAAGTAGTATGTGTAGGGGAAGTACAAGTACCGACGTTAGCGACGAAAGTAGTTGCAGTAGTTTAAGTAGTAACATGAATAAACCGCATAAGTCAAACGATTCAAGATGGGAAGCGATCCAAGCTGTTAGATCAAAAGACGGGGTTTTAGGTTTGAGCCATTTTAAGCTGTTGAAACGGTTAGGTTGTGGTGATATCGGGAGCGTGTATCTTTCTGAACTTAGCGGTACTAAATCTTATTTTGCAATGAAAGTTATGGATAAAGTGTCACTAGAAAGCCGTAAGAAATTGTTACGGGCGCAAACCGAACGTGAGATTTTACAATCGTTGGATCACCCGTTTCTTCCTACGTTGTATACTCATTTTGAGACCGATAAATTCTCCTGTTTGGTTATGGAGTTTTGCCCCGGTGGTGATTTACATACTCTTAGACAACGGCAGCCCGGTAAACGGTTTTGTGAACAAGCTGTAAAGTATGATCCCTTATCCCTACTTTTTTTTTCTTTGTTTATATTTATACATGATTAGTTCAAAATTTGTAGTTTTTTTTTGTGTAAATATATTATTAGTTTGGTTGATACGGTGTTGTTTTTGGTACGGTTTGCGTCGGCCTAAAACATGTTGTCCAAAACTCTCTTTTTTAAGGGTAAATACAAAGTTATGAACTTTTAGAATGGTTTAAAGGAATTGCCCTTGATATTTAAATAATAATCTAATTAGTAATTATATAAATAATTAATAAAATGATTTAGGAGGTTTTATGCATAAAAATGTTCTTCGAGCGATAACCTACTCATTGTAGTCTAAAAATACGATTCCAAATTTTATTTGCATCATTGTTTGTGAATTTATCATCTACTTAAGTATGGTTACAATATTGATCTTTTGTCTGATTACACTTATTATTGGGCCCGATTTGGATTGTGTTTTTATATTAAACGGTCAAGGGAATGAGTTGAATGTGTCATTCAGGTTGAAAAACGAGTCAAAGTTTGTATTTAATGCATCAAAACTTCTAAATGGTTTCATTCAGTGATTTGAATTATTGTTTATGTGATCACAGTCAACGCATAATATTTTTTATGAAAAAGAAAATAAAAAAATGGACAAAAAAGGGTTTGAGGGTCAACAACCCGACCCAGCTTGTCGAGTTGTCGGTTTCAGTGTGTTCTAATAATGACTCATATGTTGCATTGAACCTGACTCATGGATCTTGCCACCTCTAACTTGATGTAATTGTCGTGTTTTAGTTTCGTACACTTCAGTTTGTTGCCTGATTCGGAATGTCAACTAGGCATGTTAGACCGGTTTACGCCACATTTAACCCATTTATTACAAGCCGTTTACCATGTTTAGAACTTGATTACAACCCACTTACAACTTGCCTACCAGTTTTACTCGCTTATATAAATGGGTTAAAATGGGTCATCTTCGGGGCCGGTTAGGGTTGATGTCTTTGACATGAATAAATACATGGGTGTTGTTTATAGGTTCAATGATTCAACCCGCCAAACAGACACAATTGTTACCCTAGGGTGACTTTTAACCACTTACCCGTTTGGGACAGAACATAACTCGAATCGACCCGTTTGTAAGTATATATTCTTGTATAGTTTTTCTGATAACAAAGTTTTATTGTAGGTTTTATGTTGCAGAAATACTCCTTGCAATGGAATACCTCCACATGCTCGGGATCATATACCGGGACCTAAAACCCGAAAACGTTTTAGTTCGAGAAGACGGTCACATAATGCTCTCCGACTTTGACCTTTCGCTTCGTTGTTCCGTAAGCCCGACACTTATCAAATCCGCATCTCTAGACACCGATCCTCTCAGAAAGAATTCGGCATTTTTCGCTCAACCCGCATGCATGGAGCCCACGTCTTGTATCCAACCGTCGTGTGTGGTCCCCACATCATGTTTCTCCCCTAGATTCTTCATGAGTAAATCCAAAAAAGAATCAAAATCAAATTCAAAACAGAAAACAAAGCCTGAAATTCGACACCAAGTCACCCCCTTACCAGAGCTCATGGCGGAGCCCACTGGGGCCCGTTCGATGTCGTTTGTTGGGACTCACGAGTATTTAGCTCCCGAAATCATAAAAAATGAAGGGCATGGTAGCGCGGTTGATTGGTGGACATTGGGGATCTTTCTGTACGAATTATTGTTCGGTAAAACGCCTTTTAAAGGATCTGGTAACCGGGCCACTTTGATGAACGTGGTGGGTCAACCGTTGCGGTTTCCTGAGTCACCGGTGGTTAGTTTTTCGGCCCGTGATTTGATTAGAGGGTTGTTAGTAAAAGAACCGCAGTACCGACTTGCTTATAAAAGGGGAGCTACTGAGATTAAACAACATCCATTCTTTGAAGGTGTTAATTGGGCTTTGATCCGATGCGCTAGCCCGCCTGAGGTCCCGAGACCGGTGGAGTATGAGCGGTTTTCGGCATCGCCGCAGGTGAATCCCGGAGAGAAAAAAGCTGTTGCGGCAGCCGGTGCTGCACCGGAGAAGAAGGGGCCTGATAATTATCTTGAGTTTGATTTCTTTTGAATTTTTAACTTTTTTTATGATTCTTGATTTTATTTTTATTTTTTGTTGTTTTAATATTTGATGGGAGTTCTTGGAGCTCCGAAAGCCCTATTGTTGTCGTATAGTATTCGGTTCATGTGAAGAACATTTGCAAAAATATGTTGTATTGAAAAAGAAAATACTTTTGTGCAAAAGTGTAGTTTGTTCATTGTTGTGTACTTGTGCAACTTTTTTCCACATTTTACTAAAATAAAGAAACTATAGGGGCCTAATGTGAATAACAGTATAGCGTGGGGTAAAAGATGGAACATTAATTTTTCTAAACGTTGTAAGACTATGTGTAGTGGATGGAGCTCCTTGCTAAGTTAAACTTTTTGATTGCGTGAGAAATTAAATACACATATATCCACATATATATAACTAGAAGTGTAAACGAGTCGAGTCGAGCCTGAGTAGGCTCGAGCTCGGCTCGTGAGTAAAACCCAAAACTCGAGTTCGGCTCGGGTTATTTCGAGAACAACCTCAAACGAGCTAAAAGCTCGGCTCACCAATGTTATCATCATCATTATTATTATTATATTATATAAAAAAAACTAAAATATGGTTTAGGCTCACAAGCCTAAATGAGCTTTTGTATTTGAGGCTCGATAGCTAAAAGGGCTCTTTTCAGGCTCGGCTCGTTCGAGCTTTTAACCGAGCCGATCACGAGTAGCTCTCAAGCCTGTGGGCTTGTTTACCCCCTATACCAAACACGTGTCACCTGCTATGGCTCCCTGATAGTGCCTATGTGGCGCGGTGTTTAGTGCCCTAATGGGCTTAATTGCAGGGGGCGTCGTCTCACTACACATAGTCTAAAACATTGTACACATAGTTTAATAAATTTAAGAGTTGGGCTTGGGGTGTTATATATCTTGATGGTATCAACATACAATAGAAACAAAAAATAATCTACAAATTTAACTAGTATAATCCAAAGGGTCAGCAAACTCCTGTATAAACGGATGAATAATCTAACTCAAAATAGAAATCTAATGACATGCTTCTCGTCTCAATTCTACTGCCATGTAATACACCCTGCATCCACAATCTCCAATATAAAAAGCCATATCCCCATGACTTTGGAGATGGTAACGAGTCAACATGCCTCCTCTAGTGAACTATTTAAGATTTACTGCAAGGCGTACCCAAAACTCCCTGCTAAAGCTGCCTCCTCGTCCAAAGATATAAACAAACATCAGCCTAAACTACCCGTCGATGACATGTGGGATCACCTAGATGCTATTGTTTTGCAATGGATCTATGGCACAATTGCAAATGACCTTTTGCATACTATTCCGAAGCCCAATACCACAGCGTATGATGCATGGATAACTCTTGAAAACATCTGTAAAGACAACAAGAGCTCACGTGCCATCCACTAGTTTTCTAATACTCCTCCTAACGGGTTCTCTAACATCTCTGCCTACTGTCAACAATTGAAGGTGCTCGTAGATCAACTAGCGAATGTCAGGTCTCCGGTAGAAAATGACAGGTTGGTTCTTCAATTAATCTCTGGTCTTAAGGTCTTGATAAGCAATACGAAGGTATTGCAACTATAATGCAACAACACCCTCTTCCAAGTTTTACGAGGCTCGGGCAAAATTGATACTAATTGAAAGTCGAAAGGCGGATCAAGCCATCCACATGGCACAAATCGTGGGTAAGACACTTAACGCTAACAATTGTTGTACGAACCAAACCGTTCAAAATCGGACCGCGGCTGTGGCCAGGGCCGCTTCCGTGGTCGGGGCAGGGCTCGAAATAATGATCATGGCAGGGGCGTTTACAACAACTCTCTAGGTTATGGTTTTGGCTAGAACGCCCAGTTCGGGTGGCCTGTGTGGCCCACTAGCGCCTTCTCACCTTGGGCCACGACCACTAATGGTCCGCCAATCAGCCTTGGGCCGCAAGCACCCAATAGGGGAACAACAATAACTGGCCCAACCTACCCCCTAGCCCATATCCCACCACATAGATGCCTAATAACGCAACTGGTACCAATGGATTACTCAGACCACGACCCATTCAGGCTCATTATGCCGCCTATACCCCGACTAACATCGATCAGACACTTTACACCACGTCTCTCAACCAGCGAGATCCTACTCTTTACATGGACAATGGAGCAAATGATAACATGACCAACACCTCAAGTAATTTCCAGTCTTTTTTTAGTAATAACATGCCTAATAATATATTTGTTGCTGATGACTCGACTATTCCGGTTATTGGACAAGGCACACAAACCTTACCCCCACCCTTCCCACCACCTATACTCAAAGATGTCTTATATGCTCCCAAACTTATAAAAAAATTAATATCGGTTCAACGGTTCACTACCGACAACTCTGTTTCTGATGAATTTGACCTGTTTGGTTTTCTTGTGAAGGATTGCAAGACCCGGATCCCTATCCTCCGGTGCAACAGTAGCGGTGATTTATATCCTCTCCTGCTTGGATCTGGAAGCAACACCACCACCCCCTTGTGGTGCCCATTTTTCACATTCGACAAATAATATAAACATCGTACAAGTTTTACAAAAATTTGGGCATGACCCATTCGTATTATAGTTAATACCCTGCTTTCAATAACAACACTTGAAACATGTTCTAAGACACTTTTCTAAGGATACAAAATTTCGACCATACGAGTTTAATCAAAAACATTTTTATCCAAAATACCCAAATTAAGACTTAAAGACTTCAAGATTACTAAAACCATCCTAACAAAAGTATAACATTTACATTACAAAATAAGTTTTTGACCCATTATAAAGTCAACTTGAACCGGAAGCGCATAAGTGGGCATTATATGTGTTCGGTCCGAGCACGCCGCAATCAAGCATGTGATTTACCTATCATACACAACATCAAACATTCGTTAGTTTATAATGCCAAACAAAAATCCTTAATATTCATTATATACTCTTATTCGACCCATTTGCAATTTACCCATTTGTTGACATTTCTTGTGTAAAGCATTCTTCCCATTTGACATTAATTCCGTTAACTTTCTTTCATTCCATCCTTTCAATAACATTCATACATACATCCATTCGACCCATTAATAATGAGTCCATACCCAAACAACATCTCTATTCATCATACATGTCTAAATCATCACGTTTACAACGAAAAACTTTATCATATACTTGACATAACTTTATCATTTTTGACCCGTTTACAACAAGTCATTACTAAGCCATTTCACATCCCACTTCCCGAACGATTTTTAGTACCACTTGCGTGGTTAATATACCTCCGTTACTATCTTGCTACTTAACCGTTTTTCTAACATTCAACATATCAAAACTTTTATCATGAACAAACATACAACTCAACGCTAATATTTGTTTACTAACTATTTTCCGTAGAACTAGATAAAAGAGGATTAAGTTCATATGAACTTACCGCGATCTTGCGTTCCTTTCGCTATAGAATGACTTGCTCCTCCTTCCTTCTTTGTTCCTATATATCACAACTTCATATACTTAGCTTTCGAAAATTTCATTATTCTCATATTCTTTGTCATACAATGTGATGTTTATGAACCATATGCATTCCCACCATAATCATATTTTATCAATTTAGCAAATTTTCATATAAAATCACAATTACATTAATTTAGACATTTCATCGAACACATGGCGGGCGTACTTTCTAATAAGCATGAAGTACAAGTAGTTATAGCACATTCATCCTACTATCATCAATGGGTTACCCTAAATATGTACAATCAATAGCATAACTATACTTCATATGATTCATATCAAATTACCTAGCTAAACACCTTCTATAACATAAGTTTAATTTCAACATCATCCAATTCATCCATAGCTTTACTAAATTTCATCATCTTACAAATTTCAAGTGGGTTTTACCCCAAACTACCAATACAATCAAAATGACACATAATATAGCCTCTATTTATTCATAGCATCTATCATTTAGGTTCGATTTCATACAAAGATCATAAATTTCACATAACCCACTTCATAAGATTTCATAAAAACATGAAATTAAACTTACTTGATATGAAAATTACTTAAGGGATGAACATTCCTAACTCATGCATTGGATTAACCACTGATTTCACTTTCAATTTGACTGAATTTAGGATATTAGGGTTTTGAGGGAAAGAGTTTTCCCCTGGTCTCTCTCTCACGATCGCACACACCCCCACTTCTATCACTGGGCATTTTTTTGATAAGGGTTTTAATTACACAATTTTCATTTTAACCCCTCCATCTTTTTGAACATATCACTTTACCTCATATTTACATACTAGCTTGCTAAACCTTAATGCATATATAAGACTTTTGATTGTTAAATGCTATAAATCTTAATAATGGTAAAATTTCATGTTTGCCATTTCTTTTCGCTAAAGTATTGCAATTAAACATTATAACATGTCATACGAAATTTGGGGTGTTACAAGTCTACCCCCCTTAAAGAAGGTTTCGTCCCCGAAACCAGAATACATACCGAATAACTTTGGGTAGTGTTTTTGCATATCATCCTCCGCTTCCCATGTGAGATCCGATCCCTTTCGGTGTTGCCATTGAACCAACACTTGTCGAACGGATTTGTTGCGGAGTTGCTTCACTTTAAACTCTTTTATTGCGATGGGCCTTTCAACATAATTCAACTTCTCATCCACTTCAATATCATCCAAAGGCACGTATGCCGTTTCATCCGCGAGGCACTTCCGCAGTTGCAACACATGAAAAGTGTTGTGAATTCCATCCAACGCGTGAGGTAATTCTAACTGGTACGCTACTGACCCGACCCTAGCGAGTATTTTAAATGGTCCAATGTATCGAGAACCTAGCTTTCCACGTTTATGAAAACGAATTATCCCTTTCCATGGAGAGACTTTTAGTAAGACATAATCTCCCACTTGGAACTCAATTGGTCGCCTTCGCCGATCCGCATAAGACTTTTGTCTATCTTGCACTGCTTTTATTCTTGATATGCTAAGGACGTGGGTTCTACATTTCCTTCCATAGAGCATTTCGTAAGGGGCCATTTTTATGCTGTTATGATAACTGTTATTATATGAAAACTCCACCAAAGGTAGATGATCATCCCAGTTTCCTCCGAAATCCATAACACACGCCCTTAGCATATCAACTAAAGTTTGGATAGTTCGTTCCGACTGACCATCTGTTTGTGTATGGTAGGCAGTGCTTATATGTAACTGGGTCCCCAGTTCTTTGTGAAACTTCCTCCAGTAACGAGATGTGAACCGGGTATCCCGGTCGGACACTATAGACACCGGAACCCCATGACGAGATATAATCTCATTCGTATAAACTTCCGCCATCTTTTGCGAATTATAGGTTTCCCGAATGGGTAAGAAATGCGCACTTTTGTTTAGTCGATCAACGACTACCCAAATAGCATCGTGCCCTTTCCTTGTCTTAGGAAGTTTAGTCACCAAATCCATCGTTACATGTTCCCACTTCCACACCGGTATCTCCAATGGTTGCAACTTTCCATACGGTTTTTGGTGCTCGGCCTTTACTTGAGAACACGTCAAACACTTAGCAACATACTTGACAATGTCTCTTTTCATCCGGCCACCAGTATTTCAATCTCAAGTCTCGATACATCTTTGTTGCTCCAGGATGAATGGAGTATCGAGACTTGTGAGCCTTATTCAAAAGTAATTCTTTCACATCACATTCCTGAGGTATCCAGATTCGGTAATACCTCGTTTTCATACCATTCACATTCTCTTCTAATTCGTGAATAAATCCTTTCGTCCTTTCTTTCTTCGAGTCGTCGGCATTCAAAGATTTAGTTTGAGCTTCTCGAATTTCTTCAAGGAGTTTGGAAGTGACTACTATCTTCATAGATTTTACCCAAATCGGAGGCGGGTTCTCCTTTCGACTTAGAGCGTCCGCCACACATTAGCCTTCTCAGGATGATAATGAATGTCATAATCGTAATCCTTAATGAGTTCCAACCATCTTCGTTGCATCATATTAAGATCTTTCTGCTCGAAAAAGTATTTGAGGCTTTTATGATCCGAGTAAATTGTACATTTCACCCCATATAGGTAGTGTCTCCATATCTTCAAGGCGAATACGACCGCCGCCAATTCTAGGTCATGAGTTGGGTAATTGTCTTCATGTTGCTTGAGTTGTCTTGAAGCATAAGAACCAACCTTACCCTTTTGCATTAGTACACATCCTAAACCTTGGTGGGAGGCGTCAGTATACACTACCAAATCATCCGTTCCATCCGGTAATGTTAACACCGGAGAATTTGAGAGCTTTTCCTTCAATGTCTGAAACGCTTTTTCTTGTTCTTCGCCCCATGTAAACTTTTCACTCTTCTTTATTAACTTCGTCATGGGTGAGGCTATCTTGGAGAAATCCTGGATAAATCTTATGTAATACCCAGCCAAGCCCAGAAAACTTCTTATTTCGCTTGGATTCTTCGGGGGTACCCAATTCATCACTGCATCGACTTTGGAGGGGTCCACATGAACACCGTCCGCGTCGATTACGTGGCCCAAAAATTGTACCTCTCTAAGCCAAAAGGCACACTTCGAGAACTTTGCATATAACTTTTCCTTGCGAAGCATTTCCAATACATCACGTAAGTGTGATGCATGCTCTGCTTCACTTCGGGAGTATACTAGTATATCATCAATGAAAACGATTACATACTTATCAAGCATAGGCCGGCACACTCGATTCATTAGATCCATAAATGCAGCTGGTGAGTTCGTTAACCCAAAGGACATCACTAAAAACTCGTAATGTCCGTACCGCGTTCGAAACGCAGTCTTCGGCACATCTTCTTCTCGTACACGTAGTTGGTGATAACCCGAGCGTAGATCGATCTTTGAAAACCAACTTGCCCCTTGAAGCTGGTCAAATAAGTCATCAATTCTGGGCAACGGGTAACGATTCTTCACCGTTAACTTATTCAACTCCCGATAGTCGACGCACATTCGCATCGAACCATCTTTCTTCTTCACGAATAATACGGGTGCTCCCCATGGCGAAACACTCGGTCGAATAAAACCTTTATCGAGCAACTCTTGGAGTTGCGTCATCAATTCTTTCATTTTGGTCGGGGCCAACCGATAAGGGGCTTTAGCTACCGGCTTTGCACCCGGGCTAAGCTCTATTTTAAATTCCACTTCCCGTTCAGGCGGAAGCCCTGGTAAATCTTCCGGAAACACATCCGGATATTCATTCACTACATTCACGTCTTCAAGCTTTGGAACACCTCAGTTGGTATCTATCACGTAAGATAGATACGCCCTACCCCCGTTTCTTACATGTTTGACGGCTTCGACTATAGAACAAAGTTTTGACTTGACGACCCTATCCCCTTGAATACTTACCCGTTTTCCTTTCGAAGTTACTACATGAATGACTTTCTTTCGTTTTGCATTGTATTTCAGCATGATTTTGGGCTAGCCAATCCATTCCCACTACTACTTTAAACTCCCCCATACACATCAGAATAAGATCTATACTAAACTCCTCATCTTCAATTAAGATCTTATAATTTCTACATACATCATGCAGTAAATAACTCTTAGTATCGGCTACTTCCACTTCTAAGGGCATAAACATCTTTTCAAGCTTAAACGATGGATGACATAATAACTCATTTGAAACAAATGACCTACTAGCCCCGGAATTAAATAAAACATTAACATGCATGGAATTTACTAAAAATATACCTGAAACAACCTCCAGGTGAGTTTTTGCTTCTTCCGATGTTATCTGAAACATCCTTCCACGAGCCCTAGATGGCTTCTCTTTCTTTCCTTCTTTCTTTGATGCTTGCTGGAGTTTTGGACATTCCGCCTTAACATACCCCGGCTGATAACAATTGTAACACGTCTTTGGATTATTGGGACACTTGTAGTACGGGTGTCCCTCTTTCCCACATTTGTAGCATCCTTTCTTTCCGAGTAAGCACTCACCCGAGTGGTGTTTCCCACATGTCTTGCAAGTCGGGATTCCACTACTTGTTTTCCCTTTCTTAGTTTGATCTTGAAATCTTGATTTCTTTGATGGGTTCGGGTTCGAAGACTTCTCCGTCACCCTTTTCTCTCCCCGTTCGACCTGCCTCTTGTGACAACCCGAACTTTTAAGGTTAGTGTCTTTAATCTTGTGATCCTGTTTTCTAATTATTCCTCTTTTATGTTCCTTACTGTGATCAAATTTGTTAACCGCTCGTAGCTAGGATAAACTTGTCAAGTATAAACGTAACTGGGTATGATTGAATGTGTTATTGGGTTATTCCAAGTGCCGAGTAGTAGGCACGGGCCGTACATGTAACTGGGCCGCAAACCACACTCTTTAAACTATCATACCACTTCTAACTCACCTTGGCCTACACTTGTTGTCCCATCTCGGCCCACACATGTAGTCAGGCCCGAATAATTTAAGCCCAACCCTATGAATTACGTACATTAGTAGAGATAGGATACGTAATTATAGTTTGAAAAAAAAACAATTACAAACCCTAATACACCCTCTTCTTCTCTCTTGATCGGCGACAACACACCTCCGTAGAAGTCTTCTCCTCTACGAAATCCTTCATCTCTCTCGTTCTAATAATCGGTATGTATGCTTATCAGTTTGGTTGAGTTAGATTATGTGAATACATGTTGAGTCTTGATTATAACGGAGTTGTTAGAGTGGAACATCAGCATGCAAGGAACAGTTAATATGAATGAGTAATAATGATTCTTGGTGATTGTTAGGGTCATAACACTAGTTAATTGATTTGATCTTTATTTGAGTAATTGTTGTTACTGATTCGATAGTGATAATAGCAATGGTGACATGATAAATAATTGTTGTTCTATTTATGTGTTAAAGTGTTGTTTGTATGTGAATTGATGGGGATAAATGGGTCGATTGTTATTGTGGCTGGGTGTTACGTAACAAAAGCTAGGGTCCACATAATGATAAATGTTCATGAAAACACTTGGGGAATTCACGGTGGCTTGATCTGGTTGAATTGCGAGGATGATTATATTAATCATTAGATGCTGCGTAGTGTGGACTATTATGCATTACAAATGAATTACGACGCATGGTATATGATTTTGGGTTGTATGATAAGGTGTCCTTGGAATATGCATATGGATAATTAAACTGTTATATGATAGATTGCGTGATGATGGTTGGGGGTGATGTAATTATATGGAAAGTTGCTGTTTGGTTGTGTGGGTAAACGAAACGGGTATGGATGTGACGCTGGGCCCTTGGGTCACGGATGGTTATCGGTTAACCAAGTAACCTCGTAGTCAGTCGCACAGTGGAACAAATCAATCCCTTGATCGCACACCCGACCCAATTTCATCAATTATGCACTACGGCTTGAGACACCCACACCTGATTTGTATCGCACAACATTGCTGGACTTCGACTTGAGTTGGGCCGGTACCCAATTGGGCCGCACGTTGCCGAGAAAACAATTAGGGGCTGTTATGCTTTTTGTCGCAACCCCCGATCCCTGATCCCCAGGAACGGGCGGCCGCGAGCCAGTTTCGGTGGTATCGCGTGATTGTCTAATTTGGCAGCGGAATTTTTTATCAGGACCGTAGTTAGGAAATATTTGATCAAAGTAAAATACCAGATTTTCATAATATTAAACAAATGGGATAAAACCCAAGTTCATAGTACATATGTTTTCATAGGAATAAATCCTATTTTATTTAATAAAAACATCTATTTTATTTTAGGTAACTTTATTGCCACTTTTCCAAGCCTTCAGTGCTGTCCAGCTGGCTTCTATTTGGCTTTCACATTTTGTTACCTGAAACGCGTTTTAAAAACATTTGTCAGTGAGAAATACTGGTGAGTGAATCCCAGTTTAATCAAAATAAGAATCATTTCACAGTGTATAGTATTGATGGAGATCCCGCAATTACATTTGTTTCCAAGTTATAACAATTAACATCCATGGTACTGTCGAACCCGACTTGTGGAAATGTTACTCCTTGACCAGGTGGTAACAAATTTTGTATACAAAACCCCAACATACTCATGATAATTGTATTCTTACAAATACTCAATAACTGTCATTCGCATGGAAACATATTTAAGGTTTTGTATAAACAGTTCACAAAATAGGTTTACAAAAAGTGGATCAACTCACATTGCTGTGTTAGGTTTTTCCGTAAGGGTTTCCTGGTGACAATCTATAATTTACACAAATGCACACACGTTAGTATAATAACCCATTTTAACATTAGTAATACCCTCCCCGAGACGGCATTCCAACGACTACGTCGGGCAGAACCACGACAGCCGTTACGGAACCCTAGATCAATCGGGCAGCGTATCTAATACGTATCCAGGGGTTATGATACTTACAACGGAGTAGAACTTCGCTATTTAGGGGGGGTATAATACCCGTAGATTACTTCTACTACTCAGAAATTCGTTTAAGAAAGAAAGAAATGAACGACGAAAAACGAAAACCCGATGCTTTCTTATATAGGGCCTGATCTCAGCTTTTACGCGGCCCGCGTAAATGTTGATAAGGGCTTACGCGGTCCGCGTCAATATCGGTCAACGTCGTAGCTTGGCTGGGTCAGCTACTAGACTCGCCACGATGATGACACGTGTCATCACCGGGCTGCGCCACATTTTTAACCTCACGCGGCCCGCGTCAAGGTTGGGTGAGGCTTTACACGGCCCGCCTCAACTTAAAATTCAGAATTTTTAATTTATTTTTAATGCTATATTGTATTTCGGGCTCGGTTTTCACATACGGGGTATAATTAAAGACATATAGGGATATTTTAAAATATTTTGGGGTTTCGGAAAAATATTCGAGGGTGTCGGTTTATTGAGGATTGTTACATTCTCCCCACCTTGTTTTAGAGCTCGTCCTCGAGATCTAATGAAATAAGTGTGGGTATTTTCTTTGCATTTCAGATTCAAGCTCCCATGTGTACTCGGGTCCTCTTTTGGAGTCCCACTTCACTTTGACCAGAACTAGTCTCTTATGCTTGAGATTCTTGACTTTCATGTCTTCGATCTGTAGAGGTCTTTCTACAAACTTGAGTTGTTCATTTACCTCTATATCCTTAAGAGGCACTACTAGTGATTCATCAGCTAAACACTTCTTGAGATTTGATACATGAAATACATCATGTATTCCTGCCATTTCCCCTGGCAGTTGTAGCTGATAGGCTACAGGTCCTATTCTTCTAATAATCTCAAAAGGTCCAACATACCTGGGACTTAGCTTTCCTCTTTTGATGAATCTTACTACTCCTTTCTAAGGAGAGACTTTCAACAATACTTTGTCTCCTACTTGAAATTCCAATGGTTTGCGTCGGTTATCAGCATAACTCTTCTGTCGATCTCATGCTGCTTTTAGTCGTTCCTTGACTTGAATGATCTTGTCGGTTGTTTCTTGTACTATCTCAGGTCCAGATAGTTGCTTTTCCCCAATTTCTGCCCAACAGACTGGGGTTCGGCACTTTCGTCCATAAGGTGCTTCGAATGGTGCAGCGTTGATACTTGTGTGATAACTATTATTATAAGAAAATTCTATTAAAGGTAAGTGATCGTCCCAATTACCTCCAAAATCAATTACACAAGCTCTAAGCATGTCTTCCATCGTCTGAATTGTCCTTTCGCTTTGTCTGTCCATTTGAGGATGATAAGCTGTGCTTAGATTTAACTTGGTTCCCATTGCCTTTTGGAAACTTGACCAAAAATGAGAGGTAAAGCGGCTATCCCTATCAGAAATAATTGATAAAGGTATTCAATGTAACGAAACTATTTCATTTACATATAATTTGGCTAATTGTTCCATACTGAAAGTTTCTTTCATTGGTAAGAAATGAGCTGACTTGGTTAGCCTATCTACAATCACCCAGATTGTATCATTACCTTTCCTTGTTTTGGGTAATTTGGTAACAAAATCCATTGTTATCAATTCCCATTTCCACACTGGCATTTCTAATTGTTGCAACAAATCTGAGGGTTTCTGGTGTTCAACTTTAACTTGTGAACAGGTTAAACAGTTAGAAACATAGGCTGCTATGTCCTTTTTCATTCCTATCCACAAGAATTTTTTTTTAAATCTTGATACATTTTATCATTTCCAGGATGCATCGTATACTTAGACTTATGGGCTTCTTCTAATATACGATGACGTAAGTTTCCTAATTTAGGTATCCACATTCTCTTTTCATGGAATCTCCAAATTCCATCTGTTCCTTGTTCTAATTCCTTAATCATACCTTTTAGTTTTTCAGTATCCTCCTTGATTACTGATTCTTGCGCTTTTCTAATTTGATCATTTAAATCTACTTGTAGATTTAATTTAAGAGAACGTACCCTTTTTGGCTTATCATGATACTTTCGGCTTAAAGCATTAGCAACTACATTTGCTTTTCCTTCATGATACTGGATATCACAATCATAATCACTAAGCATCTCCATCCAGCGTCTTTGTCTCATATTCAACTCTTTTTGCCCGAAAACATACCTTAAACTTTTATGATCAGTGAATATGGTAAACTTACTACCATAAAGGTAATGTCTCCAAATCTTAAGGGCAAAAATTATAGCTCCTAATTCTAGATCATGGGTTGAATAATTCTCTTCATGGTTCTTAAGTTGTCTAGATGCGTAAGCTATAACCTTTTGGCGTTGCATTAATACACATCCATAACCTAATTTAGAGGCGTCACAATAGACTACAAAGTCTTCAGTTCCTTCTGGTAACGCTAATATGGGTGTATGGGTTAATCTTTGCTTAAGAATTCTAAATGCTTCTTCTTGTTTTGGTCCCCATTCAAACTTAATGGATTTGCAGGTTAACTTAGTTAAGGGAATGGCTATTCTAGAGAAATCTCGAATAAATCTTCTATAATAACCGGCCAATCCTAAGAAACTTCTAACCTCGGTTGGTGATTCAGGGGTTTTCCATTTGGTAATTGCCTCGATCTTTGTGGGATCCACATGAATTCCTTCATTATTTACTAACTGTCCAAGAAACTGTACCTGTTCTAACCAAAACTCACATTTGGAAAATTTAGCATACAACTTTTCCTTTCTTAATAGACTTAAAAGTGCGTGCAAATGCTTTGCATGTTCCTCTTTATTCTTAGAGTAAATTAGAATATCATCTATAAAAACAATTATGAATTTATCAAAATATGGCTTACATATTCGGTTCATCATGTCCATAAATGCAGCTGGGGCATTGGTTAAACCAAATGGCATGACAGTAAATTCATAATGACCATACCTTGTTCTAAAGGCGGTCTTAGGAATATCCTCTTCCTGTACCTTTAATTGATGATATCCTGACCTTAAATCGATTTTAGAGAAAAATCGAGCTCCTTGCAGTTGATCGAACAGATCATCGATCCTTGGTAATGGGTACCGATTCTTAATTATGACCTTGTTCAATTCACGGTAGTCAATGCACATACGCATCGATCCATCCTTCTTTTTAACGAATAATATTGGTGCTCCCCATGGCGATGAGCTTGGTTGTATGAATCCTTTTTCCAGCAATTCATCTAATTGTTTCTTTAGTTCCTGCATTTCGGCGGGTGCCAAACGGTAAGGTGCTTTAGCAATCGGTGCTGTTCCTGGTAGCAGGTGAATTCTGAATTCAACTTCTCTATCTAGCGGTAGTCCTGGTAATTCTTCTGGAAACACATCTGAAAACTGAGACACTACTAGAATATCTTTTAGTTCTTTTCCTTTAGTGTTAGTGATTATAGAAATCAAATACACTATAAATCCTTTTCTTATATAGCTTGCAGTTTTCATCACAGAGATGAACTTCGTGGATCTAGAGGGTTTATCTCCTTTAATTGTGATCGTTTTACCTTTCGGTGAATTTACTTGAATTGACTTTTGATCACATAAAATACTGGCTTTGTTAGCTATTAACCAATCCATTCCTAATACAACATCAAATCCTACCAAATTCATTGGGTAAAGATTTGCCATAAATTTCTGGTTTAAAATTTCTACTCTTGCTCCCTGCAAGATTTCAGAAATCCTAACAGTTTCTCCATTAGCTGTCTCGACAAGACATTCTTGTGGTAGTTTAGTTAATGACTGATTTAGAAGTTTGCAAAACGAAGTATTAATAAAACTTTGGTTGGCACCAGAGTCAAATAATACTTTAGCAAAAACATCATTAACTAAAAACGTACCAGCTATTACGTCTGGAATCATCTTGGCTTCATCTGCAGTTAGAACGAATGCTCTCGCATTTTAGTGTTCCTGTTGTTCACAGCTGGAGCCAATTTCAGACAATTCGGCTTGATATGGCCTTTTTCTCCACAGTTGTAGCATAGTCCATTACTAGTTTTTCTCCTGCAATCTTCTTCCTTGTATCCGGGCATCTTGCAGAAATTGCAAAGAGTGGAGCATTTTCCCGAATGCTTTTTCTTGTAGACCTTGCAGAATGGTGCAGATGTAGAACCTATATTCCTAGGGTTGTAATTCCCAGAATGGAATTCTTGGGTAAGCCTTTGGGTTAGGTTTCTCCTCTGTTCTTCTTCTCTGGTACGGATTAGTTCATCTGTCAAGGTGTTTGCTAGTTCTACAGCTTCTTCTATGGTTTGAGGTCTAGCTGCCTTGACTACATGTCTAATCTCTCCAATTAATCCCCAGATATAACGGGAGATTAATACCGGTTCAGGTGATGCAAGGGTTGGTACTATTCTAGCATATTCAAAGAATGTGGTAGTATAGCCCTTACTATCTACCCCGGTCATTCTTAGGTTCAGAAACTTATTTGCTATCTGTTCTTTCTCATTGGGAGGGCAGAATTTTTTTCTACCATATTTTTAAATTCCTCCCATTCCATGTTGTATATCTGATGTGTGTAAAATGCAACATATAAATTACATCAAATGAGGCATAAAACTAACCCTTTTTAGTACTAATATTGGAAAAAGAGTGTTTTTGTCTTCCTTTTGTATTTTCAGGATTAAATGAGCTCAAAAACGCAAAAGAAGCAAAAAGACAGCTAAATCCAACATAAATACAAGAAAAGGAACATTAGTGGACTGCCCGAACCCTCAACGGCACCTTCCAAAGCAAAATAGAGAAAACAGAAGACTGAACACGCCCCGTGCTCAGCCAGCACGGGGCCGTGCCCAAGAAGCAGCAGAAAAGACAAACCTATAGAAGCTTCTATTGCCCATCACGGGGCCGTGCTCAGCGGACACGGGGGCGTGTCGAAAGTACAGCAGGCGCATTTATTGTAATTGCGAATTACAATTAATGAGGAGAGAGAGTGTCAGACGGACACGGGGCCGTGCCCAGCGGACACGGGGCCGTGTCCAGCTCTCTGTTCAGCCTATAAATAGGAGTGCTTGGATTCATTTCATCTCATCCCTTGGCACACCACCTCTCTCACACTTCATCCACCACCCACCACCATCACAACACCATCATCCACCACCATCATCCATTGTCCATCGTAGAGTGTGTGAGTCGTCTCGGGATCCAAGATTGATCGTAAGAGTTCTTGACAATCAAGGCCATGTTTGCCTAAGTCTCTTACATCACTTGGTGAAGACAAAGTGTCTAGTATAATACTTTTTATTTCTAATCTTTTGCACTTTTTATTTGGTTTTGTATTAATGACTTTAATAACTAGTTACTTATGTTGAAGGTGATCTTTCCTTATCGTTTGTCCGTGGTGTCTTGGCATTATTTTACTGTCTATATAAAATAAAGGATTTTCACCATTCATATCTCCACGGTCTATATGGAGATATGTTGGCTACCTGGTAGGGGGTTAAGGGAACGGTTTGGTAAAGGTCTTGCCATTGTTCAGCGTTTAGAGGTCCTGCAATGGACCTGGGTCAAATTTAGTAGGACCTCCTTCAATACTTCACGGTATTGGATGGCGGGGGTCCAAACTCTTTGATCCCCTCATAAGTTAACTACTATTAATACTATAACCCGGCTATTTAGGACTGTATCCCTGCTGACTCATACTACTTAGCCGAGGGTAACGTCACCGCCAAAAGCGGGGCCTACCACAATACTGCATTAATAACTTAATTCATTATCTTCCAATAATCCACCCTTTTAGGATTGTATCCCTGCTGACTCAAACTACTGGGGTGAGGGTAACGTCACCTTCAAAAGAGGGGCCTACTACAATAACTAAGATAATCTCTTAATTATGTGCAAAAGTGCGGAAATAATCAAAGGTTATACTAGATACGAGTCGGAACCAAGTGATTAATCTTGTCTATCTGTTTTTATTTTTATTTTTATTTTAAGCATTTTAGTTAGTTTTATTTTTCTTAGTTTAAAACATTTTTTCTAAACTTTTATTTTGGTTAGACGTTGAGGATAAACCGGTACTAAAAGCTCTTGTGTCCTTGGACGACCTCGGTATCTTACCAACGCTATACTACACTCAACGATGGGTGCACTTGCCCATATGTGTGTTTAGTGTTAGTGAAATATCGTGTTTTATAAATTTAAAACTTGGCTAAAATAAGTGTTAAAAAAGGGCTTAAAATATACACCTAATTTATACGACACTTCGCACGCATCAAGTTTTTGGCGCCGTTGCCGGGGACACAAGGATTTTAAGAAAGTTAGGAATCAACGGCCTAATCATCTTTTATTTTCCTTTTTTTTTTTTAGGATTTTTCTTAGTTTTTCAGCTTCTGCAGAGCTCAGCACGGGCCGTGCCCGCTGAACACGCCCCCGTGCTCAATCATTGGAACTGGCAATCCTGTTTTACATCAGACAGTAAGCTGAACACGGGGCCGTGCCAACTCAACACGCCCCCGTGCCCAAGTTTCAGTTACTGAAAACAGAACCGTTAGATCCCGACGGTTGGTAATTTCTGACATAAACATGAGTGATAGTAATTATTTTTACTTTCGGCACTCTTATGGTACGTGGTGTCAATTATGTGGTGGCGAACATGAAGAAGTAAAATGCTACTTCCTAAATTATAGGCCCCACTACATGGACCCACCATCTTCTCACAACCTTAAGAGGGGCGAAAGTAAAAATAAGCACTATTTCTCCCTCGAATGCGCCCAGCCAGATATTCTGGGGGAAATGCTCCTTAGCGAGTTATTTCAACTAGAAGAGCTAATTCTGAAATGGATAGAAGAGCTTGGGAAGGATTTCATTGATCCACCCCAAGACGATACCCATGAAGAAATGTTGGAACCGCATTCCGACAACCTCGTTGCTCCCAAAAATACCTTTGTTCCTAGCAAAGACTTGGACGATAGTCGTCCCTGTGTCGATTGTGCCGTGAAGGACTCTCCATCGACTTCGTTCGGTGCATACATAGACCTGAGCGATTCGGCATATACCTTCTTTAACAAGAGCCCGGGAAAGGGTTGGACTTGTCCACCTAGAATGAAAATAGGAATTACCCTCACCGACAACCTCTTGCGTTCTCGCCTTAGTCTAGGACAATTAAGGTATATTAGGCACTTTGGGGTTGTTCCAACCAGTCAGGAGCCACCCGATACTAACAAGTTCCTTAAAAAACTAGACAACTCCATAAAACAGTCTCCAGACACGGGGCCGTGTCCAGGTCAACACGCCCCCGTGCTCATCAAAGAGATTCTCTGCTGATTTGGTCAGAATACGGACAAAATGTGTCAGGAATTCCTCTGCACACGGGGCCGTGTCCAGTCAACACGGGGCCGTGTCCAGTGCACTGTCGTTTTCTTTAAATGCAGCCTGAATCCTGCTCATTTTTGACCACTTCAAAAGACAGAGATTCCTGGGATTTTCACTCATACCATCCTAGGTAAATGCTAAAAGAAGGTTCCCAAGGACCCTCTTGTCCCTTCCACTTTTACTCATTTCCTCCTCCTTAAAAATTTTTCAAAATTTCCTCCATGGAAGATTGGAAATCTCTTGATTCCAACCCTCTATGTGAAGTTTGTAAGATTATTTGCTAAGGATTCTTGTTTAAAGTTAGTTGTATAACTTTAGTTTAAATTATCTAAGCCTGAAAACTAGCTAAAAATCATGAGAATAATTTAAAACTCCAAGACTCCTTAGCATAGAATCCTGCAGGCAAATGAACACGGGGCCGTGCTCAGCGAGCACGGGGCCGTGTCCAGGGGCTCTGTTTTGCAAAAATTCAGCTTTCTTCGGTTTCCTTCACAGAAAATGGCAAGCAGAACAAGCGGATCATCTTCAAGAAATAACCGACAAGGGAGGAGATCTTCAACAGCAGAAGACTCTCTTGTAAACTATGTTTACGCTCTAAGGGAGGCTATTGATGAAATGACGGGAGTGGAAGAAGCATTGGTCGACCGTATCAACCATCTTACAGTGGGGCTGGAGGGCTGTCTCCATGAAGTGAACCTCTTGCACCAGAGGTTGAACCTTTTCACCTCCCCGCCTTTGGTACCCATAATTACCCAAAGGGCGTGGAATGTGGTACCCGAAGTTGTCATTCCAGCCGAATGGTACGCCATGCACCAAGAACCTCCGCGAAGAGTGGTGCAAGGAGTCCCGGTGAATGTTCCCCCTCAACCACCCGCTGCGGAGGAAAATGAAGCCGCATTCTTCCTTCCTAGGGAAATCGAAGAATGGCTTTAAACAACGTTTAGGGAAGAAATCATTCGGCTAAAAGTCCTATTATATCGGGAAACTATTCTCGAAATTTTCTTAAAATAGTAGAACTCCTTATGATAACCTCGTGTACCTGCTGACCTATTTAGTTAATTTTTAATTTTATCTTAATTTAGGACTATGTAAGTTCTCTCTATGATGAAATGAAATGATGGTTTTAAGGTTTGGATGGTTTGTAATGAATAAAACACACTCACGGTGGTAAAGGATGAAAAGGGGAACGAGAAAAATGAACCCATGCACAAGAACGAGGCAACCCGACAATTTTCTCCATTTCAGAAGGTTCAACACGGGCCGTGCCCAACCAACACGGCCCCGTGCCGAACCACCTGCAGAAAAACGCCCAGTACAGGTACCTGGACACGGGCCGTGTTCACCCAACACGCCCCCGTGTCCAGACTTCTGTTTCTCTTATTTTAATTTTGTTACTGGCACTTGAACACGGGGCCGTGCCCGGATAACACGGGGCCGTGTTCAGTGCCCAGTAACACAAATTTTTTTGCTTTTCAAACACTATTTTACACATCTAATCAACCTAAAAATTTATTTTTGGGACACATTGAGGACAATGTGTAATTTAAGTGTGGGGGGGATGCTAAAACCTTGAATTTTGCAAGTCCTAAGTACAAGCCTTACACAAAACTCTATTGGAACCGCTAATCACCCCAAATTTTTTCAAAAAATTCATTTTTTTTACTTGTCTAGGTTTAACTCGGGAAATTCAAGTTCTCAAAAAGGTTATATTTTTACAAATTTACAACCGATAGCGTAGTGATAAAAAGAACCAACATAAGAAAATTATGAAAATGCATAGCAAACTTATTTAAAATTTGATTATATACTTGATCACATAAAAACCCATTCCCACAAAAGTGAGTTTTGAGCCTTTAATTGAGCACACAATTTCATATCATTTGACTAAATGCTCATTTTTCGTTTCTTGTGTGAATAGCCGCTTGGTTCTTACGACTCTAGAACTTGCCATGACAATACATTCCCGGTCCTTATCAACTTAAACCCGAGTAAGTAAATGATGGAGGCATTAGGACTAACCCTTTTCATTTCTACACCATTATTTTTCTTTTTCCTTTACCACCTACCCAAAAATCCCCCTAGTTAGCCCCTTTGAGCCTAAACCTTTTCGTTTCATCACCCAAACAAAAACCCTTTCATCCACCAAAACATTTTTCATTTTTAACCCTTTATTTTAGTAACAAGTTCGGTTCTTCGCGAAAAAAAAAAAAAATTTGTGATAATGATGAAGCAAAAAGAAAATAAACAAACAAGTTAATAAAAAATAACTTAGTTTGAATAAAAGCTTCATCAAAATAAGTTGCAAAAATACGAAAACCGACACTTGTTACGCTTTTAGCCCTTTTTCTACTAACCACTAACCCAACCACCTACCTTTAACCCTAGCCAACCCTTAACCCACAAAGTCCTCTTGATATCTACAAAGGTATAAAAGTTAAAAAGGAGGAGGATTGATTTCTTGGCAAGCCTATGGTAGGAATAAGTTCCGTGCCGCTCTCGAGTGATTCACTAAAAATACACCTTCGGCCGAGTGTGAGTGATTTCCCCGCGAGGTATGTGAACTTGTATATAAATAGAATTTTAAAAAGGCATGTTATGCCCAAATAAGTAATTTCTTTTATGAACAGTTCTAAATAAATCATTACGAATAGGAGTGTAAATAAATAAAAATAAAACCCAAAAAGATCTTGGAAATCCCGACACTCTACGACAAGCCCAAAACCTTCTCTTCTACCTATTCCATTTGGGAGTGTAAGCCACATATTAAAGAGTTTTGCTTGAGGACAAGCAAAAGTTCAAGTGTGGGGGTATTTGATGTGTGTAAAATGCAACATATAAATTACATCAAATGAGGCATAAAACTAACCCTTTTTTAGTACTAATATTGGAAAAAGAGTGTTTTTGTCTTCCTTTTGTATTTTCAGGATTAAATGAGCTCAAAAACGCAAAAGAAGCAAAAAGACAGCTAAATCCAACATAAATACAAGAAAAGGAACATTAGTGGACTGCCCGAACCCTCAACGGCACCTTCCAAAGCAAAATAGAGAAAACAGAAGACTGAACACGCCCCGTGCTCAGCCAGCACGGGGCCGTGCCCAAGAAGCAGCAGAAAAGGCAAACCTATAGAAGCTTCTATTGCCCATCACGGGGCCGTGCTCAGCGGACACGGGGGCGTGTCGAAAGTACAGCAGGCGCATTTATTGTAATTGCGAATTACAATTAATGAGGAGAGAGAGTGTCAGACGGACACGGGGCCGTGTCCGCTGGCCGTGTCCAGCTCTCTGTTCAGCCTATAAATAGGAGTGCTTGGATTCATTTCATCTCATCACTTGGCACACCACCTCTCTCACACTTCATCCACCACCCACCACCATCACAACACCATCATCCACCACCATCATCCATTGTCCATCGTAGAGTGTGTGAGTCGTCTCGGGATCCAAGATTGATCGTAAGAGTTCTTGACAATCAAGGCCATGTTTGCCTAAGTCTCTTACATCACTTGGTGAAGACAAAGTGTCTAGTATAATACTTTTTATTTCTAATCTTTTGCACTTTTTATTTGGTTTTGTATTAATGACTTTAATAACTAGTTACTTATGTTGAAGGTGATCTTTCCTTATCGTTTGTCCGTGGTGTCTTGGCATTATTTTACTGTCTATATAAAATAAAGGATTTTCACCATTCATATCTCCACGGTCTATATGGAGATATGTTGGCTACCTGGTAGGGGGTTAAGGGAACGGTTTGGTAAAGGTCTTGCCATTGTTCAGCGTTTAGAGGTCCTGCAATGGACCTGGGTCAAATTTAGTAGGACCTCCTTCAATACTTCATGGTATTGGATGGCGGGGGTCCAAACTCTTTGATCCCCTCATAAGTTAACTACTATTAATACTATAACCCGGTTATTTAGGACTGTATCCCTGCTGACTCAGACTACTTAGCCGAGGGTAACGTCACCGCCAAAAGCGGGGCCTACCACAATACTGCATTAATAACTTAATTCATTATCTTCCAATAATCCACCCTTTTAGGATTGTATCCCTGCTGACTCAAACTACTGGGGTGAGGGTAACGTCACCTTCAAAAGAGGGGCCTACTACAATAACTAAGATAATCTCTTAATTATGTGCAAAAGTGCGGAAATAATCAAAGGTTATACTAGATACGAGTCGGAACCAAGTGATTCATCTTGTCTATCTGTTTTTATTTTTATTTTTATTTTAAGCATTTTAGTTAGTTTTATTTTTCTTAGTTTAAAACATTTTTTCTAAACTTTTATTTTGGTTAGACGTTGAGGATAAACCGGTACTAAAAGCTCTTGTGTCCTTGGACGACCTCGGTATCTTACCAACGCTATACTACACTCAACGATGGGTGCACTTGCCCATATGTGTGTTTAGTGTTAGTGAAATATCGTGTTTTATAAATTTAAAACTTGGCTAAAATAAGTGTTAAAAAAGGGCTTAAAATATACACCTAATTTATATGACACTTCGCACGCATCAATATCCTATCACTTCCTCGGGACTGGAGGATAGTATTCCACCATTCTAAGGCTGAGTTCTTAAACAGATTAGAAGCAAACATTATCTTATCTTCTTCAGCACACTTGCTTATTTTTAAAACAGCCTCAGTCTTTTCTATCCAGCGTAGGGCTGCAATGGGTCCTTCATTGCCCGAGAATTCTATTGGTTTGCAGGACCAGAATTCTTTGCAAGAACAACCATAAGGCATGGTTCTTCTTCTTTTGGGAATGGGCGCTTGAAGTGTGGGTCCATTGTTCACCCTGTGTTCAGGTTCAATTGGTCGCTTACTGCTATGCTTACTTTTATTATTCGCTTCCTGAATCGTTTGAATAATAAATGGCATTGCATCTATAATTTCTTGTGCCACTATGTGTTGAACAACACTATTATCCATTTGGTTTCCATTGTTATTGATGCTTGGATTCTCATTAACCAAGTTAATGTTACTCTGGTTATCGTTATTCAGATTATCTTGATTTCCTTCGTCGGCCATCTGAATTTTAAACATTTACCACATATTAATATCACAAAATAATATTTTAATATAGCCAATCATATGATACGCATTTTGGTCAAAAGCGTCGATCATTGCGACTTTACTCTATATAGTATGCATCTATTACACACCAGTACTGAAATTAAAATTACAATATCGACTGAAATGAAATTACACTAATAATAGTAGGCATCCGTACACACACATTTTATTTTATTTTATTATTTTATTACTATTTTATTATATTATTATTATTACTATTACCATCTCCACCATCACATTCACGGATATGGAGTCATCCAGAAATCCATATTGCGCTCGCCGTACTTCCAGACGAGTCGCTCTCCCACCTGTCTCATTCGTTCACTACTCTCTAGAATTTCCTCACCAAAAGTCCTAAGTTCTTGTACGTTTTCTGCACTCATTGGGGGTGCAGGTTCTAGGACTGGGTTCAGAATCTGGGGTGCGGGTTCCTGGTATGGGGGTGCAGGTGCCTGGAATCGGTAAGGATCTTCTAAAATCTCCCTAATGTATTCATCGTGGTAATAGGGATCTAAAGGGTCCAAACCTGGGTAGGCTCCTATGTTTGGCATGGGCATGTTTTCGTGTATTGGATAACGTTGCACATAGTCCCTATTGTCGTCCCACCAGGGGTCGTAATTTGGGTCTAGGGGGTTTGGTGCTGGTATCCTAGGTATTTCTTCCGGATTGAAGTTATGCATCTCTACTTGATTTTCAGGATTTTCTATCTCCATGGGTTCGTCAGGGATTGGTAGTTGTGGTTGGGGTGCTATCATTTGTTCCAGGTTAGGGTCGGCTGCAGTGGTGGCTAGGATGTGGATGTTGGCTATACCCCTATTTATCATATCCTGGGCATAGGCATCAGTTTTTCTTTTGGCTGCTGCTAGTACTCTCTGTTCTTGTAACTTTTTCATACGCTTTCTACGCTCATGTGCCCCTCGACTGAACCATCCCCTCTTTTTCTGAGGAAACGGTTCCTCGGACTGAGCCTTAAACACAAAGATTCCTTCTTCTGTATCAGCAGAGTACCCTGAGAGGGCAGGCTGAGAAGAGGAGGTGCCTTCGCTTCTAGGCGAACCAGAAAATTGACGATATGCGTCAGATGGTCCTTGGTCGCTCATACTGTAAACTAACAAATAGTCAAATAACACATAACAATAAATACAGTTATGCACGTATTTCCGTAATTTATTTCCTAACAGATTGCATTTTTGATGTCAGTAGAACACTTCTGTGGCTGAATCAGTGGCTTAGCTCTGATACCACCTTCTGTCGCAACCCCCGATCCCTGATCCCCGGGAACGGGCGGCCGCGAGCCAGTTTCGGTGGTATCGCGTGATTGTCTAATTTGGCAGCGGAATTTTTTATCAGGACCATAGTTAGGAAATATTTGATCAGAGTAAAATACCACATTTTCATAATATTAAACAAATGGGATAAAACCCAAGTTCATAGTACATACGTTTTCATAGGAATAAATCCTATTTTATTTAATAAAAACATCTATTTTATTTTAGGTAACTTTATTGCCACTTTTCCAAGCCTTCAGTGCTGTCCAGCTGGCTTCTATTTGGCTTTCACATTTTGTTACCTGAAACGCGTTTTAAAAACATTTGTCAGTGGGAAATACTGGTGAGTGAATCCCATTTTAATCAAAATAAGAATCATTTCACAGTGTACAGTATTGAGGGCGATCCCGCAATTACATTTGTTTCCAAGTTATAACAATTAACATCCATGGTACTGTTGAACCCGACTTGTGGAAATGTTACTCCTTGACCAGGTGGTAACAAATTTTGTATACAAAACCCCAACATACTCATAATAATTGTATTCTTACAAATACTCAATAACTGTCATTCGCATAGAAAAATATTTAAGGTTTTGTATAAACAGTTCACAAAATAGGTTTACAAAAAGTGGATCAACTCACATTGCTGTCTTAGATTTTTCCGTAAGGGTTTCCTGGTGACAATCTATAATTTACACAAATGCACACGCGTTAGTATAATAACCCATTTTAACATTAGTAATAGCCTCCCCGAGACGGCATTCCAACGACTACGTCGGGCAGAACCACGACAACCGTTACGGAACCTTAGATCAATCGGGCAGCGTATCTAATACGTATCTAGGGGTTATGATACTTACAACGGAGCAGAACTTCGCTATTTAGGGGGGTATAATACCCGTAGATTACTTCTACTACTCAGAAATTCGTTTAAGAAAGAAAGAAATGAACGACGGAAAACGAAAACCCGATGCTTTCTTATACAGGGCCTGATCTCAGCTTTTACGCGGCCCGCATAAATGTTGATAAGGGCTTACGTGGCCCGCGTCAACATCGGTCAACGTTGTAGCTTGGCTGGGTCAGCTACTAGACTCGCCACGATGATGACACATGTCATCACCGGGCTGCGCCACATTTTTAACCTCACGCGGCCCGCGTCAAGGTTGGGTGAGGCTTTACGCGGCCCGCCTCAACTTAAAATTCAGAATTTTTAATTTATTTTTAAAGCTATATTGTATTTCAGGCTCGTTTTCACATACGGGGTATAATTAAAGACATATCGGGATATTTTAAAATATTTTGGGGTGTCGGAAAAATATTCGAGGGTGTCGGTTTATTGAGGATTGTTACACTTTACATGCATGATATGTTATGTACGTCTTTTAGTTGACCAATTAGTAGTGAAGAACTCTTATGTGACGAAATTGTGACATGCTATGTTAGGATATGATTACTTCAGTATATGTGTGCTAAATGCCCAAGGTGTGTGTCATGAGATCATATGCCTGTTCTGTAGGATGTAGTTTTCATGAAAACTGTTCAAGCATGCGTGTTGTGATGTGTCGTGATGTGTATACTACCTGTGCCACTTGAATAGGAAATGTATGACTTTGTGTTAATGAAACTGATTGGTTTTGGTAACCGCATTAGGGGATAATTGACTAACTTGGAACACGTGCCTTAAACTTACCGAGCAAAACTAAGGTGAGTTCATCTCTTGAGCATGCGTCCCGGTGATTGGGACAGTCATTGGGTATCCCTGAGAGGGATAGGTTTTTGGGTAAATCAATTGGGTATTCTTGAGAGGAATACGTTTTGTGGGTAAAAACTGAAATGTTAGATAATACACTCATTCCTATCATTTTAAGTCCCATCTTATACCGAATAGTTACCTGAGAGGTAACGGGATGTTAGTTGATAGCACTATTAGGCTTGGCAACCTCACACCGTACCTGAGAGGACGGGCGTGAACTAATGACCTTAAATCATGACCATTGCTTAGATAGGGGGCAGTGGGTACGGGCAAAACAATCTGGAAGCCATCTTGTACGGTACTCGAGTTATTATCTACATTACATACAATGAACTGAACTAAACACTTGGTAACTAACGTTTTCACTAACTATGAACTCACCTGCGTTGTCTGATACACTTGTTGCATGCTCGCAGGTCGTTAGATTACTTGGATTGGAACTTGCTGTCTGAAGTAGCTGGAGTGGTCATGTGTCGAGCTGATTTGGATACTCATGATGTGATTATTGATATTACATACTTACTTTAAAATAATTAAACTTGATTTACTTATTGCTTCCGCTGAACTTGTTGGATTTCATTAAACTCATTATTGGTACTTTTCATTAATAATTGGCAATTTCATTTTTAAACTTGTTATGGGTTCAACATGATTAGTGGCTCGTTATTGGTTTGTCACACGCCTAGTGGGGTTTCCATGGGTGGTATTTTGGGGATGCGACAGTTTGGTATCAGAGCCACTGGTTATAGTGAACTTGGTTTTAAAGCGTTTTGTAAAACCAGACTATAACCGAACAGTTCTGAATATGTGAATACGGCCATGACACTCAGATGGCATGATTACATGAATTGTTTGCTTGCATTATGATGCGTTGATAGTATGTCATAGCCCTTGGATTTCTGTGATCTTATCCTATTGATAACCTCTGTTTGACATATGGGTTTGAAGAACCATTTGACACGAGTTAGGAGGAACTGAGATGAGCATGCAAATCACAATATTATTGTGGGTGCACACATAATAATAATGTGGGGTGCATGTGAGTCCCAGGGGGCTTAAAGAGTGAAAAAGGGGTTCTGTTCTGTTATTTAACTAGTGAGAAATGTAACAAATCTATAGGAGTCCTAGCAGTGATTGACTCCTACTCGAACGTGATCTTTTCACTTCTCTCTGGATCCTTACAAATCTCGATGCTATCGAGTATCACCTGAACACTCATCTGAACGTCTAGTGAGCTGTGTAGAATGTTAAGTGGCAGTACGAACGTCCCTGAGTTGGATGTTGCAGCGTCGAATGATTTGGTCTATACCTTTCTCACTCCTCTTCGTTTGCTGGAACTCAATGTATTGACGCCATAGATCCCAAAGTGCGATCACTCCTGCAACACTCTCGCAACCTACCGTGTATTACTCAATCGACTTGCAAGATCGATGGACAAGAGGATGAGCTTAGTACTTTACTGACCTCAGTAGTAGGACGACCCTGATTACCAGCAACGGGCACCAGCAAATTGGCTTAAACCGAATCCTTAACCCTAGTCAGCGGCTTATGGGAGTTAATTCTTATGAATCAATCGAGACATAAGCAATAACAATGGACTATAGTGTGGAACGTGTAACTGACAGCACAATGAGTGGCGCCTTAGGACGTGACCTGGAATGTGACAAGATGGACCTTGTTGGTGAAAGATTGTAGGGCTTCGTTTCAAGCAACGACATTAGAGGCAAGAGTCACGGCGACATCAAGGAACTCGTAATCGTAGCCTACAGTATGGAAATGGAGGTGCCCACAACATGAATCGGCCGTTGTTAAATCAAGACAACAACAACCAAGGGAAACAATGGCAGTACTGGAAATTTTTGTGACAAAAACATTAACACCGGAGATGATGCTCGTGGAGGGGTATTTAGGGGTTGGCGTGGGCAACGCCAGGATTATAACAACATGGTGGCTTGCGCGTTCTTGGTAACTTGTCTCATCCCCATTCTGTTCAACCCTGATGCTTCTTGAAACCGAACTTGTTGTGGAATCGGCTGATGGCAAATCAATTGAAGCCTCATATGTTCATTGGGATGCAAACTCGACCTTATGGGACAAGTGCTCGACATCGACCTTTTTTATGCTATCCTTGATAGTTTCAATGCAGTAGTCAGTGTGGATTGGTTATTCAGATATCGCGCAGATATACCCCGTGAGAAGAAAGTTTTACGTATCTCTCCCTAGTGGCGAATCGTCGTCTGTCCTAAAGCATCAGTGTGGTGTAAAGGTTAGTATCATTTCGGCAATGAAAGCCAGGAGAGTCTACGGAGGGACTACCTCGCTATGTTGGCAACCGTTACTAATGTTTGGGCTAAGGAAAGAGGATCGAGGATCCACCAATTGTTCGTGATTCCACTCAGCGTGCTACTTGGGGAACTTTCAGGTTTACTTCCACAACTGATTAGATAGAGTCTCAGATTGATCTCACGACCAGAGGTAGCCTTGATTACTCTTACTCCTTATTGTCTGGCGCCTGGAAAGTTGCAAGAGCTGTCCAATCAACTACAGGAACTGTTGAACAGAAGTTTTGTCGGACCTAGCTTTTCGCTTGGGGAGCCCCAGTTATATCCGTGAAGATAAGCCTTATCGTTGGACATGTGTACTGATTATCGGGAACTCAGCAAGGTGACAGTCAAGGACCGTTTTCCTCGACCATGTATTGCCAGCCTGTCGACCAGTAGCGAGGGTCAAGCTCCCATTCGAGGAATAACTAACGAACGAACTAGTGTCAGATGGAAGTCTAAGGGGAGAATATTCCTACAACGGCATATCAAATGCAGTGTGGTCATTACGACGTTGTATTCCTTGACTTTTGGACAAATCATCACACCAGCAGCTTTATGGAACACATGAATTGACTATGCTTATTGATGACGTGTTGAATCATTTCCAGGAGAAAGGAACATCATGGACGACATCTGTATCTTATTTTAGAGCTCCTGAGGGAGGAGCCATTACGTGTGAATTCTTGTTAGATGTAACATATGGATTCAAGAGATACATTTTAATCACGTAACCAACGGAGTGGGTATACACGTGGATCTCGCTAAGATCCATTTTGTTAGAAACTGATCGACACCAAAGATCCCTTCGGGGAATACATCAATTTCTTGGTCTCGCTAGATACTATCGGAGATTTATCACGGGATTTTTGGAGATCGCGCAGCTCTAATCTATTTTAGCACAGCAGGGTGCCGTGTATTCGTGGGAGACAAAACAGGAGGACATCTTTTCAGCTTTTGAAACCTAACTCTACAATGCACGGACCATCGTTTCTATCCGAGGGTACTAGTAATCTAGTGATATACCATGATGGTTCGGAGCAGAGTCCCAATTACACGCCGATGCAACACGAGAAGGTGATGGCTTACGTGGTGGATTAACCAGTAGAATTGTACGACTCACAACCTGGGGTGGAAGCCATGACCTCGGATTTAAGATTGGAGGCATTACTTGGACGGTGCCGAATGCACTACTTAGATCGATCACAAGGGCCTCCCGTGTACCCTTGTTTCAAGAGAGCTAAACATGTGATGGCATCGCTGGATGGAACTTTTGAATGAATACGACCGTGAAACCTGAACGTGCATGAGCCTTGCAGCTCGCTATCGACTCCAACATACCTGATCAGACTCGCCTTGTTCAAACTGAAGAACTGAAGGGAGAGAGTTCTCAAGATTGACCCATGCGGGGCATGGGGAAGCAACCTTTGGCAGGTCGGACGATATTCGCTACTTCATGGAACGAATATGGACCTCACTATACAACAACCTTAGGGAACTAGTGCAGGCGAAGCACACGGGTCTTGATATCCTATTCATCTGAGTTTTGATAGGGTGTATTAAAACCTGAAGACCATGTACGGGTGACCGGGCCTGTAGGCCCACATAGCAACTTATGGGAACAATGTTTGACTTGTGGGAAAGTCAAGGTGGGATATTAGCAACCAGAAACACCTATATGGAAATGAGAACAGACTGCCATGGATTCTGTCACTAGTCTACTTACAACTCGAAACGGAAACATTATCACCTGGGTGATCGTTGATGGACTCACGTTACCAAGCACACTTTCTTGCAATCAAGAAAACTGATGAGTCTTCCCAGTTGTGAATGTTCCTTTGAGAGAGTCGACTTTTAGGCACGAGGTGCCAACTCCTGTTACCTCTGAATTTGATCTATACTTGATTTATGACAGGCAACACACAACCCCCATTGGCTCACGTCTAGACATGAGCATTGGACAGGCGTGCGAGGTAAATGAACCATCCTGACACTCAAGGGCAGGCTGCGAGCCCGTGTGTGATTGGCTTTAGTAAATTTGGAGGGATATCTACCTTTGGTTGAGCTCTACTGCAACAGTTACCACTCTAGTATTGAGACAGCTCCGTTTGAGGCATTGTATGGACAATAATACCGATCTCTTTGTTGGATTAAGGTGGGTGACAACTTAATCACAGGTCCAGGACTTGTACTTGAAACTCTAGGGAAGATTGCTTGGATCGGAAATCGTTGGCGGCAACGCGTGACCGTCAGTAAAGTTGATAAGCTTAGGAAACACTGGGAGTTCGCTGTAGGCGATCGTATAATGTTGAAAGTCTCACCCAGGGAGGGTTTGGTACGCTGGGAAGCGTGGCAAGCTTAATTTATGTTACGTTGAGTCATTCAGAATTCTGGAAAGAATCGGTCACGTGGCCTACAAACTCGAGTTACCCGACGAAATGGGTAACGTACACAATGCCATTTATGTCTCGAATCTAAGGCAGTGTTTGACTGACGAAACGCTTGTGATACCCTTGTTAGGGTTTGGGGTTAATGACAAGTTGCAGTTGTTGAGGAATCTACTGGAATCATGGACCAGGACGTTAAGGTTCGTTAACACAATCGAATTCCGATTGTGAGGGTTCGTTGGAACTCAAGACGTAGACCAGAGTTCAGGTGGGAGCGTGAGGATCAGATGAAGCTCAAATATCCTCAACTTTTTCCTGATGACTAATCTAATTATGGAGTTGTTGGTGAATTTCGGGACGAAATTCCTCTTCAAGTTGGGGATGATGTGGCACCTGAGGAAAATCTGCAGCAATCTTGATTTATCACTTTATTTCTCTGTGATTACATATCAAATTTCGGGACGAAATTTCTTTCAATTTGGGGATGATGTGACAACCCGAAATTTTAAGGTTAGTGTCTTTAATCATGTGATCCTGTTTCTAATTATTCCTCTTTTATGTTCCTTACTGTGATCAAATTTGTTAACCGCTCGTAGCTAGGATAAACTTGTCAAGTATAAACGTAACTGGGTATGATTGAATGTGTTATTGGGTTATTCCAAGTGCCGAGTAATAGGCACGGGCCGCACATGTAACTGGGCCGCAAACCACACTCTTTAAATTATCATACCACTTCTAACTCACCTTGGCCTACACTTGTTGTCCCATCTCGGCCCACACATCTAGTCAGGCCCGAATAATTTAAGCCCAACCCTATGAATTACGTACATTAGTAGAGATAGGATACGCAATTATAGTTTGAAAAAAAAAAGCAATTACAAACCCTAATACACCCTCTTCTTCTCTCTTGATCGGCGACAATACACCTCCGCATAAGTCTTCTCCTCTACGAAATCCTTCATCTCTCTCGTTCTAATAATCGGTATGTATGCTTATCAGTTTGGTTGAGTTAGATTATGTGAATACATGTTGAGTCTTGATTATAACGGAGTTGTTAGAGTCGAACATCAGCATGCAAGGAACGGTTAATATGAACGAGTAACAATGATTCTTGGTGATTGTTAGGGTCATAACACTAGTTAATTGATTTGATCTTTATTTGAGTAATTGTTGTTACTGATTCGATAGTGATAATAGCAATGGTGACATGATAAATAATTGTTGTTCTACTTATGTGTTAAAGTGTTGTTTGTATGTGAATTGATGGGGATAAATGGGTCGATTGTTATTATGGCTGGGTGTTACGTAACAAAAGCTAGGGTCCACATAATGATAAATGTTCATGAAAACACTTGGGGAATTCACGGGTGGCTTGATCTGGTTGAATTGCGAGGATGATTATATTAATCATTAGATGCTGCGTAGGGTGGACTATTATGCATTACAAATGAATTACGATGCATGGTATATGATTTTGGGTTGTATGATAAGGCATCCTTGGAATATGCATATGGATAATTAAACTGTTAGATGATAGATTGTATGATGATGGTTGGGGCTGATGTAATTATATGGAAAGTTGATGTTTGGTTGTGTGGGTAAACGAAACGGGTATGGATGTGACGATGGGCCCTTGGGTCATGGTGTGACAACCGGTGATTTACGGCTCTTAATTACGTGATTAACAGGGGATTAACGCGATGATAAATAGTGTTTACGACGCAAATTAACTTAATTAGGCCGTTGGAGTGCCTAGGAACGGCTATTCGACTTTACAGTACGCGTATGAAGATTCGCGTGGAATCTGCGGAACATCAAACGACAACGAACTGAAACCGGACAAAAATACTGACAGCGCCGACAAATATTAAATTTATTCTTTCGACACTTATGGAGTTTGGGTTGCGACTTAGGTCTCGTAGAAATTGCGGGCTACTTACACACGAGATGGACTTGTGGGCCCTGGGCCCAAGCCCAAAACTCACAAGCCTAAACCTACGCATAATGTATAGATCCCTACAAAGTCTTATCGAGATCTACTAAATCCCTACAAAATCCACTAATTCTTACTAAATCCACTCAAAATAATTACTAGATCTCTAAAGAGATTTTATGTTTCTAAAGATGTCTACAAAATAATTAAAGTATGCCAACCACTCCCCTCTCTCGATGATATTCAGCCAACCACTTCCCTCTCTCGATATTACATAAACAAAACACACAACCCCCTTTTACTCCACTCCCTCTCTTGATCACATTTCAAACAAACAAACAAACTCTCGGTCACCTCACCCTCCCTCCCTCTGATTTCAGTCCGGCAAACAACCACAGGGAACCGGCGGTTGCCGGTGGTCCTCCCCGTCAGGCGAGACACCCCACCCCCTTCTTTTTACGGTTCCAGCCGCGACATCAAGAACGAGCAGAGAGAGAGAGAGAGAGAGAGAGAGAGACGAGACGAGACAGAGAGAGAGTTAGCAGCGGAGTTAGGTGGCGGCGCCGCCGCTACGGCGGCGGTGATGGTGGTCCGACAGGCGACGGGTACAAGACTGGTTCGACTCACGTGAGGGGTCCGGGTCAGTTGCAGACGGCTTCGACTCAACCCGGTCTGGTCTCGGGTCAGGTTACGGGGCACGGTCAGTCGCGGTTTAGATGGGTTCGGGCCAGCAAGGTTGCAGACTTCATGTCGAGTTCTGGTTCAGCAAGTTCAGCGATTCGGGTTCGGGCTCGGTCAAGGGTTCGCAGTGGACTCGGTTCAGGTCAGCAGGTTCGAGTTTCAGGTTTTGTTTTTGAACGTATGTAGATTTTGATGTGGTTCAAGTTTTGGACAGATTTATGTTCGGGTGTTTCGGGTCAACGGCTTCGGGTCAGACTCAGTTTCAGTTGACTCGGTCAAACCGAGTCAACTCGGTCAACAGCCGTTCAGCTGGTCAACGATCAACAACGGTCAACGATCAACAACGGGAATGCCGTTTTACGGCGACTGTAGCCAGCGACGGTGGGTTGCACGGCGGTAGATGTCCGGTGAGCTTGGTTACATTATATTTGTTTATTCTTTTCTTTCTTTCTTCGGTTAATAACATCTCAATTTGACTCGGGTTTCGATTTGGAGCTCCGTTCGGTTATCGGTTCAAGTTCGAGGCTACGAGTTCGGGTCAACCGGTCAATAGTTCGGTCAAAGTCAGATTCTGGTTCGCGGTCGGGTTCGGGTCAAGAGTGGTCAACAAAAGTCAGCAGTCAAACAAGTCAACGGTTCGGTCAAACTTAGGTCAACTTGGTGAGTCAACTCAGTTGACTCAGTCGACTCAGTCAACGACTCGACGTCCGACACGACGATGGTAAAGATTAACGGCGTGAATTATTTGTTATTTTATATAACTATTTATTTTTTCGTGAACGAGCTCGAACCACTTCGCTTATAATTTAGTTTATATTTTGAAATACTTGTCGAAATATACATTTCGTTGGTTAATTGATTGAATTTTGAAAAATATATCGACACGTAGATGTCGGGATCGTCCAAAAACAGAGGAAACTCTGCCTGTTTTTCGAGAAAATCCTTTAAAACTAACGCGTTTTATTAAAAGACGCAACTTTTTGAATCTGAGAAACTTTAATAAACACGAATGAATATTTATTTACGACACTTTACAACTTAAGAAACGACGATTCTTTTATTAAAATAAACTAGTGGGGAGCCCGCGCGATGCAGCGGGATGACAAACAAGGATGTGTATGGAACGGTTCGGTTCGGTGTTGGGCCATAAAAATCAGTTGGATTTTTTGATTTTTGATGGATCGCCTGTATTCCCTTTTTTTATACGTAATTGGCTATTGGATATTGTGAGTGATTGTTAACACCTCTTCAATGCAAGTTAGGTAGCACATATTTTTAGGTTCTATGATGTCAGGTAACACATTAGTGTTTGACCTCGTTCTAAATAAAGAGGCATACTTTGACTTTTTGAGTCAAAGGAACTACCTTTCAACTTCAAAAAATGTTAATTATTTCAAAGATTAATGATTAGTGCTGCCTTTTTTTTACTTATTTTTTTTATCATAACCCAGTTTCACTTTCATTAAACATAAACTTTGATTATGGTATCCATCTTCTTGATTTACACAATAACTCAAGAAAATAATAAGCTTTCATATAAGATTATTCAAGAACAGAAAACTACCAATAAATAAGGTCTAAAACATCATATATTAAGTGTTAACACCACAAATGCAAGATCACTTATAAAATATATAAATTCTTTTATGACATTAGTTATTCTTCAACTGGAGCAGCATTATGCCATAGATTATTAGGGGCAGTGTTGATAATAACTGGCCTGTACTGTGGCATCTAGCCAGAAGACTCATTGACAAAGCAACTACTTGAAAAATGAAGAAAAAGTTTATAAGTCATCCCTTGAGCTGTAAATAAAAAGAAGCCAACAAGAAAATAAAAATACCATGCTGCTCTGTCATCTGCATCTAGCCAGATATTCAAACTAAGTTTTCTCTATTCATTAAATAATTGTCAAGAGAGATACAAGTTCATTGTACTGTCGATCTACATTGGTGTGGCTTTTATAGATATGTCATTCTTGAGACTGACGTGGATGAAATTTAAGCTTCAAAGTACGTGTTCGGGTTACCGGTAAGGCGTTATGGTAAAACGTCTTGGAATGCCTCCTAAGGTGCTAACTGAAGACGATCATCATCGTTTGAAAGGGCCGTCACGAGAAAATTTATCGAGCTTTCAAACTATTCAAACAAATAAAAGTTAGTGTTTTTTTAATAATTGAAAAGAAGTTACGAGGTGGATTGGTTACCTTAATTTTTAATGCAAGCTGCGGATCAACGAAATAAAAAAAATGCAGAAAAACGGGAGTTCCAACGAGACTTGTATGTTGTTTCTAAAGCTTTGAATGTGTGCTGTGCAATGACTTGAATTCTGATCAAAGACGTCTAGATTAACGTAGGATTTTATACACTAAACGAAAGATTTTTTTTTATTCCCATTTACAACGGATACCGGTTACAACATATGAAAAGGCAGCAGTTATAGTCCTCTCGGATTCATATTATTATAATCCATTTAAAACAAATCAATATAATTAGAAATATATCAGATACTCAGTTAGACAGATAATTAATTGCAGGGCATTCAAAAGGCAGCAGTTATAGTCCTCTCAGATTCATATTATCTATCAACCACTACTACTTAATATTTAATACTCCCAAAAAAAGACAGATAATTAACTGTAGGGTCATTCAAAAGAAAACCAATCGAAATAGAAACACTTGATATAATAATTCATAAAGGAGGAATTATGACAACCAGTTTTCTTTTGCTATAATTTAATTAATTTATTTCCTATGGCCTTAATTATTTTTATATCAATAACTTAAAACATTGACTTCTTGACTGGAATGTCTCTTAAACATACCTCTTAACTTTTGAGTTTCTTTGGATTAAATAGGTTGGTTTTTAGACAAATTTACCCTTAAAAAGTAGTTAATATATGCATTATGTGTTGTATGATAAGGAGTTATACTTGTACCTCTTAAATTTTAAGGAGTCCCTGAAGAAATGTTTTATAATATAGTATAGATATAGTTATATTTATTTCATACGACAACTCGAAAACTTTATGAATTCCACATAACTTTTATATTTATTTCAAAACGCCTAAATGGCATCTACATATACTTTGACGAATATATACGAGACGTAATATATGGCGCGAGTTTGATATATGATAATTTCATATAAACATTTTTTTTAAACACGTACAACTTCTCAAGACGACTAACGGGATTCTACCAAAATATTTATATACTTTTATATAAATATATATATTTTAAATTTCTCGAAAACTAAGTACTTTCTAGACTTAGTAAACGAAACTTAACAAGTATAACTTAATTGTTTTTATTAAGTTAACAACATATCAACGGATCATTCGGTTAGCGATTCGGTAAAGCTCGGTGACACATAGTTTAGTTACCATATTTATTTAGAAACTTATAAGATATTCCGTGTTAGGAATATTGTAGAATGCACGCTAGCGAGTCTCATCTTGGAAACGACATCACGAAGTCGTAATTAGCTAGCTTTGCACAAGGCAATTCAGGTGAGTTCATAACCCCACTTTTTACGGTTTTACATTTTTATTAATGTTTTCGGGGTGGAAAGACATGCAAGTTTTGTAAGAACATACAAAGTTTTGAACGAACGAAAACTCATATTTCTAAATTCTGTTACGAATGGATTATACTAGAGGTTCAGCCTTAGAGGCTGGGGAGGTTCAGCCTTAGAGGCTAGGGTAAAATACATGTTACAATTATTACAGACACTTACAGACATTTTTATACATGGTATGGTTAGCTTAAGGAGGGTTTTACTAACTAGACTGTGAAAGGTGGGCACAACACTTAAGGCCATTAATCCTCGTTATAGGACCGAGGGACATGAGTGATAGATCTATTTGGGTGTAGCGAGCCCACACCCATGGGATCGGGGCGACCCATAGAGGTGACTATGTCTTCCAGCCGGAAGCCCGGTACAAATTTGCTAGGTTTGAGTTTTCCTGCACCTTGTCACACTTACCAGTGGCTTTGCAACCCATTGGTGACTTCTTTTATTTCCTTATTGCTACATACCAGGGACATTTATACATACATACCTATTTCAAAGGTTTATACATACATACTCACAGAAATACTTGATTTATACAAATTAAACACCATGTTTTATACAAATTCAAGGCATAGGATTATGCGGGCATGGAGTCAAAGTCAGGGTGGGCATTGACGGTTATACGAACATTACAAATACAAAGTTTCCATATAACTTGACAAGAAAATGATTTCTAAATTCGTTTTCTCAATATTACTTCGCAAACCGGTTGTTCAAAAGATTTATTTCAAATCTTTTACAAACAAACTATGAACTCGCTCAACTTTTTGTTGATTTTTCTCGCATGTTCTTTCTCAGGTTGCATTTCAAGTTAAGGCACGGTTGGAATAGGAGAACCATGTGGAGTCGAGTACTTAGCGGGCGTTAAATTTCTAAAAGACTTAACTTTTTGCTTCCGCTGTGCAATGAAGATACCAGTCCAGTCACCCCAGCTCTGATAATTTCGGGGTGTGACAGATTGGTATCAGAGCTATAGGTTACAGCGAATAAGGTTTTCTGTAGGAATACCTAGGCTCTAACCTCACTTTTCTCTGGGACTTAGACTATTAAGACGTCGAATACATACAGAACGCCTAGTACTCGAATATGGTCTCCAACCGTTGCCGAAAATCAAACAGTCAAAATTTTGTTTTCAAACATACGCTATTATGGTGTTTCATACACGGTGCATAAAACGATTACATACAGTACACAAAACTCTGAGAGTTTAGGAAACATGCATTTAAGACCTTCGGAAACTTATGTTGAAGTTCATTAAAGGCCATCACGTAGGAACCACGATTATTAACTCGGGCACCCACTATTATCCATATCGTCTATGACATTTTAACTTCCCGAGCAGGCAGCCTACGCAGAACGAAACGCTAGTGCACGAGAATACATGGAACTTAGATTTTATGTCAACGGATGTCGGGGTACATCACATCCTACGCATAACGAAACGCGAGTGCACAGGTATACGTGAAACTTAAGCTATACATCAACGGAGGTTGAAGTACGTCACATACGACTTTCGAGGAAGCGGCAGTGGGCACGCGGTCCTGCAAACGACACGAGTCATGCTAAGGAGAAGACGTATGTCTCAGCATTCTCCCTAACTCATAACGACGAATACGCTATGTTAGACATTCCATGGTAATGTCACCTAACAACTAGTCGTCACATGAAACCCCGGGTAAAGTCCTCAAAATTCTTTTATTGAAATTTCAAATTTCACATTTACTGAGTAGATTTTCGTATCTCTACTCCTCCTAATGGTCATTGCATCACAATAACTTCTTACACTATAGCGAACACTCATTGCTTCATTTCTTGAAATTTATATGTTACGCATGCATCGTTTGTTACGCATGTGGTTTCGTTTCGAATAAGCGTTTCATCAAAGTTTAAATATTATTTCGCTAAACTTAATTATTGAATTGTGATTCGAATGATCCACATTATTGTAATTGTTGGCTCCTTTGTTATCAAGTCAACACATTTTCTTGAAATTTCTTTTCTTTTCAAGATACATACATGGTTTTTTCGTTGTGACCATGCCGAAAGTTTTCTTGTCGATACATGTATTTATTGTAGGCCTGCGCTAAAACCAAGTTCAATTGTTTGAACTTGTCCATTACACATATTCATTTCAGAGCATCATATGGTGTATTGGGAGCATCATATTCAAAATTCGTTTTAAACAAGTGTTTCATTTGTTCCGAGTCGAAGTAAACTTGTTTGGCATTCGACTCCATTAAATTGTTGTTGATTTCGACACCTTGTGGTGGTATTTTCACTTACTTGAAGCTTGCGCTAAACTCGTTTACATATCCTATACACGGATTTAATTTTTTGAATTGCTTTAAATCCGCTTTGGTTTATCACATTACAACAATCTTAATACAATAGTGTGTTAAGACAATGGTACACAAATTTATTTCTATATTTCGGTGTACCTCCTAACGGTCCTTTCAACATCGATCGAACGTTTTAAGATATTCATTGCTTCTTCGTCTTCGATCGAAAACATTATTTCTTTGATGTTCTATTTTTAATTGAAAATCTTTCGATGTTTGTTGGAACAAACATTCATATTTACTTCATGGCACTTTTACTTGACTTCAAACACGGTGAATTTGTTTGATCACCGTTATTATTGAATTATTTAAGTCACTACGACACCTTGTGGCGTCGGTATAACTTGCAGCTTGTGCTGACCACGATCGAGCGTTTCATGCTAACTAGTACAATTGAAATTGTTGATTCTAAGTTCATCCAGTGGATGTCATTACTTCTAGAACCCATTTACATATTGTGAACGTTCATATGGAATTCGATTGGTCGAAGTTCCTATTCATTGTTGGATCCCTGTTAACTTCGTCACACTAGTGACTGTAATTATACGTCTTGTATCCTTTGACATCAATTTCCGAAACACATTTCTTTTAAACCGTTGGGTTCTTATTGTTGAGGTATGTCCTTGAATTCACATGATTCGAATAAATCTTGATCCGATTTCGTGGTCATCCACTTCCATACTATTCGTATTAACGATAACGTAACTCTAAGGAGTTAACGTACTCTAAATTTCGAGGACGAAATTTCATTAACAGGGGGAGAATGTGACAACCGGTGATTTACGGCTCTTAATTACGTGATTAACAGGGGATTAACGCGATGATAAATAGTGTTTACGACGCAAATTAACTTAATTAGGCCTTTGGAGTGCCTAGGAACGGCTATTCGACTTTACAGTACGCGTATGAAGATTCGCGTGGAATCTGCGGAACATCAAACGACAACGAACTGAAACCGGACAAAAATACTGACAGCGCCGACAAATATTAAATTTATTCTTTCGACACTTATGGAGTTTGGGTTGCGACTTAGGTCTCGTAGAAATTGCGGGCTACTTACACACGAGATGGACTTGTGGGCCCTGGGCCCAAGCCAAAACTCACAAGCCTAAACCTACGCATAATGTATAGATCCCTACAAAGTCTTATCGAGATCTACTAAATCCCTACAAAATCCACTAATTCTTACTAAATCCACTCAAAATAATTACTTGATCTCTAAAGAGATTTTATGTTTCTAAAGATGTCTACAAAATAATTAAAGTATGCCAACCACTCCCCTCTCTCGATGATATTCAGCCAACCACTTCCCTTTCTCGATATTACATAAACAAAACACACAACCCCCTTTTACTCCACTCCCTCTCTTGATCACATTTCAAACAAACAAACAAACTCTCGGTCACCTCACCCTCCCTCCCTCTGATTTCAGTCCGGCAAACAACCACAGGGAACCGGCGGTTGCCGGTGGTCCTCCCCGTCAGGCGAGACACCCCACCCCCTTCTTTTTACAGTTCCAGCCGCGACATCAAGAACGAGCAGAGAGAGAGAGAGAGAGAGAGAGAGAGAGAGAGAGAGAGACGAGACGAGACGGAGAGAGAGTTAGCAGCGGAGTTAGGTGGCGGCGCCGCCGCTACGGCGGCGGTGATGGTGGTCCGACAGGCGACGGGTACAAGACTGGTTCGACTCACGTGAGGGGTCCGGGTCAGTTGCAGACGGCTTCGACTCAACCCGGTCTGGTCTCGGGTCAGGTTACGGGGCACGGTCAGTCGCGGTTTAGATGGGTTCGGGCCAGCAAGGTTGCAGACTTCATGTCGAGTTCTGGTTCAGCAAGTTCAGCGATTCGGGTTCGGGCTCGGTCAAGGGTTCGCAGTGGACTCGGTTCAGGTCAGCAGGTTCGAGTTTCAGGTTTTGTTTTTGAACGTATGTAGATTTTGATGTGGTTCAAGTTTTGGACAGATTTATGTTCGGGTGTTTCGGGTCAACGGCTTCGGGTCAGACTCAGTTTCAGTTGACTCGGTCAAACCGAGTCAACTCGGTCAACAGCCGTTCAGCTGGTCAACGATCAACAACGGTCAACGATCAACAACGGGAATGCCGTTTTACGGCGACTGTAGCCAGCGACGGTGGGTTGCACGGCGGTAGATGTCCGGTGAGCTTGGTTACATTATATTTGTTTATTCTTTTCTTTCTTTCTTCGGTTAATAACATCTCAATTTGACTCGGGTTTCGATTTGGAGCTCCGTTCGGTTATCGGTTCAAGTTCGAGGCTACGAGTTCGGGTCAACCGGTAAATAGTTCGGTCAAAGTCAGATTCTGGTTCGCGGTCGGGTTCGGGTCAAGAGTGGTCAACAAAAGTCAGCAGTCAAACAAGTCAACGGTTCGGTCAAACTTAGGTCAACTTGGTGAGTCAACTCAGTTGACTCAGTCGACTCAGTCAACGGCTCGACGTCCGACACGACGATGGTAAAGATTAACGGCGTGAATTATTTGTTATTTTATATAACTATTTATTTTTTCGTGAACGAGCTCGAACCACTTCGCTTATAATTTAGTTTATATTTTGAAATACTTGTCGAAATATACATTTCGTTGGTTAATTGATTGAATTTTGAAAAATATATCGACACGTAGATGTCGGGATCGTCCAAAAACAGAGGAAACTCTGCCTGTTTTTCGAGAAAATCCTTTAAAACTAACGCGATTTATTAAAAGACGCAACTTTTTGAATCTGAGAAACTTTAATAAACACGAATGAATATTTATTTACGACACTTTACAACTTAAGAAACGACGATTCTTTTATTAAAATAAATATTGTTATATTTATTTCATACGACAACTCGAAAACTTTATGAATTCCACATAACTTTTATATTTATTTCAAAACGCCTAAATGGCATCTACATATACTTTGACGAATATATACGAGACGTAATATATGGCGCGAGTTTGATATATGATAATTTCATATAAACATTTTTTTAAACACGTACAACTTCTCAAGACGACTAACGGGATTCTACCAAAATATTTATATACTTTTATATAAATATATATATTTTAAATTTCTCGAAAACTAAGTACTTTCTAGACTTAGTAAACGAAACTTAACAAGTATAACTTAATTGTTTTTATTAAGTTAACAACATATCAACGGATCATTCGGTTAGCGATTCGGTAAAGCTCGGTGACACATAGTTTAGTTACCATATTTATTTAGAAACTTATAAGTTATTCCGTGTTAGGAATATTGTAGAATGCACGCTAGCGAGTCTCATCTTGGAAACGACATCACGAAGTCGTAATTAGCTAGCTTTGCACAAGGCAATTCAGGTGAGTTCATAACCCCACTTTTTACGGTTTTACATTTTTATTAATGTTTTCGGGGTGGAAAGACATGCAAGTTTTGTAAGAACATACAAAGTTTTGAACGAACGAAAACTCATATTTCTAAATTCTGTTACGAATGGATTATACTAGAGGTTCAGCCTTAGAGGCTGGGGAGGTTCAGCCTTAGAGGCTGGGGTAAAATACATGTTACAATTATTACAGACACTTACAGACATTTTTGTACATGGTATGGTTAGCTTAAGGAGGGTTTTACTAACTAGACTGTGAAAGGTGGGCACAACACTTAAGGCCATTAATCCTCGTTATAGGACCGAGGGACATGAGTGATAGATCTATTTGGGTGTAGCGAGCCCACACCCATGGGATCGGGGCGACCCATAGAGGTGACTATGTCTTCCAGCCGGAAGCCCGGTACAAATTTGCTAGGTTTGAGTTTTCCTGCACCTTGTCACACTTACCAGTGGCTTTACAACCCATTGGTGACTTCTTTTATTTCCTTATTGCTACATACCAGGGACATTTATACATACATACCTATTTCAAAGGTTTATACATACATACTCACAGAAATACTTGATTTATACAAATTAAACACCATGTTTTATACAAATTCAAGGCATAGGATTATGCGGGCATGGAGTCAAAGTCAGGGTGGGCATTGACGGTTATACGAACATTACAAATACAAAGTTTCCATATAACTTGACAAGAAAATGATTTCTAAATTCGTTTTCTCAATATTACTTCGCAAACCGGTTGTTCAAAAGATTTATTTCAAATCTTTTACAAACAAACTATGAACTCGCTCAACTTTTTGTTGATTTTTCTCGCATGTTCTTTCTCAGGTTGCATTTCAAGTTAAGGCACGGTTGGAATAGGAGAACCATGTGGAGTCGAGTACTTAGCGGGCGTTAAATTTCTAAAAGACTTAACTTTTTGCTTCCGCTGTGCAATGAAGATACCAGTCCAGTCACCCCAGCTCTGATAATTTCGGGGTGTGACAGATTGGTATCAGAGCTATAGGTTACAGCGAATAAGGTTTTCTGTAGGAATACCTAGGCTCTAACCTCACTTTTCTCTGGGACTTAGACTATTAAGACGTCGAATACATACAGAACGCCTAGTACTCGAATATGGTCTCCAACCGTTGCCGAAAATCAAACAGTCAAAATTTTCTTTTCAAACATACGCTATTATGGTGTTTCATACACGGTGCATAAAACGATTACATACAGTACACAAAACTCTGAGAGTTTAGGAAACATGCATTTAAGACCTTCGGAAACTTATGTTGAAGTTCATTAAAGGCCATCACGTAGGAACCACGATTATTAACTCGGGCACCCACTATTATCCATATCGTCTATGACATTTTAACTTCCCGAGCAGGCAGCCTACGCAGAACGAAACGCTAGTGCACGAGAATACATGAAACTTAGATTTTATGTCAACGGATGTCGGGGTACATCACATCCTACGCATAACGAAACGCGAGTGCACAAGTATACGTGAAACTTAAGCTATACATCAACGGAGGTTGAAGTACGTCACATACGACTTTCGAGGAAGCGGCAGTGGGCACGCGGTCCTGCAAACGACACGAGTCATGCTAAGGAGAAGACGTATGTCTCAGCATTCTCCCTAACTCATAACGACGAATACGCTATGTTAGACATTCCATGGTAATGTCACCTAACAACTAGTCGCACATGAAACCCCGGGTAAAGTCCTCAAAATTCTTTTATTGAAATTTCAAATTTCACATTTACTGAGTAGATTTTCGTATCTCTACTCCTCCTAATGGTCATTGCATCACAATAACTTCTTACACTATAGCGAACACTCATTGCTTCATTTCTTGAAATTTATATGTTACGCATGCATCGTTTGTTACGCATGTGGTTTCGTTTCGAATAAGCGTTTCATCAAAGTTTAAATATTATTTCGCTAAACTTAATTATTGAATTGTGATTCGAATGATCCACATTATTGTAATTGTTGGCTCCTTTATTATCAAGTCAACACATTTTCTTGAAATTTCTTTTCTTTTCAAGATACATACATGGTTTTTTCGTTGTGACCATGCCGAAAGTTTTCTTGTCGATACATGTATTTATTGTAGGCCTGCGCTAAAACCAAGTTCAATTGTTTGAACTTGTCCATTACACATATTCATTTCAGAGCATCATATGGTGTATTGGGAGCATCATATTCAAAATTCGTTTTAAACAAGTGTTTCATTTGTTCCGAGTCGAAGTAAACTTGTTTGGCATTCGACTCCATTAAATTGTTGTTGATTTCGACACCTTGTGGTGGTATTTTCACTTACTTGAAGCTTGCGCTAAACTCGTTTACATATCCTATACACGGATTTAATTTTTTGAATTGCTTTAAATCCGCTTTGGTTTATCACATTACAACAATCTTAATACAATAGTGTGTTAAGACAATGGTACACAAATTTATTTCTATATTTCGGTGTACCTCCTAACGGTCCTTTCAACATCGATCGAACGTTTTAAGATATTCATTGCTTCTTCGTCTTCGATCGAAAACATTATTTCTTTGATGTTCTATTTTTAATTGAAAATCTTTCGATGTTTGTTGGAACAAACATTCATATTTACTTCATGGCACTTTTACTTGACTTCAAACACGGTGAATTTGTTTGATCACCGTTATTATTGAATTATTTAAGTCACTACGACACCTTGTGGCGTCGTTATAACTTGCAGCTTGTGCTGACCACGATCGAGCGTTTCATGCTAACTAGTACAATTGAAATTGTTGATTCTAAGTTCATCCAGTGGATGTCATTACTTCTAGAACCCATTTACATATTGTGAACGTTCATATGGAATTCGATTGGTCGAAGTTCCTATTCATTGTTGGATCCCTGTTAACTTCGTCACACTAGTGACTGTAATTATACGTCTTGTATCCTTTGACATCAATTTCCGAAACACATTTCTTTTAAACCGTTGGGTTCTTATTGTTGAGGTATGTCCTTGAATTCACATGATTCGAATAAATCTTGATCCGATTTCGTGGTCATCCACTTCCATACTATTCGTATTAACGATAACGTAACTCTAAGGAGTTAACGTACTCTAAATTTTGAGGACGGAATTTCATTAACAGGGGGAGAATGTGACAACCGGTGATTTACGGCTCTTAATTACGTGATTAACAGGGGATTAACGCGATGATAAATAGTGTTTACGACGCAAATTAACTTAATTAGGCCTTTGGAGTGCCTAGGAACGGCTATTCGACTTTACAGTACGCGTATGAAGATTCGCGTGGAATCTGCGGAACATCAAACGACAACGAACTGAAACCGGACAAAAATACTGACAGCGCCGACAAATATTAAATTTATTCTTTCGACACTTATGGAGTTTGGGTTGCGACTTAGGTCTCGTAGAAATTGCGGGCTACTTACACACGAGATGGACTTGTGGGCCCTGGGCCCAAGCCCAAAACTCACAAGCCTAAACCTACGCATAATGTATAGATCCCTACAAAGTCTTATCGAGATCTACTAAATCCCTACAAAATCCACTAATTCTTACTAAATCCACTCAAAATAATTACTAGATCTCTAAAGAGATTTTATGTTTCTAAAGATGTCTACAAAATAATTAAAGTATGCGAACCACTCCCCTCTCTCGATGATATTCAGCCAACCACTTCCCTCTCTCGATATTACATAAACAAAACACACAACCCCCTTTTACTCCACTCCCTCTCTTGATCACATTTCAAACAAACAAACAAACTCTCGGTCACCTCACCCTCCCTCCCTCTGATTTCAGTCCGGCAAACAACCACAGGGAACCGGCGGTTGCCGGTGGTCCTCCCCGTCAGGCGAGACACCCCACCCCCTTCTTTTTACGGTTCCAGCCGCGACATCAAGAACGAGCAGAGAGAGAGAGAGAGAGAGAGACGAGACGAGACGGAGAGAGAGTTAGCAGCGGAGTTAGGTGGCGGCGACGCCGCTACGGCGGCGGTGATGGTGGTCCGACAGGCGACGGGTACAAGACTGGTTCGACTCACGTGAGGGGTCCGGGTCAGTTGCAGACGGCTTCGACTCAACCCGGTCTGGTCTCGGGTCAGGTTACGGGGCACGGTCAGTCGCGGTTTAGATGGGTTCGGGCCAGCAAGGTTGCAGACTTCATGTCGAGTTCTGGTTCAGCAAGTTCAGCGATTCGGGTTCGGGCTCGGTCAAGGGTTCGCAGTGGACTCGGTTCAGGTCAGCAGGTTCGAGTTTCAGGTTTTGTTTTTGAACGTATGTAGATTTTGATGTGGTTCAAGTTTTGGACAGATTTATGTTCGGGTGTTTCGGGTCAACGGCTTCGGGTCAGACTCAGTTTCAGTTGACTCGGTCAAACCGAGTCAACTCGGTCAACAGCCGTTCAGCTGGTCAACGATCAACAACGGTCAACAATCAACAACGGGAATGCCGTTTTACGGCGACTGTAGCCAGCGACGGTGGGTTGCACGGCGGTAGATGTCCGGTGAGCTTGGTTACATTATATTTGTTTATTCTTTTCTTTCTTTCTTCGGTTAATAACATCTCAATTTGACTCGGGTTTCGATTTGGAGCTCCGTTCGGTTATCGGTTCAAGTTCGAGGCTACGAGTTCGGGTCAACCGGTCAATAGTTCGGTCAAAGTCAGATTCTGGTTCGCGGTCGGGTTCGGGTCAAGAGTGGTCAACAAAAGTCAGCAGTCAAACAAGTCAACGGTTCGGTCAAACTTAGGTCAACTTGGTGAGTCAACTCAGTTGACTCAGTCGACTCAGTCAACGGCTCGACGTCCGACACGACGATGGTAAAGATTAACGGCGTGAATTATTTGTTATTTTATATAACTATTTATTTTTTCGTGAACGAGCTCGAACCACTTCGCTTATAATTTAGTTTATATTTTAAAATACTTGTCGAAATATACATTTCGTTGGTTAATTGATTGAATTTTGAAAAATATATCGACACGTAGATGTCGGGATCGTACAAAAACAGAGGAAACTCTGCCTGTTTTTCGAGAAAATCCTTTAAAACTAACGCGTTTTATTAAAAGACGCAACTTTTTGAATCTGAGAAACTTTAATAAACACGAATGAATATTTATTTACGACACTTTACAACTTAAGAAACGACGATTCTTTTATTAAAATAAATATAGTTATATTTATTTCATACGACAACTCGAAAACTTTATGAATTCCACATAACTTTTATATTTATTTCAAAACGCCTAAATGGCATCTACATATACTTTGACGAATATATACGAGACGTAATATATGGCGCGAGTTTGATATATGATAATTTCATATAAACATTTTTTTTAAACACGTACAACTTCTCAAGACGACTAACGGGATTCTACCAAAATATTTATATACTTTTATATAAATATATATATTTTAAATTTCTCGAAAACTAAGTACTTTCTAGACTTAGTAAACGAAACTTAACAAGTATAACTTAATTGTTTTTATTAAGTTAACAACATATCAACGGATCATTCGGTTAGCGATTCGGTAAAGCTCGGTGACACATAGTTTAGTTACCATATTTATTTAGAAACTTATAAGATATTCCGTGTTAGGAATATTGTAGAATGCACGCTAGCGAGTCTCATCTTGGAAACGACATCACGAAGTCGTAATTAGCTAGCTTTGCACAAGGCAATTCAGGTGAGTTCATAACCCCACTTTTTACGGTTTTACATTTTTATTAATGTTTTCGGGGTGGAAAGACATGCAAGTTTTGTAAGAACATACAAAGTTTTGAACGAACGAAAACTCATATTTCTAAATTCTGTTACGAATGGATTATACTAGAGGTTCAGCCTTAGAGGCTGGGGAGGTTCAGCCTTAGAGGCTGGGGTAAAATACATGTTACAATTATTACAGACACTTACAGACATTTTTATACATGGTATGGTTAGCTTAAGGAGGGTTTTACTAACTAGACTGTGAAAGGTGGGCACAACACTTAAGGCCATTAATCCTCGTTATAGGACCGAGGGACATGAGTGATAGATCTATTTGGGTGTAGCGAGCCCACACCCATGGGATCGGGGCGACCCATAGAGGTGACTATGTCTTCCAGCCGGAAGCCCGGTACAAATTTGCTAGGTTTGAGTTTTCCTGCACCTTGTCACACTTACCAGTGGCTTTGCAACCCATTGGTGACTTCTTTTATTTCCTTATTGCTACATACCAGGGACATTTATACATACATACCTATTTCAAAGGTTTATACATACATACTCACAGAAATACTTGATTTATACAAATTAAACACCATGTTTTATACAAATTCAAGGCATAGGATTATGCGGGCATGGAGTCAAAGTCAGGGTGGGCATTGACGGTTATACGAACATTACAAATACAAAGTTTCCATATAACTTGACAAGAAAATGATTTCTAAATTCGTTTTCTTAATATTACTTCGCAAACCGGTTGTTCAAAAGATTTATTTCAAATCTTTTACAAACAAACTATGAACTCGCTCAACTTTTTGTTGATTTTTCTTGCATGTTCTTTCTCAGGTTGCATTTCAAGTTAAGGCACGGTTGGAATAGGAGAACCATGTGGAGTCGAGTACTTAGCGGGCGTTAAATTTCTAAAAGACTTAACTTTTTGCTTCCGCTGTGCAATGAAGATACCAGTCCAGTCACCCCAGCTCTGATAATTTCGGGGTGTGACACATGGATGGTTATCGGTTAACCAAGTAACCTCGTAGTCAGTCGCACAGTGGAACAAATCAATCCCTTGATCGCACACCCGACCCAATGTCATCAATTATACACTATAGCTTGAGACACACACACCTGATTTGTATCGCACAACATTGCTAGACTTCAACTTGAGTTGGGCCGGTACCCAATTGGGCCGCACGTTGCCGAGAAAACAATTAGGGGCTGTTAAGCTTTACATGCATGATATGTTATGTACGTGTTTTAGTTGACCAATTAGTAGTGAAGAACTCTTATGCGATAAAATTGTGACATGCTATGTTAGGATATGATTACTTCAGTATATGTGTGCTAAATGCCCAAGGTGTGTGTCATGAGATCATATGCCTGTTCTGTAGGATGTAGTTTTCATGAAAACTATTCAAGCATGCGTGTTGTGATGTGTCGTGATGTGTATACTACCCGTGCCACTTGAATAGGAAATGTATGACTTTGTGTTAATGAAACTGATTGGTTTTGGTAACCGCATTAGGGGCTAATTGACTAACTTGGAACACGTGCCTTAAACTTACCGAGCAAAACTAAGGTGAGTTCATCTCTTGAGCATGCATCCCGGTGGTTGGGACAGTCATTGGGTATCCCTGAGAGGGATAGGTTTTTGGGTAAATCAATTGGGTATTCCTGAGAGGAATACGTTTGTGGGTAAAAACTGAAATGTTAGATAATACACTAATTCCTATCATTTTAAGTCCCATCTTATACCGAATAGTTACCTGAGAGGTAACGGGGTGTTAGTTGATTGCGCTATTAGGCTTGGAAACCTCACACCATACGTGAGAGGAGGGGCGTGAACTAATGACCTTAAATCATGACCATTGCTTAAATAGGAGGCAGTGGGGACGGGCAAAAGAATCTGGAAGCCATCTTGTACGGTACTCGAGTTATTATCTACATTACATACAATGAACTGAACTAAACACTTGGTAATTAACGTTTTCACAAACTATGAACTCACCAGCGTTGTCTGATACACTTGTTGCATGCTCGCAGGTCGTTAGATTACTTGGATTGGAACTTGCTGTCTGAAGTAGCTGGAGTGGTCATGTGTTGAGCTGATTTGGATACTCATGATGTGATTGTTGATATTACATACTTACTTTGAAACAATTAAACTTGATTTACTTATTGCTTCCGCTGAACTTGTTGGATTTCATTAAACTCATTGTTGGTTCTTTTCATTAATAATTGGCAATTTCATTTTTAAACTTGTTATGGGTTCAACATGATTAGTGGCTCGTTATTGGTTTGTCACACTCCTAGTGGGGTTTCCATGGGTGGTATTTTGGGGGTGTGACACCTCTTTAGTTCAATCTCCCTATCCCTTGCCTAGTTAATTAATTCATCTAGCGTCTCACACTTGGAGGGATTTATGAACTCATGATATTCAGCCTTTAACATATCATGGTAACGTAAAATCTTCTACCTCTCAGTCCCCACTATCTCCCCACAAAACTTCAGCTTGTCAAGGAACGTATTCGTTATCTCATCTATCGTCTCATCCTTTTGTCGAAGACGTAAGAAGTCTTCTTGAATCCGATCAATCGCTGATTGTAGGCAATGATATTTCAGAAATGGTTCCTTGAACTCCTGCCACGTTAACATTTGTACTCTATCATCCCCTAATTCCTTAGAATACGCATCCCACCAATCCTTTGCTCGAAGTTGGAGAAGCCCCATAGCAAACATTACTTGATCTTCCACTTCGCATCTACTTCTTACAAACACCGCCTCGGTACTTGAAATCCATCTTTGACAGGCTATTGGGTCAATTTCCCCTTTATATGGCAAGGGGTTACATGCCATAAATTCCTTATACGTGCACCTCCGAGTGCTTTTCTTCGTTCGTAGTTCATTGATCATTTCCTTCAATTCTTCAACCCTGGACATCACTAAGTTATCCACTACCCCCAATACTTGCCCTTCAACTTCTTGAGCTAGTCGAGGAATACTAGCCTCAATTACTTTCTTAACTTCTTCCACAATTCTTTCGTTTATCATATCTTTTTGTGCCGCCTCGGTATCATTCACATTTACGTTGTCCGCCATCTACATAAAACATTCATTTCATTCATTAAATTTCTTTTCATACTTTTCTTCATCACGTTTGAACTCATTCTAGCATACTACATTCAATTTACAATACATACTTTATACGTTATCGTCATTGACGATCATGTCGTATCGTGTAGATCAAAATCCTTGATCGTAACGATTTTCCTTCTCATCATCCGTATATACCTTTCCTCATTATTCTTAACATGAAAATTACCTTAAACGTTGCTTACGAGGCCTTAGAAATCATTTAAAACAAGTCTCGTATTCAAAACAATCAAATAATAAAAAAACGCCAGCAATTGATGCCCTCGCGGGCCGCGAAGGATAACCTTCTAGCTGTCGCGGGCTGCGACCACTGTCGCGTGACGCGACTGTGATTCCATTTAGGTGTCGCGCAGCGCGACGCCCCTTTTTTCATAGAATGTTCAGTTCTGTGTTGCTGCAATTGCCCAACTCTAATCTTTTCTCAAATACTAACTTTAAAACCTCATATCTATAGTTCTACTAGTCTGTTTTACTCGATTCTTTTTCCTACATGTCCGTAATTTAAACACGGTCCCGTTTAACATCATCATTTACCTTAAAACTCAGTTTATAAACAAATAACCTATAAATTCCTTTTTATTTCTAACTATAAACATAATCAACTTTACTATTTACTTACTTGCATAGCGCTTCGGAACGAACACACCTTCATACAAGCTTTCGGTTTGAGTTCAAGTTTTTTTTTTTGCTCTAATACTTGAATCCCTCAAACCTCGGCTCTGATACCAACTTGTGGCGCCCATTTTTCACATTCGACAAATAATATAAACATCATACAAATTTTACAAAAATTTGGGCATGACCCATTCGTATTATAGTTAATACCCTGTTTTCAATAACAACACTTAAAACATGTTCTAAGACACTTTTCTAAGGATACAAAATTTCGACCATACGAGTTTAATAATTTTTTTTTTTATCCAAAATACCCAAATTAAGACTTAAAGACTTCAAGATTACTACAACCATCCTAACAAAAGTATAACATTTACATTACAAAATAAATTTTTGACCTATTATAAAGTCAACTTGAACCGGAAGCGCATAAGTGGGCATTATAGTGTGTGTTCGGTCCGAGCACGCCGCAATCAAGCATGTGATTTACCTATCATACACAACATCAAACATTCGTTAGTTTATAATGCCAAACAAAAATCCTTAATATTCATTATATACTCTTATTCGACCCATTTGCAATTTACCCATTTGTTGACATTTCTTGTGTAAAGCATTCTTCCCATTTGACATTAATTCCGTTAACTTTCTTTCATTCCATCCTTTCAATAACATTCATACATACATCCATTCGACCCATTAATAATGAGTCCATACCCAAACAACATCTCTATTCATCATACATGTCTAAATCATCACGTTTACAACGAAAAACTTTATCATATACTTGACATAACTTTATCATTTTTGACCCGTTTACAACAAGTCATTACTAAGCCATTTCACATCCCACTTCCCGAACAATTTTTAGTACCACTTGCATGGTTAATATACCTCCGTTACTATCTTGCTACTTAACCGTTTTTCTAACATTCAACATATCAAAACTTTTATCATGAACAAACATACAACTCAACGGCACGCTAATATTTATTTACTAACTATTTTCCGTAGAACTAGATAAAAGAGGATTAAGTTCATATGAACTTATCGCGATCTTGCGTTCCTTGCGCTATGGAATGACTTGCTCCTCCTTCCTTCTTTGTTCCTATATATCACAACTTCATATACTTAGCTTTCGAAAATTTCATTATTCTCATATTCTTTGTCATACAATGTGACGTTTATGAACCATATGCATTCCCACCATAATCATATTTTATCAATTTAGCAAATTTTCATATAAAATCACAATTACATTAATTTAGACATTTCATAAACACATGGCGGGCGTACTTTCTAATAAGCATGATGTACAAGTAGTTATAGCACATTCATCCTACTATCATCAATGGGTTACCCTAAACATGTACAATCAATAGCATAACTATACTTCTTATGATTCATATCAAATTACCTATCTAAACACCTTCTATAACATGAGTTTAATTTCAACATAGCTTTACTAAATTTCATCATCTTACAAATTTCAAGTGGGTTTTACCCCAAACTACCAATACAATCAAAATGGCACATAATATAGCCTTTATTTATTCATAGCATCTAGGGGTGCAAATGAGCCGAGCCGAGCCGAGCACGAGCTCGACCAGGCTCGAGCTCGAGCTCGATTACCTTATGAGAGCTCGAGCTCAAGCTCGGCTCGATTCGAGCTTTGTTTTCAAAGCTCGAGCTCGGCTCGTTTGTATTTTCAAAGCTCGATAAGTGAAGATCGGGATCGGGCTCGTTTACTAAATAAGCTTACTTTTAGGTTCGAGGTCGGCTTGTAAACAAGTTTAAATAAGCTTGGCTCGACTCGGCTCGTTTACACGAAGGCTCGATAAGGCTCGACGAGCCTAACGAGCTTCACATGCGAGGCTCGAGCTCGGGCTCGATAAACAAACGAGCTTTGTTTTAAGGCTCAAGCTCGGCTCGGGCTCGATAAGGCTCGGCTCATTTCGAGCTTTTTATCGAGCCGATCTCGAGTAGCTCGCGAGCCGCTCGGCTCGTTTGCACCCCTAATTGCATCTAACATTTAGGTTCGATTTCATACAAAGATCATAAATTTCACATAACCCACTTCATAAGATTTCCTAAAAACATGAAATTAAACTTACTTGATATGAAAATTACTTAGGGGATGAACATTCCTAAATCATGCATTGGATTAACCACTGATTTCACTTTCAATTTGGCTGAATTTAGGATATTAGGGTTTTGAGGGAAAGAGTTTTCCCCTGGTCTCTCTCTCTCACGATCCCACACACCCCCACTTCTATCACTGGGCATTTTTTTTATAAGGGTTTTAATTACACAATTTTCATTTTAACCTCTCCATCTTTTTGAACATATCACTTTACCTCATATTTACATACTAGCTTGCTAAACCTTAATGCATATATAAGATTTTTGATTGTTAAATGCTATATGTCTTAATAATGGTAAAATTTCATGTTTACCATTTCTTTTCGCTAAAGTATTGCGATTAAACATTATAACATGTCATACGAAATTTGGGGTGTTACAAGTCTACCCCCCTTAAAGAAGGTTTCATCCCCGAAACCAGAATACATACCGAATCACTCTGGGTAGTGCTTTCGCATATCATCCTCCGCTTCCCACGTGAGATCCGATCCCTTCCGGTGTTGCCATTGAACCAACACTTGTCGAACGGATTTGTTGCGGAGTTGCTTCACTTTAAAATCTTTTTATTGCGATGGGCCTTTCAACATAATTCAACTTCTCATCCACTTCAATATCATTCAAAGGCACGTTGCCGTCTCATCCGCGAGGCACTTCCGCAGTTGCGACATATGAAAAGTGTTGTGAATTCCATCCAACGTGGGAGGTAATTCTAACTGGTACGCTACTGACCCGACCCGAGTGAGTATTTTAAATGGTCCAATGTATCGAGGACCTAGCTTTCCATGTTTATGAAAATGAATTATCCCTTTCCATGGAGAGACTTTTAGTAAGACATAATCTCCCACTTGGAACTCAATTTGTCGCCTTCGCCGATCCGCATAAGACTTTTGTCTATCTTGTGTTGCTTTTATTCTTGATCTAACCATATCAATCTTCTCATTCGTTTCGGCTACTACATCCTTTGACGCGAGTTCGCGCTGACCCACTTCCCCCCAACAAATCGGGGTTCTTCATTTCCTTCCATAGGGCATTTCGTAAGGGGCCATTTTTATGCTGTTATGATAACTGTTATTATATGAAAACTTTACCAAAGGTAGATGATCATCCCAGTTTCCTCCGAAATCCATAACACACGCCCTTAGCATATCAACTAAAGTTTGGATAGTTCGTTCTGATTGACCATCTGTTTGTGGATGGTAGGCGGTGCTTATATGTAACTGGGTCCCAGTTCTTCATGAAACTTCCTCCAGCAACGAGATATGAACCGGGTATCCTGGTCGGACACTATAGACACCGGAACCCCATGACGAGATATAATCTCATTCGTATAAACTTCCGCCATCTTTTGCGAATTATAGGTTTCCCGAATGGGTAAGAAATGCGCACTTTTGGTTAGTCGGTCAACGACTACCCAAATAGCATCGTGCCCTTTCCTTGTCTTAGGAAGTTTAGTCACCAAATCCATCGTTACATGTTCCCACTTCCACACCGGTATCTCCAACGGCTGCAACTTTCCATACGGTTTTTGGTGCTCGACCTTTATTTGAGAACACGCCAAACACTTAGCAACATACTTGACAATGTCTCTTTTCATTCCCGGCCACCAGTAATTCAATCTCAAGTCTCGATACATCTTTGTAGCTCCCGGATGAACGGAGTATCGAGACTTGTGATCCTCATTCAAGAGTAATTCTTTCACATCACATTCCCGTGGTATCCAGATTCGGTCATACCTCGTTTTCGTACCATTCGCATTCTCTTCTAATTCGTGAATAAATCCTTTCGTCCTTTCTTTCTTCGAGTCGTCGGCATTCAAAGATTTAGTTTGAGCTTCTCAAATTTCTTCAAGGAGTTTAGAAGTGACTACCATCTTCATAGATTTTACCCAAATCGGAGGCGGGTTCTCCTTTCGACTTAGAGCGTCCGTCACTACATTAGCCTTCCCAGGATGATAAAGAATGTCACAATCGTAATCCTTAATGAGTTCCAACCATCTTCGTTGCCTCATATTAAGATCTTTCTGCTCGAAAAAGTATTTGAGGCTTTTATGATCCGAGTAAATTGTACATTTCACCCCATATAGGTAGTGTCTCCATATCTTCAAGGCGAATACGACCGCCGCCAATTCTAGGTCATGAGTTGGGTAATTGTCTTCATGTTGCTTGAGTTGTCTTGAAGCATAAGCAACAACCTTACCCTTTTGCATTATTACACATCCTTAACCTTTGCGTGAGGCGTCAGTATACACTACCAAATCATCCGTTCCATCCGGTAATGTCAACACTGGAGAATTCGAGAGCTTTTCCTTCAATGTCTGAAACGCTTTTTCTTGTTCTTCGCCCCATATAAACTTTTCACTCTTCTTTGTTAACTTCATCATGGGCGAGGCTATCTTGGAGAAATCCTGGTTAATCTTCTGTAATACCCAGCCAAGCCCAGAAAACTTCTTATTTCGCTTGGATTCTTCGGGGGTACCCAATTCATCACTGCATCGACTTTGGAGGGGTCCACATGAACACCGTCCGTGTCGATTACGTGGCCCAAAAATTGTACCTCTTTAAGCCAAAAGGCACACTTCGAGAACTTTGCATATAACTTTTCCTTGCGAAGCATTTCCAATACATCACGTAAGTGTGAAGCATGCTCTGCTTCACTTCGGGAGTATACTAGTATATCATCAATGAAAACGATTACATACTTATTAAGCATAGGCCAGCACACCCGATTCATTAGATCCATAAATGCAGCTGGTGCGTTCGTTAACCCAAAGGACATCACTAAAAACTCGTAATGTATATACCACGTTCGAAATGCAGTCTTCGGCACATCTTCTTCTCGTACACGTAGTTGATGATAACCCGATCGTAGATTGATCTTTGAAAACCAACTTGCCCCTTGAAGCTGGTCAAATAAGTCATCAATTCTGGGCAATGGGTAACGATTCTTCACCGTTAACTTATTCAACTCCCGATAGTCGATGCACATTCGCATCGAACCATCTTTCTTCTTCACGAATAATACGGGTGCTCCCCATGGCGAAACACTCGGTCGAATAAAACCTTTATCGAGCAACTCTTGGAGTTGCGTCATTAATTCTTTCATTTCAGTCGGGGCCAACCGATAAGGGGCTTTAGCTACCGGCTTTGCACCCGGGCTAAGCTCTATTTTAAATTCCACTTCCCGCTCAGGCGGAAGCCCTAGTAAATCTTCCGAAAACACATCCGGATATTCATTCACTACATTCACGTCTTCAAGCTTTGGAACACCTCGGTTGGTATCTATCACGTAAGATAGATACGCCCTACCCCCGTTTCTTACATGTTTGACGGCTTCGACTATAGAACAAAGTTTTGACTCGACAATCCTATCCCCTTGAATACTTACCCGCTTTCCCTTCGGAGTTACTACATGAATGACTTTCTTTTTGCATTGTATTTCATCATGATTTTGGGCTAGCCAATCCATTCCCACTACTACTTTAAACTCCCCCATACACATCGGAATAAGATCTATACTAAACTCCTCATCTTCAATTAAGATCTTACAGTTTCTACATACATCATGCAGTAAATAACTCTTACTATCGGCTACTTCCACTTCTAAGGGCATAAACATCTTTTCATGCTTAAACGATGGATGACATAATAACTCATTTGAAACAAATGACCTACTAGCCCCGGAATCAAATAAAACATTAATAAGCATGGAATTTACTAAAAATATACCTGAAACAACCTCCGGGTGAGTTTTTGCTTCTTCCGATGTTATCTGAAACATCCTTCCACGAGCCCTACATGGCTCCTTTTTCTTTCCTTCTTTCTTTGATGCTTGCTGGAGTTTTGGACATTCCGCCTTAACATACCCCGTCTGATAACAATTGTAACACGTCTTTGGATTATTGGGACACTTATAGTACGGGTGTCCCTCTTGCCCACATTTGTAGCATCCTTTCTTTCCGAGTAAGCACTCACCCGAGTGGTGTTTCCCACATGTCTTGCAAGTCGGGATTCCACTACTTGTTTTCCCTTTCTTAGTTTGATCTTGAAATATTGATTTCTTTGATGGGTTCGGGTTCGAAGACTTCTCCGCCACCCTTTTCTCTCCACGTTCGACCTGCCTCTTTAGTTCAATCTCCCTATCCCTTGCCCAGTTAATTAATTCATCTAGCGTCTCACACTTGGAGGGATTTATGAACTCACGATATTCAGCCTTTAACATATCATGGTAACGTAAAATCTTCTTCCTCTCAGTCCCCACTATCTCCCCACAAAACTTCAGCTTGTCAAGGAACGTATTCGTTATCTCATCTATCGTCTCATCCTTTTATCGAAGACGTAAGAAGTCTTCTTGAATCCGATCAATCATTGATTGTGGGCAATGATATTTCAGAAATGGTTCCTTGAACTCCTGCCACATTAACGCTTGTACTCTATCATCCCCTAATTCCTTAGAATACGCATCCCACCAATCCTTTGCTCAAAGTTGGAGAAGACCCGTAGCAAACATTACTTGATCCTCCACTTCGCATCTACTTCTTACAAACACCGCCTCGGTACTTGAAATCTATCTTTGACAGGCTATTGGGTCAATTTCCCCTTTATATGGCAAGGGGTTACATGCCATAAATTCCTTATACGTGCACCTCCGAGTGCTTTTCTGTCACACCCTGACTTTTGCGGAAGCGTGATTATGTGTGACTTGCTTAATATATTTGCATTCAACCATAACAAACATCTATATGACAAAACTAAAGATGTTCATCCATTGATTAAGTTTAGAATCATCACAAACAACATTGTCTTGAAAACCAACACAAACTTCAAATCCAAATGCAAACCATGCAAATTGTTTTAGAGTTCCACCAGGACTCGACAAAAGACATTACTGAAAACCAGGCTTTGAATTATGTATCTTATCCAGGATAAGACACACAATCCAAACCCTCAGACTCCGGATGACATCTTTTATTTCCAACATCACTTGAAACATCCAAACGCCCGCCAGATCCACATTTAATTCCCTGAAATACATGTTGTTTAAAAACATCAACAAAAGTTGAGCGAGTTCATGTGTTTCGTATGTGTGCACGAATAAACCTTTGAAATCATTGAAAGTATGTATGTATGTTTGTAAATCCCGGTATGAAAACAAAAAGGAAAACAGATCATTAATGGTTTGCAAGGCCATTAATATGTGTGACGTGATGCAGGAAGGCTCAAACCTAGCAAATTTTGTCTCCGGCAGTAAGACATAGTCACCTCATGGGCCAAACCCCGGTCCAAATGGGTGTGGGCTCGCTACACCTAAATAGGTCTATCACTCATGTCCCTCGGTCCTACTACGAGGATTAATGGTCTTAAGCGTTGTACCCATCACTCACATGATCAAGCAGTACCCTTCCTTAGCTAACCATACCAAATGTAATCGTGTATAAACAGGTTGTAACATGTACTTCACCCCCGAAGTTATAAAACCGAAAACAGTTAAAAGAAAAGGGGGACATGAACTCACAGTCTTGCGTTCTTCGTAACCAACTGTAACTCAAAGCTTCTTCTGGCGTACACGACTACCTACAACGTACTACGGTTTATTAGACGAGCGGGTCGTGCCTTGACTTAGTATTAATTAGTGTCTTTGAGTTACGTTTCTTTGTGTCCTTAATATTATTCCAAATTATATAATTATTTGTTAAAATAATAAATATTTTAACTTAAATTATATTTATCAAATTTTGGAATATTAGTTAAAATAATATATCTTTAACTTGTTACCTTTTATGTATTTATACATGTATATCCTTCCCAAGGATGGGTGTATTTGTATTCGTATTCTTATACTTGTATATTTTTGCCAAGTTTCGGTGGCGTATTCCGGTGTGCATTTATACGTACGAGAATACGTATTTTCTTGTAATTATTAAGTATTTTATACTTAACTTTTCCGGAATAATATTTCTAATAAAATACATCAATATATATTTCCAAAAAATATATATTTTAAGGAATATTACTTAGAAAAATTACGTATAATTTTTCCTTGGCAAAATATTTACAAATCTCATACAAGTCTCAAAAATAATATATTTCCAAGTCTAACTTAGAAAATATATATAAATTTATTTTCACCCAAAAATAATGTATTTCATGTTTGTTTGAGAAAATATATTTTCTTCCAAAAATAATATATCTTCTAATAATTTCAAGAAAATATATATATTTTATTCACCCAAAAATAATATATTTTCTTATGGTAAAAAATATGATAAAATTTTGTAATAATTGTAAAAATCATATTTTTGTTCTCTTGGTGTCCAAAATACCATTTTCCAAAATATACTTACGAATACAATTTCCGGAATATTTTTGTGAGTTATATTCCTTTGTTCGGTTTCTCCAATATTTTGGGTATAATTTATATGTTCATTCTCTTGGAATTTTGATAACATTTTGGGTTACAATTTTTGGTATTTTGATGAGTTATATTATTTCAAGTCCTAAAATAATATAACTAATACACATAATATATAAATAATTACACACATGGTGACTTCTAAATATATATTTTCCTAAATACATATTTAGTCACTTTTATTTACAAAAACCATCCTCTAATATTTATAATTTTTGTAACAAAACTTATGGCAAACTTTATATGAAAATTCATGGTTAAAAATATACTTGTAAATATTTGTTTAAAAATATTTTTCTAAGTGTTTAATTTTTAGAAAATTTTTGCCATAGTTTCCCCTAAAAATGGAGGTTTCCATGCCTTCAAGGCATATCATTTTCTTTTGTAAATCAACACAATCAACAACAAATCAATCCACACTTACCAATTTGCCAAAATCAAGCATAAACTACTACCTCATGAACTTGAAAATTTATAAAAATGTGTAGTAACTTACTAGTGTGTTTAGTAAGTTTAGTTACCCTTTAAAGTGTGGTTGTTTCTTTAAAAACATCATTTTTAAAGAAATTATATCTTCACAACTTGTAAATCATTTTTCTAAAAATATTTCTTTTTGGATTTTTCTTGTAAATACATGATCCTAAACTTGATTAACCACTAAAAATATGGTTAATTTCTTTAAGAACCAAGATTAAGTAAACTTTATATTTTTAACTTGGTTTCTTGAAAAATCATTCTTAAAATCATAGATTTACAAGACTTATATCTCACTTTGATCATCACTTAACAAGAAAAACAACTTATACTTTCAAGTTCATGATTTACATGAGGATGATCTATTGATCTTTAACATTTTTATCCTCTCATCTTGCTAGATTATGTTTTTAATCATTATCTAGCAAGATCATATGATGAGCAACATCATAAACATGAGCAAACAACATTCAACAAGCATAACAACACATAAACATCATGATTTCTTATGATTTTAAGCTTATGTTCAAGTTTCAAGTTCAAGATTCTTAGTGTTCATCATGATTAACAACTTGTATCTTCTTTTAACCAACAAAATATGACGTAAAATGAAGTGTAGAGTGTTCTTACTACTAGCTCAAGGCTAGGGATGATCACTAGTTGATGAAGATGATAAATGTGGTCGATAAAAGCACAAGAGAAAGGTCCTTCAACTTCCGAAAGCTCCAAGCTTCTTTACTATGCTTCTAACACCTTTGGATATGTATGGATTGAATGAGAAGTGAATGAAGATGATGATGGTGTGGAGGTGGGTGTTCGGCCGAGACCAAAGAGAGGAGAAGTGAGGAGAGTGTATTGGTGATATGAAGATGTTATGAAGGTTAAGTTCTAAAGGTTATACTTATAATCTTTCAAGACAAATGAGTCTAATGGTTTTTATGTTCAAAAAGAGTAGACAAGATCAAATAAAGAATTCAAATAAAATCTACATGTGGGGGGCCACATGTAACCGTGAACTAGGTGGGGAGAAGGGGGGGGGGGGTATTGGCTTAGGTTGTAACCATAAGTTAGATTTCATGGTTAAAATTCAAGTATTAGTTAGGTTATATAGTTACTAGTTGTTATACAGTGTGTTATGATGTTCGGGGACCATTACTAGCTTGGTAATGCTAAAACAATGCTTCTAGTGAAAATTTGGTGTTTCGGGTAGTGTCCGGTTGTTCGGTTGGCTACCGGTTCATTAAGGTGCTAAACTATGCAGTTTAGTGTGCTTTATGTTACTTTTTGTGACAGTTGTGATTCCCGACACTTAGGAAAGTATTCTGGGCTATTTAACCATATTTCTGCATGATATCCTAGTGTTTAAATGCTGAATTTTGCTGATTTCTGCAGAATTCCGCAGTTTATGTGAGTTTTAGGCACTTTCCGGCACTTAAACTATCACTAGAAAGGCAGTTTTGTGATCCTTACTTTCCTACACACTATACTAGTGTAATACTTGGTTTCTGGCTTATTCTGTGTCTCAATACAATGTCTGTCTATGTACTGAACTCCGTCAGCATTTTTCTGATTTGTCTGATAACTGTGCTAACTGTGTTTCGTACACCATTTGAATCAATAAAGTTTGCATGCAATAATGATATATCATTTGCAATATGTGATGCACATGTATGTGGCAAATAATCAGAAAGCAATGCAAGTCATTAATTGTAATCCAACACAGTCATTAAGCACTAATCATTGTTTAATAATTGTACGGATACCTGGAATTTTGATAGGTGTCACATTTTCTTCATTCGTAGTTCATTGATCATTTCCTTCAATTCTTCAACCTTGGACATCACTAAGTTATCCACTACCCCTTCAACTTCTTGAGCTAGTCGAGGAATACTAGCCTCAATTACTTTTTTAACTTCTTCCACGATTCTTTTGTTTATCATATCTTGTTGTGCCGCCTCGGTATCTTTCACATTTATGTTGTCCGCCATCTATATAAAACATTCATTTCATTCATTAAATTTCTTTTCATACTTTTCTTCATCACGTTTGAACTCATGCTAGCATACTACATTCAATTTACAATACATACTTTATACGTTATCGTCATTGACGATCATGTCGTATCGTGTAGATCAAAATCCTTGATCGTAACGATTTTCCTTCTCATAATCCGTATATACCTTTCCTCATTATTCTTAACATGAAAATTACCTTAAACGTTGCTTACGAGGCCTTAGAAATCATTTAAAACAAGTCCCGTATTACAAACAATCAAATAAAAAAACGCCAGCAATTGATACCCTCGCGGGCCACGAAGGATAACCTTCTAGCTTTCGCGGGCCACGACCACTGTCGCGTGACGCGACTGTGATTCCATTTAGGTGTCGCGCAGCGCGACGCCCCTTTTTTCACAGAATGTTCAGTTCTGTGTTGCTGCAATTGCCCAGCTCTAATCTTTTCTAAAATACTAACTTTAAAACCTCATATCTATAGTTCTACTAGCCCGTTTTACTCGATTCTTTTTCCTACATGTCCGTAATTTAAACACCGTCCCGTTTAACATCATCATTTACCTTAAAACTCAGTTTATAAACAAATAACCATTAAATTCCTTTTTATTTCTAACTATAAACATAATCAACTTTACTATTTACTTACTTGCATAGCGCTTCGGAACGAACACACCTTCATACAAGCGTTCGGTTTGAGTTTAAGCTTTTTTTTTGCTCTAATACTTGAATCCCTCAAACCTCGGCTCTGATACCAACTTGTGGCGCCCATTTTTCACATTCGACAAATAATATAAACATCGTAGAAATTTTACAAAAATTTGGGCATGACCCATTCGTATTATGGTAAATACCCTGCTTTCAATAACAACACTTGAAACATGTTCTAAGACACTTTTCTAAGGATACAAAATTTCGACCATACGAGTTTAATAAAAAAACATTTTTATCCAAAATACCCAAATTAAGACTTAAAGACTTCAAGATTACTACAACCATCCTAACAAAAGTATAACATTTACATTACAAAATAAGTTTTTGACCCATTATAAAGTCAACTGGAACCGGAAGCGCAAAAGTGGGCATTATAGTGTGTGTTCGGTCCGAGCACGCCGCAATCAAGCATGTGATTTACGTATCATACACAACATCAAACATTCGTTAGTTTATAATGCCAAACAAAAATCCTTAATATTCATTATATACTCTTATTCGACCCATTTGCAATTTACCCATTTGTTGACATTTCTTGTGTAAAGCATTCTTCCCATTTGACATTAATTCCGTTAACTTTCTTTCATTCCATCCTTTCAATAACATTCATACATACATCCATTCGACCCATTAATAATGAGTCCATACCCAAACAACATCGCTATTCATCATACATGTCTAAATCATCCCGTTTACAATGGAAAACTTTATCATACATACTTGACATAACTTTATCATTTTTGACCCGTTTACAACAAGTCATTACTAAGCCATTTCACATCCCACTTCCCGAATGATTTTTAGTACCACTTGCATGGTTAATATACCTCCGTTACTATCTTGCTACTTAACCGTTTTTCTAACATTCAACATATCAAAACTTTTATCATGAACAAACATACAACTCAACGGCACGCTAATATTTATTTACTAACTATTTTCCGTAGAACTAGATAAAAGAGGATTAAGTTCATATGAACTTATCGCGATCTTGCGTTCCTTGCGCTATAGAATGACTTGCTCCTCCTTCCTTCTTTGTTCCTATATATCACAACTTCATATACTTAGCTTTCGAAAATTTCATTATTCTCATATTCTTTGTCATACAATGTGACGTTTATGAACCATATGCATTCCCACCATAATCATATTTTATCAATTTAGCAAATTTTCATATAAAACCACAATTACATTAATTTAGACATTTCATAAACACATGGCGGGCGTACTTTCTAATAAGCATGATGTACAAGTAGTTATAGCACATTCATCCTACTATCATCAATGGGTTACCCTAAACATGTACAATCAATAGCATAACTATACTTCTTATGATTCATATCAAATTACCTATCTAAACACCTTCTATAACATGAGTTTAATTTCCACATCATCCATAGCTTTACTAAATTTCATCATCTTACAAATATCAAGTGGGTTTTACCCCAAACTACCAATACAATCAAAATGGCACATAATATAGCCTCTACTTGTTCATAGCATCTAACATTTAGGTTCGATTTTATACAAAGATCATAAATTTCACATAACCCACTTCATAAGATTTCATAAAAACATAAAATTAAACTTATTTGATATGAAAATTACTTAGGGGATGAACATTCCTAACTCATGCAATGGATTAACCACTGATTTCACTTTCAATTTGACTGAATTTAGGATATTAGGGTTTTGAGGGAAAGCGTTTTTCCCCTGGTCTCTCTCTCACGATCGCACACACCCCCACTTCTATCACTGGGAATTTTTTTATAAGGGTTTAATTACACAATTTTCATTTTAACCCCCCATCTTTTTGAACATATCACTTTACCTCATATTTACATACTAGCTTGCTAAAGCTTAATGCATATATAAGATTTTTGATTGTTAAATGCTAGAAATCTTAATAATGGTAAAATTTCATGTTTACCATTTCTTTTCGCTAAAGTATTGCGATTAAACATTATAACATGTCATACGAAATTTGGGGTGTTACACCCCTCTACCTTCGCTGCAGTTTCATCTACTATATGGCATCAACGTCTCGGGCATTCGGGACAACCTTTAATGCATTCTCTTAAACATTCTTGTTCTATTGATTTTGGAAAATTTAATAAACATGTTTGTCAATCACGTGTGCTTGGAAAATGTGTTCGTTTACCTTTTGCTACTTCTCACACCTTCTCACCCTTTGATATTATACATATTGACCTTTGGACTTCTCCCATTTTAAGTTCCAAAGGGCATTGATATTATATATTGTTTGTGGATGGCTTAACAAATATTCTAAAGACTTACCCAATCTCTAAGAAGTCTGAAGTTTTTTCAATATTTTGTAATCTGCATAAACTTATCGAAACCCAATTTGGTAAGAAAATAAAAAAAATCCAATGCGATAATAGAAAAGAATACGTTAATACTTCATTTTAACAATTTTTTAATAAACATGGAATGTTATTTCGCCTCTCATGCCCCCAGGACTCTTCGCAAAACGGTAAAGCAAAACGAAAGATTTGGACTATCAACAACATGGTGTTCACACTGTTAGCCCATGCTTCACTACCGAACATGTTTTGGAACCAAACCCTCGACACCACCACATATCTCCTAAACATCCTTCCTTGCAAACCCCATACTACTAAGACCTCTACTGGCTTCTCTACCACCGCACACCCTCGTATGATCATTTACAGGTCTTTGGGTGCCACTGCTACCCCTATAATACCATCCACCTCTATACACAAACTTGACCAACGGTTCTATCCTTGTGTCTTTCTTGAATATCCTTCGACACATTATTGGGTACGAGTGCTTCAATCTCCACACCAAGCAAATTATCGTGTCTCGTCATGTTGTCTTTGATGAGACAATCTTTCTGTTTGCAAACACACTAACCCCTACACTATCATATACTTTTCTTGATCACCCCTTTCCGGTCCAACTATGGACACTGGTCCATCCAGGCGGCCTATCAAGCCCACTATCTCGACGGGCCCCATTAATTCATCCCCCTACTTCCTCAGCCCACACCCTCTTCGACCCGCTATTGCCACTCCAGCCGACCAGCGCACCCACCTTCCCACATCAGCCCACCTCGCCTAACTCCACCACTTACCCTCCTGGCCCAACCTTCCCATCTAGCTTACTCCACGTTCCGAAAACTCAATCCCAAAGCTCACCCCTGTCATCCCCTCATAACACCCCCATCTCACATACTGTTAACACTTATACTAAAATTTCTAGCCCTCCTCCACCACCTCCTACTGCTCCTACCCAAACCATGCGAACCCGCGTCATGGACGAGATTGTGAAGCCAAAATGCCATATTAACCTTCACACTTCAACCATAGTCCCAATTCCCAAAAATCCGATCCATGCATTGTCCATACCGGCATGGCACGATGTCATGAACAATGAGTTTCATGCTCTTATTAAAAAACGAGACTTGGGAATGAGTACCTTGTGAAACAAATATGAATATTATTCGTAGCATGTAGTTGTTTATACACAAATTTAAGTTAGACGGTAGCTTGGAAAGATACAAAGCATGATTAGTATGTGATGGTCGATCTCAATAGGTGGTGGGGATAGATTGTGGTGAGAGTTTTAGAAGGGTGGTTAAACCGATAACCGTTCGCATGGTCTTATCTATTGCTCTCTCCAGGTCATGGTCAGTTCACCAATTAGTTGTGACTAATGCTTTCTTGCATGGCATGCTAAATGAAACGCTTTACATGTATAAGCCAATGGGCTTTCGTCATAATAATTTTCCAGATCATGTGTGCAGCCTAAAGAAGTCACTATATGGTTTGAAACAGGCTCCTCGAGCATGGTACCAAAGGTTTACAAACTATGTCCTCACTTTGGGCTTTCATCAAAGTAAGTGTGATGCTTCGCTGGTCACTATTCATCGGGGCACATATATCAACTCATGGCTCGTCTTACAAGCGAATTTGCCATGAAAGATCTTGGAGTTTTTTCCTTGGGATATCAATTTCGCGAACCAAGGATACTAGGTTCCTATCTCAACAGGCATATGCTCAGGATATTATAGAACGTGCATGCATGAAATCCTGTAATGCTAGTTCTACACCAGTTGACAATAATTCCAAACTTAGTGCTAATTTGGGTGATGATTTTAATAACCTGACCCTTTTTGACCTTCATGCGACCAGATATCAACTATGCAGTTCAACAGGTTTGTATTCACATACATGCTCGTAAACCAACCATTGGAATACTCTCAAGCATATTATTCGATACATTCAAGGTATTACCTCTTTTAGGCTTTATTGGGCAGTGCTCACAATCTGAGTTTGGTCACATACATTGATGTAGGTTTCCCGGATAATCGCCATTGCACTATTGGTTACTGTATGTATTATGGTGATAACCTAATTTCTTGGTCGTCTAAACGACATCCAACAATTTCTCGTTCTAGCGCTGAAGCAGGCATCACGGGGTAGCTAATGTGGTGATTGAAATTTGTTGGTTACACAACTTGCTTCTTGAACTTCATCATCCATTGTCACGCGCTACACTGGTTTATTATGATAATGTGAGTGTAATCTATCTTTCAGGTAACCCGGTCCAACATCAAAGAATGGTCCAACATCAAAGAACAAAGCACAATGAATTAGACATCCATTTTGTTCGAGAGCAGGTGCAACGCGGCCAGGTCCGCGTCCTTCATGTCCCCTCTCAACATTAAATCGCTGATATTTTCACGAAGGGGTTGGTTCCGGTACAAACCATATTTATCATACAAACCGTAAGAACAGATCCTAGCACTTAAAAAAAGTTAGCTCATTCCAAAACAATACATACATAAAAGTAGCACTTTTGAATTATATTAGCACATGAAAATTAATCAAGATAATTCTTTTTAGCACATATTTGAATGATATCAACACTTTTCTTAATCAGCACATTGAAAACAAAAGGAAGATCCAAATAAAGAATTAATTGCTTGTTAGCATATTTATTGGGAATTCAATATGATTGATATTATTTAGGATGTTATTTTCTCATTTCTTTATAATTGGTTGGATGCCACGTGACACTTTTTAAATGGTTATTACAGTTTGTATACAAAATGTGGTTTGTATTTGATTCTACTCCTTTTCACGAAAGGGATTTTCCACGTCTCCTCTTTGAATATTTTCGGTCCATCTCAGCATCTAGCCTCCTCGCGCTTCGATTGCGGGGGTGTAATAGATTGTATATATTTATGTGATATTATTTCCATGTATTGCCCCATAAAATAGGGATTGTATTCTTTATATATCGAATACTAGAGGAGAATGATCAAGGATCCAATTACAACCAATAACCCTACTATCATTACCAATTAAACCTAATTTAATCAACGATTAATGTGATTACTGTCGTCAATGTAACAATAAAACCTAATTTAATCAACAATTATTCCGAAGCAAATCTTACTTTATCAATTTGATCCCCAACAAACGTGATTGTGGTCGCGAAGAAGTGTAAGGCGGATATTGTTGGAAAATGGTGTTGGATATTATATCCGGTTCGATAAGTCAACGCTGCCGACCGGGTCTTGACCCGTAAGAGTTACACCTTGGGCAACGAACTAAAATCCACTTAACCTGTTTAACTGGTAATTACGAACAACATACGAGACAGATCATAATTATTTATGATCATAAGCGGGTATTAACGGAGAGACGGGTACATGGATCGGGTGAGACAAGAACACTCTTGCATTGCCACTTGTCGCGCACCTAAATCTCGGCCAATGGCATTGCATGCAAAGAATCTTCTGCCACTTGTCATGCACCTAACTTGTGGCCAATCGAAATACATGCAATTTTGCATGTAAGCCACTTGGCAATCATGCATGAGGGTTCATGTCTTTTAAAATGGTTGGGTCTTGCATTTGGGATTGATGAGGAGATGAACAAGAGTTTAGTTGAAACAAAATCCTCTACAAACACCCACATACAACCGGCCACCAAGCTGCCACGGGCCGCCGCCATCGTCGCCCCGACGCCGCCTCTGCCTCCCCGTCCCAGCCGCTGTCCAGCCGCCGCCAGCCGCTGTCCAGCCGCCACCTGCCGCCGTCTGCCTCCCCCTGCTGCCGCGGCTGCCGCTGTTTGCCGCGGTCGGCCGCCGCTTAGCGCCGCCTCGTTCTTCGCGTCTCGTTGGTTCGTTTACTAGCACTTGTTTGTTGAACCTCGGTGTCTTGACCGGTTAGTCATTAACCGAGGTATATTTTTCTCATCGGTAGTTAAGTATATTTTTACTGTGCTCGTATTTGCATGTAACCGGATCCTGTCGGGTTTCGTTTTGTTGATCATTATTTTATATTTCCGCTGCGTTTTATTAATAAACTCGTTTAATTTATTAATTATTATTTATTGAACCGGGTTTTTTGATAAATAAAATTTTGACCGATCACCACGGAAACCCAACAGTGGTATCAGAGCCTTGGTTACAACATACGAGTCGGTACCGGTCCTTTTAACCGGAATTAGAACACAAACTTTATTTATTTAAAGTTTATGATCTAAGTATTTTTAAGGGCACTTTTATTTTTGGTCAATATTTTTATTTGTTTTGCTTGACCAAAACATTGCCCGGTTTATTTTGTGATTGTTGTGCGATATGTAAATCCGGCCCGACCTTATTTTTGTGGTTGTATATTTTATTCGGTTTTGTAATTATTATTTTTGGCCACCGAGATGGTTCAAAGTTGTAATAGTTTAGTTTATGATTTTGGCCCGTCTTGTGGTTCAAAGTTGTAATAGATAGGCCTTTTGTCTTTGTTGTATTTACTTGCTAAATATTGTTGACACGAAGACCCGAAGCAAACCCGAAGCAAAACCGAATGCCAAGAGGAGTCATGGAGTTAGTGGGAGTTGCTCAAGACAACAAGATGCACTCAAGTCCATCCTTGTGGTTGTTTGTGTGTTGTGACCCCGTGACCCGTTTGATCTTGCTATTAGGCTCTAGCAAGATCGAACAAATTTGGCCATATGGATTTACATATTTATCCTGCTTTTGTGGTTGCTATTATTTTATAAATTGTTATAACGAAACCAACCTAAATACCAACATGATTTTAAAAGGAGTTTTAAAATATTAAAAACAATCACATTAAAACAAGTTCTAAATTGTTTTTACAACTTGTTAAAGTTTTTGTTATAAAACAAAGGTTGTTTTTGAAACAAATAATAACCAATTAAGTTTTGCAAATTAAACTAGTTTTTATTTTCAAAACTAATTAACTTAATAGTTTTCTATTAACTAAAAATTGGTTATTTCAAGTCGCGACAAACTTAGTTTTATAGGTTATCTAAAACTAATTGTCCCGAGAGGTGAAAGGGTCCTTTTGGTTATGTCGCAATTTAATATCTAAATTAAAACCGACTATAACGACCCTATTTGGTAAAAATTAAAATCAATAGTCTATGCCATCCTACTACTAGTAACACTTGGGGCATAATGTGAACCATCAGTGTTGGAGCCACAGCACGACACTTGGTGTCTAGCTTATCCTTCCAAGGTGCAAGGGCTTCGTCGACACATCCGACCCTTCCACATGTGACCGTTTTAGGACGACTATTACTTTTCTTCTCGTGTTTACGTGCCCCAGCTGTCTCGAGAACAAAAGTGGCATAGATGAGGCCAAACGTATCAATGCAAGGACAATAGGTTATCCTCGCAGCCTCATAAACCTCGGGAGTTGTGCTTTTCTCACAATTGACAATCGTTGTCAGTCCGCTTGAACCTCTTGCTGATGTTGCGTGCCCCAGCCGCCTTTGGAAATAGCTTCTAACCGGATTCTCATTCCTTATCGTCTCACCTCACGAAATAAGGAGATATACATCGAAAATACTAATTAATATGACCTTGCTTATATAACAGATGTCTAATGAAAAACAAACTCCTTCATTTTCAAGTCTATACTTGAAAAGGAAAAGAAATTAAAAATTTGAATAACACCAACCTTCTCGAATGGCACCACAATCTGAGAATAGTTCTCAGGATGGAGGAAAAGCTGCATATCTTAGATGGCCCAGTCCCTACCGAGCCTGAAAGTAATTCTACTACTGCTCGCAAGGCACTGGAGAAACATAACGAGAATACCGTTGAGGTAGCCTGCCTTATGAAAGCCACCATGTCTCCTGAACTTCAGAAGAACATGGAAGATAAGGATGCTTATAACATGATCCAGCAACTGAAAGGCATGTTTTCAGAAACAAGCCCGACAGGAACGATATGACACCATGAAATAGCTCATATGCTGCAAAATGCTGGAAGGATCATGTATCAGTACTCATGTGCTAAAGACGGAAGGATACATTGACCAAATGAACAAACTTGGTTATTCCACAAAACCAACCAAGTCTAGTGGTGTTAAGGAGCCCAATAACAAGAAAAGGAAACATAAGAGCAAAGGCAAGAGAAAATTTGTCGCTGCCAGAAATGCCACCAACAACAAGCATGTTGCAAAACCACACCCTCTTAGGAGCGTCAGTGCTTTGAATGCAACCAAATGGGCACTGGAAGGGAAACTGCCCATAGTATCTAGCCAAGCTGAAGATGAACAAGGCCAATAACATTGGCACTTCTTTTAATATTCACATTTATGTTATAGAACTTTTCACTGTTTCTAGCAACACATGGGTATTTGATACCGGATGTGGTCTCCACATCATTAATGTCTTGCAGAAGCCTGAAAAGTGGAGGAAACTGAAACTAGGCCACCGGAACTCATAGTTGGTAATGGAAAGAGAGTTCCAGTTCTGGCAACTGGAACATTTTGGTTTCCCTGGTTTTGTAGTTACTTTAAATAACTATTTATATGCACCTGGTTTGGCCAGAAACATTATTTCAGTTTCTTCATTGTTTGAACAAGGATTCAAGTACGTTTTAATGGGTTTTCTATTTTAACCTACTTGAATGATGTCCTTTATTTTGAGGCTAAACCTCGAAATGGTATTTATGAGATTGATGTTCAAACAAGTAATAACATTTATCATCTTTCTAAGCGTAACAAAGCCGGTATGAATGAAACGCATTTATGGCGTTGCAGACTTGGCCACATAAGTAAGGCACGCATAAAATGGCTCCAGTCCGAGGGGATTCTTGAATCCACTAGACATGACTCCTTTGATGATTGCAAATCTTGCTTAGCTGGCAAACTCACAAAGCACCCCTTCACCGAAGTTGGTGAACGGATCAATGGTCTTCTAGAACTCATTCACATGAGGTATATGGCCCTTTCAGAACCATGACTAAAAACCAGCTTGATGGAAAGATAAAAGTACTTCGATCAGATCGAGGTGGTGAATACCTTAGCTTTGAATTTCTCAAAAGAGTGTGGAATAGTTTCACAACCCTCTCCACCTGGCACACCCAAACTTAATGGCATGAGTGAAAGGTGAAATCGAACTCTACTTGATATGGTTCGATCGATGATGTGTAGAACTAACTTGCCTCACTCCTTTTGGATCAAGCTCTTATGACCGCTACCCGCATTGTCAATTTGACTCCGACTAATAGGTAAACAAAACCCCCATATGAGATATGGCATGGGCATAAACCCGATTTGGAATACCTTAGAGTATGGGGATATGATGCATACATCACAAATAATTCTGATGATAAGCTCGATCCTCTAGGCGAAAAGGTTGTTTTCGTCGAATACTATAAAGAAGCGGATATTATTTCTACCATCCTGATGCAAATGTGATTTCCATCAAACGGAAGGGACACTTTCTCGAGGAAGAACTTCTTATTCGAAAAACTGGAAATAATGTGGTTGATCTTGAAGAAATTCAAGAACCACAAACAACCGCTAATGTAGTCGGACTGTCTGATCAACAAGTAGTTGTTGCCATTGAATCAGACATAAACACACGCATCCGTAGAAGTAGTAGAATTCGCAAAGAATCTGATAGATATCTATGGTATCTAAAGGGTCCCGAATTCTTATTAGTAGCTGAGTCTAATGACGAAACTGCTAACTACAAATCTGCAATCTTAGATTCAGAATCTGAGAAATGGCAAGAAGCCATGAACATCGAGATGGAATCTATGCATGACAATCAAGTATGGGACTTGGTTGAGCTACCCCCCGAATCTCGGGCAGTAGGGAGCAAATGGATTTTCAAGAGAAAAACCGATATGCATGGAAATGTACACACCTATAAAGCACGGCTAGTTGCGAAGGTTTTCACTCAAACTCAAAGTATTGACTATGATGAGACCTTCTCGCCCGTTGTTATGATTAAATCAATCAGGATATTGCTTGCCATAATTGCGTACTGTGATTACGAAATATGGCAAATGGATGTCAAAACCACACTTCCTAATTGACATCTCTCTGAAGATGTCTATATGGTTAGGCCTAAAGGTTTTGTCAATCCTAAATATCCAACTAAGGTGTGCAAACCCAATAAGTCCATTTATGGACTCAAGCAAGCATCTCGTAGCTGGAATCTTCATTTTGACCAGAAGATCAAAGAGTTTGGTTTTGTTAAAAATGAAGATGAGGCTTGTGTTTACAGAAAGGTTAGTGGGAGCACCATATCATTCCTCATCCTGTACGTGGATGATATACTAATCATTGGAAATAACATCCCTATGCTTAACGAAGTTAAACACTATTTGGGATCTTGGTTCGCAATGAAAGATCTTGGAGAAACTGCTTACATTCTGGAAATGAAGATCTATATGGATAGATCTAAGCGGCTTCTAGGGCTAAGTCAAAGAACGTACATAGACAAAACGATGACACACTTCAAGACGGAATACTCCAAGAAAGGAGATGTTCCTATGACTAAAGGAATTGTGTTGAACAAATCGCAATCTCCTTCAGTGGACATTGAAACTAAGCAAATGGAAGCAGTTCCATATGCTTCAGCGATTGGCTCAATCATGTATGCTATGTACTAGACTTAACGTCTCGTATGCTTTAAGCATGACCAGTCGTATTTCAGCATAGTCCTGGCATTGCCCATTGGACTGCAGTAAAGAACATTCTGAGGTACTTGAGAAGAACCAAAGATATGCTCTTGGCGTTTGGAGGAGTGGAAGAGGAGCTCACTGTAAGGTGTTTGTAAGTCCCGTTTAACCGGATCTTTCAATGATATCAACAATCACCAAGTTTGTGCGGAATCCAAACTTGATGTGATTCAAGATAAACCGAAAAGTAACAAAAACGAAGAACACACCGAATCACTTTCAACACTTGCACACGATTCTATTACTTTAACAAGCAAAACCGTCTAGTACAAGTGCTCACAAAATCGCCTCCCTCTCTAGCTCTCTCTAGGAATTGTAACAATGAAGTTCCAAAGGTTCAAACCTAAAAACAAGTTAGAAACTTGTTTTTATACTAACTCAAGCCCACTTCCCTACATGGGCTCCCCTTGGGCCTGCTTGGCCCACATGGCCTAAAGCTTGGCCCAAGTGACCTCTAAAGGTCCAAAACCTAATATAAACTAACCCTGTACGGCCCAGTTCATAACCATAACCCGTTGTGTTAATTTGATGCGTCAGTCTCACACTTCAGGGCCTAACAATCTCCCCCTAGACTGATGCCATCAAATTGTCTTCATAATATGAATTCAGCAACATCTTCAACGAAGTCTATGGTTGTCTCTATGCTGCAAATGTTGTGGAAGTTCTTGACTTCTGAACTCTCAGCACTGGGTCTCTTTTCTTCAGCTTTTGTGGTTAGCTTCATATCAGGATCTCGATCAGCATCTTCTTGAAAGTCTTTGTTAAAAAGAATGTGAGAGGAGGATTCTCAGCAGCTCTTTTCTTCTTCAATCTTTGTCTTTCAAACAGGTTCATGGTACTTCTTCAAATGTACTTTCACTGTCAGACGGCGTTGTGTATCCGATTCTTCTGACTCAGGTACATCTTGTTGTTCAGCTGCTTCAGGCGTCTTCAGCAACTAACAGCATCTTAGTCTTCATCAACCCCTGTTCTTGATTGAAATCAAGTTCTGCACATGCTCACAAACTCATAAGCAAACATTTCTTATGCAACAGGGAAAGTACCATATGAACACCAGGTACATCCAAGTACTTGTACTCGGATTTCACAATTTAATTTTTTTTCAACTTTTGATGACCAGTCAAATCTTCAAGAACGGTTACATTTTTTATTTTAAGAAAAACAATTAAACACTCTATTTTTGGATTTTTGGTTTTATAGAAAAGCAAGACACTATTTTTGTATTTTTGAATTTTTCAAATTTTTTTTTTTTAATATTGAGAACTAAAAAACAAATAAAAACTCAAAATATAAACAACTACCATAATATACAATTACAATTGCAATGGGATCAAAATTCGTTCTCAGGCAGACTAAGGAACACTTTTCAGTACGAGCCTAATCAAACTGGTCTATGCGATTGCCAATATGTTTGTCCACTTAAACTTTAACGCTCAACTTTCAATTTTTTTAACTTCGTGATATGCTTAAGGTAATATTATACTATTATACCTGTGTGTCCCATTCCAAGGCATACCCTCGCGATCAAGGTAAGCACAACGATTCATCGTAGCAGGTGAGTATACTGATGTCATCCTTTAAGATATCCTGACTGATATCATTGCACACGATTCTATTACTTTAACAAGCAAAACCGTCTAGTACAAGTGCTCACAAAATCGCCTCCCTCTCTAGCTCTCTCTAGGAATTGTAACAATGAAGTTCCAAAGGTTCAAACCTAAAAACAAGTTAGAAACTTGTTTTTATACTAACTCAAGCCCACTTCCCTACATGGGCTCCCCTTGGGCCTGCTTGGCCCACATGGCCTAAAGCTTGGCCCAAGTGACCTCTAAAGGTCCAAAACCTAATATAAACTAACCCTGTACGGCCCAGTTCATAACCATAACCCGTTGTGTTAATTTGATGCGTCAGTCTCACACTTCAGGGCCTAACAGTGTTACACTGATGCTGGCTTCCAAAGTGACCGAGATGATTCTCGCTCACAATTAGGATTCGTATTCACTCTCTATGGAGGATCTGTCTATTGGAAAAGCTCCAAACAGAGTGTAGTGGCGGTTTCAGCCACCGAATCCGAATGAATAGCTGCATCAGATGCTGCGAAAGAATCTGCTTGGATGAAGTAGTTTATCAAGGACCTCGATGTGGTTTCAAGTATTTAGAAACCAATCAAGGTGTTCTGTGATAACACAGGATTAATTGCTCAAACCAAGGAGCCAGATCACAGGGTTAAGCACATTCTAAGCAAGTTCCACTATATACGGGAAATACTGGAATGAGAAGACATCTTAATAAGCAAAAGACACACAGATCAAAACTTAGCAGACCTGTTCTCTAAGCCGATGACTCAAGATAGGGCTATCGGTCTTAGATTGGATAACCATTTGCTTTGATTTAGTATTTGGATGTACGAACATTCAAACAGTTGTACCTTTTGAATTCACTTTTGATTTACTAGCTAAATGCTAAGTTTGAATCTTACAGCTGTGTTCGATTTTTGTACGTTTAATCCATGAATCTTGTATTCTAAATTATCCGTAGTCGGTCAGACTCGTGGGAACGACTCTGAATTAAGACTATTCTGACTTTGGACTCAAGGAGTTGACTTCCAAACTCACAAACCTCATTATGAATGACGTCGGTTGTAACTCGCATCAAATCATCTTCATGGATCATGGTCATAAGATGTATTTGATTTAGGTATACTCATTTAGTATCCTCTGACCTGAGATACATACTAGAACTTTCGTTTACTAAAGATTATTCTTTGATCAGTGTCCAACGCTGTCGCGTAACTGCCAGTCATAAAGGCATTGGTTGGGAGTGGTTCTGAAGTTCAGTGGGAGTTGTATGTAGTCAAGATGGGATTCTGTACTCTTACATTATATGTAACAGTTAGGCATCTGGGCGCCCTCGTTGATTCAAACTGGTGAAGTGTAAGGCCTTACCCAAACTTACTGTGTGTTTGATTGGACCACTTTGATTCTGTGAACGAGAACGATAATGATTGTACGCCATGTGAGATTGAATCTGATCCATGTCTCATTGTTCAATTGATGTCTTTTACAGAAAGGATAGATGACAAAAATTGCCATAAGTCTACTGTCTTCACGTAGCAAGCCGTTGTTAAAAGAAGATACCTTGGTTAATGACTTTAAAGTGTCATGACCTGTTGGGGGCAGCTATGTGTAGCTAGAACACCGCTGGCTGTCTGCGTTGAGATCTTATCAGAGACCGTCCAAGTGGGAGCTGTTGGATATTATGTCCGGTTCGATAAGTCAACGCTGCCGACCGGGTCTTGACCCGTAAGAGTTACACCTTGGGCAACGAACTAAAATCCACTTAACCTGTTTAAAGTGGACAAGTATATTTGCAATCGCGGCTAACGCAAGTCTTGGTTTTAATTAATTATACCTATACTTTTGACCCGAGTGATTATTTGTTTTTGATTCCGTTGCATAATTCTTTTTCGGGGACAAAAAAATGTTAAGTGTGGGGATATTTGATGTGGGGTAAAATACACATATTTGTCCTTTGTAAATTGTATAGTTTTTGTATAGGTTTTATTTATTTTTTATTTAGTTTTAGTGTATATTATTTTATTTTGTGTTTTGGCAGGTCCTGATGCAAATGGAGTGGAAAAGAAGAATATATAAATTACCAGCCAGTTGGACAGAGTAGACATGGGCCGCGAAAAGTTACTGCATGGGATATTATACTTGGACGAATTCTCAAGATATTTTTCATAATCATGCTCGGGCCTTTGAAACAATTTTTCATGATATAGTTATAATATTATGTTAACATATAATCCATCCTATTCGATAATTATCAACATCAGAAAAGAGTATTCTTGGTCACAATTACTTGGGTTGGGCCACTTTATGAAAACAATGGGCCATGCAGGGCTATGGCCTTAATTCGATACATTGAAGGAGATCCCTATTATTTTGATATTGGACGGCTGCCATATTTGGAGGGGATATACGAAGACAGTTGGAGCCGCAGATCATCATAGCTTGGGACGATTTTTTAAGGCAATTCATATAGGATCAAGGCTACGGAATCATCGGGATCGAGCGGGAAGCTTGGGGAGCAAGAGATTAACGGGTTTTTTACTCGATTTCTTTAGTTTTCTATTTTTCTTGTTTGACATCGATGAATTCTTGTTTGAGACTTTGTTTGATTATTTTTAAGACTATGTTCCTTGGCTAGTTTTCTAAAACCACCTAGACTTAGTTGAATGGATTGATTAATGTTTTTATCGTTTCCGTTATTTGCATGATTGTTATGGGTGATTGTGTTTAGTAAGAGGTTTGATTTAATGGTTTGATGTGTGTGCGTACTTTGAGTTGGTTTATTGTTATTACTTGTTTCATATGATTCTTAGTGACGGTCTATATCACAAGATAGAGTCATATTAGGGTTTAGGGTTTCGGTGAGTGTCTATATCACGTTAGAAAACCTTCACTCTTTAGGGAGAATTGGCCAATAACCCCTAGAAGTAAGTGTTAATAATTTGCTAAGTCTTAGTGTTCTACTAGTCCTAATACCTGGGAAGTGAGGGGCTATTGGTAGGTCTTACCCGGCGAATTGCTTTAGATAGGCCTTGGGAAAGGTTATGTCTTGGTTTACCTGTCGGTCTTATTAGTCTATCAAGTCAAATTAATTATTTCAAATTACCCTAGATCTAGGATTGGGAAAGAATAGGTCAACATTAGGGTACTTACACAATAATTAGACAACTGGGAAGACGTCTAATAACCGGTAGAATTAACGGCCTAGGTAGTGCCACAGGTTTCTCCTTGAGAAGGGTCGAGGGGCCTCGATGGTTCTTAATAGGTTTAGTATTTTAAGATCCCGGTTCCATAATTCATGCATTTAACTTAATTGGTAATCTCTTAAAAACAATCCAGGATTCTAGTCTAGGTGGTCCTGTTCTCATATAAGAAAAGTCCACAGTCGTCATTCGTCTTTAGTCTAGCTTTAGTTAATTTAGTAGTTTAATATAGATTTCCTTAGATTTTCCGTACCCCCCAACCAATTAAACAGTTAGAGTCTGTGTCAGTCTAGGTCTAGATAGAGTCTAATTAGCGTAATTAGAGAGTCTCGTGGGTTCGATACTCGGACTTACTTGGGCTATACTGCATTGACCGGTACACTTGCCGGTGGTGTGGTCTAGGTTTTAGAGAGTCTGTTTTTATAAATTTAAAACTTAGAGTGTCTAATTTAGGGTTAAAATTAGTTAGTTTAATTAGACCACATTTAGCACATCAAGTTTTTGGCGCCGTTGCCGGGGACTCTTGGCGATTGCGTTTATTAGCTTTGATTAGACCTAACTGAAAAATCCGTGCTACTTGTATAGTTGTGTTATTTTTTTTAGTTAGTTTTCTTTTATTCTCTCTACCTTGCTCTGCTCTTTCTACTCTCTTAATGGCAGGTGATCCTATTGACCAAGTTGTCTCTGATGAGTTGTTTTGGGAGAGAGAATTTGCTGATGAGTTAGCGGGTTTGCACGTAGATGGAGAAGTAGGTATGTTTGATCCGGAGGGGGACCTTGCATACTTAGAAACTTTACTTGCAGGAAACTCAATGACGGACATCAAAGAAGAAGAAGTAGTGGTGGAAGAGGAAGACCACCACAGCTGGCCCGTGGTACTGATAGCGAATGCAAGAAAAAGTTCAAAACCACGGGAGAAGGCAATGAGAAGAACACCTGGGATCGTGTTTCAGCGGCTCCTGCTAGGTAAGTTCAAATTTTGGTGTTTCAACCCGGTTAAATATTTAAAATTCTTTAATAATTCCACTATAATATTTTTAAATGTGTTTGAAGACCGGGTGGAATTAAATGGGTTAGACCGGGTTCAGATAAAAGAGAAACCTCCTGATTAAGTTCAAGTGTGGGGAGGTTTTGTAGAGTTTGTATAGAGTCGTAGTTTTTGTATATTGAGTCTTAGTAGTTTTTGAGTCGTTTTTTTTAGAGTCGGTACTGCTTTGGGTTTTGTTTTGTTGTGATTGTGCAGGTTTGGATTGTACCACCCGTACTCAATCTCCATTCGGATGATTTCGGAGCTGCCTTATTGATACAACCCAAGTAGACTAGGCAACGATCGCGAAGGAAATGCTATACGATCGTTCGTTGGATTCAAGACTCGTACAGCTGGCACTGACTTTTGTCCTAACCAGCTAAGTCTTTTCCAACTCTCTCTGTATTTTTATTTTTATTTCTTATTTTTTTTAGTTTCCGTCTCTGCATTGGGGACAATGCAAATCTCAAGTGTGGGGATGGGTAACTGTTTTTTAGGTTAGTTTGAGTCATAAATATGAAAAAAAAAATTGAAAAATCAGAAAATGTCTTTCGAATAAAAAAGAAGTTTGCAATTAAAGCGGAAAATGATAGAAAAAATGAATTTTTGCTCGGGTTCGAATAATAATAATATGAGATTATAATAAACCGAGTTTGCGTCTAGTTTGGGATATGTGGATAGGCCCGGGTTTGGTTTTAAGTCCCTTTGAGTTAATACACCTTAATTGTCGGTCTGCTAGTGGGTTTTCGCCTGGGAAATATGGGAAACTTAAACTGCCAATAAGAGTATAAAGGGCACCGTTATAAGTTAAAACCGTTAGAGTTTGTGATCTTGCGGAAAAAAAAATAGAATAAAAAGTGAGCTAGAAACTAAATGAAAGTAACACAGGCCTATGTAATCCGAGTTGGGGATAGCGACTCTACAGCCGGAATGCCTCTGGGATGTGCGAAATCGACTTGCCGAATAAAAGTACCGAAACCTAAGTAATCTGTGGTTGGGGATCGCGACTCTACAGCCGGAATACCTCTTGGTTAGGGAAAGCATCGTCTAGACTCACGAGAGAAAAAAAAAACAAAGCAAAAATGGAAAAAAAAAGAAAAAAAAGTTGATTGTAAACTCTCTTGGTTTTGATATAAGACGGTTAGGAATTGGTCCAGTGATCGTTCTTTTAGTCCTATAAGCTTGAGGTGGGAGTAGGTGGACTGTAGATTCTAGTGTGAGACCCTAGGTAGATTGACCGCACTTAAATTAAAATCACATGATAAGGGCTTAGGATTGGGCTTGGGTTTAAAGTGGACAAGTATATTTGCAATCGCGGCTAACGCAAGTCTTGGTTTTAATTAATTATACCTATACTTTTGACCCGAGTGATTATTTGTTTCTGATTCCGTTGCATAATTCTTTTTCGGGGACAAAAAAATGTTAAGTGTGGGGATATTTGATGTGGGGTAAAATACACATATTTGTCCTTTGTAAATTGTATAGTTTTTGTATAGGTTTTATTTATTTTTTATTTAGTTTTAGTGTATATTATTTTATTTTGTGTTTTGGCAGGTCCTGATGCAAATGGAGTGGAAAAGAAGAATATATAAATTACCAGCCAGTTGGACAGAGTAGACATGGGCCGCGAAAAGTTACTGCATGGGATATTATACTTGGACGAATTCTCAAGATATTTTTCATAATCATGCTCGGGCCTTTGAAACAATTTTTCATGATATAGTTATAATATTATGTTAACATATAATCCATCCTATTCGATAATTATCAACATCAGAAAAGAGTATTCTTGGTCACAATTACTTGGGTTGGGCCACTTTATGAAAACAATGGGCCATGCAGGGCTATGGCCTTAATTCGATACATTGAAGGAGATCCCTATTATTTTGATATTGGACGGCTGCCATATTTGGAGGGGATATACGAAGACAGTTGGAGCCGCAGATCATCATAGCTTGGGACGATTTTTTAAGGCAATTCATATAGGATCAAGGCTACGGAATCATCGGGATCGAGCGGGAAGCTTGGGGAGCAAGAGATTAACGGGTTTTTTACTCGATTTCTTTAGTTTTCTATTTTTCTTGTTTGACATCGATGAATTCTTGTTTGAGACTTTGTTTGATTATTTTTAAGACTATGTTCCTTGGCTAGTTTTCTAAAACCACCTAGACTTAGTTGAATGGATTGATTAATGTTTTTATCGTTTCCGTTATTTGCATGATTGTTATGGGTGATTGTGTTTAGTAAGAGGTTTGATTTAATGGTTTGATGTGTGTGCGTACTTTGAGTTGGTTTATTGTTATTACTTGTTTCATATGATTCTTAGTGACGGTCTATATCACAAGATAGAGTCATATTAGGGTTTAGGGTTTCGGTGAGTGTCTATATCACGTTAGAAAACCTTCACTCTTTAGGGAGAATTGGCCAATAACCCCTAGAAGTAAGTGTTAATAATTTGCTAAGTCTTAGTGTTCTACTAGTCCTAATACCTGGGAAGTGAGGGGCTATTGGTAGGTCTTACCCGGCGAATTGCTTTAGATAGGCCTTGGGAAAGGTTATGTCTTGGTTTACCTGTCGGTCTTATTAGTCTATCAAGTCAAATTAATTATTTCAAATTACCCTAGATCTAGGATTGGGAAAGAATAGGTCAACATTAGGGTACTTACACAATAATTAGACAACTGGGAAGACGTCTAATAACCGGTAGAATTAACGGCCTAGGTAGTGCCACAGGTTTCTCCTTGAGAAGGGTCGAGGGGCCTCGATGGTTCTTAATAGGTTTAGTATTTTAAGATCCCGGTTCCATAATTCATGCATTTAACTTAATTGGTAATCTCTTAAAAACAATCCAGGATTCTAGTCTAGGTGGTCCTGTTCTCATATAAGAAAAGTCCACAGTCGTCATTCGTCTTTAGTCTAGCTTTAGTTAATTTAGTAGTTTAATATAGATTTCCTTAGATTTTCCGTACCCCCCCAACCAATTAAACAGTTAGAGTCTGTGTCAGTCTAGGTCTAGATAGAGTCTAATTAGCGTAATTAGAGAGTCTCGTGGGTTCGATACTCGGACTTACTTGGGCTATACTGCATTGACCGGTACACTTGCCGGTGGTGTGGTCTAGGTTTTAGAGAGTCTGTTTTTATAAATTTAAAACTTAGAGTGTCTAATTTAGGGTTAAAATTAGTTAGTTTAATTAGACCACATTTAGCACATCAAGTTTTTGGCGCCGTTGCCGGGGACTCTTGGCGATTGCGTTTATTAGCTTTGATTAGACCTAACTGAAAAATCCGTGCTACTTGTATAGTTGTGTTATTTTTTTTAGTTAGTTTTCTTTTATTCTCTCTACCTTGCTCTGCTCTTTCTACTCTCTTAATGGCAGGTGATCCTATTGACCAAGTTGTCTCTGATGAGTTGTTTTGGGAGAGAGAATTTGCTGATGAGTTAGCGGGTTTGCACGTAGATGGAGAAGTAGGTATGTTTGATCCGGAGGGGGACCTTGCATACTTAGAAACTTTACTTGCAGGAAACTCAATGACGGACATCAAAGAAGAAGAAGTAGTGGTGGAAGAGGAAGACCACCACAGCTGGCCCGTGGTACTGATAGCGAATGCAAGAAAAAGTTCAAAACCACGGGAGAAGGCAATGAGAAGAACACCTGGGATCGTGTTTCAGCGGCTCCTGCTAGGTAAGTTCAAATTTTGGTGTTTCAACCCGGTTAAATATTTAAAATTCTTTAATAATTCCACTATAATATTTTTAAATGTGTTTGAAGACCGGGTGGAATTAAATGGGTTAGACCGGGTTCAGATAAAAGAGAAACCTCCTGATTAAGTTCAAGTGTGGGGAGGTTTTGTAGAGTTTGTATAGAGTCGTAGTTTTTGTATATTGAGTCTTAGTAGTTTTTGAGTCGTTTTTTTTAGAGTCGGTACTGCTTTGGGTTTTGTTTTGTTGTGATTGTGCAGGTTTGGATTGTACCACCCGTACTCAATCTCCATTCGGGTGATTTCGGAGCTGCCTTATTGATACAACCCAAGTAGACTAGGCAACGATCGCGAAGGAAATGCTATACGATCGTTCGTTGGATTCAAGACTCGTACAGCTAGCACTGACTTTTGTCCTAACCAGCTAAGTCTTTTCCAACTCTCTCTGTATTTTTATTTTTATTTCTTATTTTTTTTAGTTTCCGTCTCTGCATTGGGGACAATGCAAATCTCAAGTGTGGGGATGGGTAACTGTTTTTTAGGTTAGTTTGAGTCATAAATATGAAAAAAAAAATTGAAAAATCAGAAAATGTCTTTCGAATAAAAAAGAAGTTTGCAATTAAAGCGGAAAATGATAGAAAAAATGAATTTTTGCTCGGGTTCGAATAATAATAATATGAGATTATAATAAACCGAGTTTGCGTCTAGTTTGGGATATGTGGATAGGCCCGGGTTTGGTTTTAAGTCCCTTTGAGTTAATACACCTTAATTGTCGGTCTGCTAGTGGGTTTTCGCCTGGGAAATATGGGAAACTTAAACTGCCAATAAGAGTATAAAGGGCACCGTTATAAGTTAAAACCGTTAGAGTTTGTGATCTTGCGGAAAAAAAATAGAATAAAAAGTGAGCTAGAAACTAAATGAAAGTAACACAGGCCTATGTAATCCGAGTTGGGGATAGCGACTCTACAGCCGGAATGCCTCTGGGATGTGCGAAATCGACTTGCCGAATAAAAGTACCGAAACCTAAGTAATCTGTGGTTGGGGATCGCGACTCTACAGCCGGAATACCTCTTGGTTAGGGAAAGCATCGTCTAGACTCACGAGAGAAAAAAAAAACAAAGCAAAAATGGAAAAAAAAAGAAAAAAAAGTTGATTGTAAACTCTCTTGGTTTTGATATAAGACGGTTAGGAATTGGTCCAGTGATCGTTCTTTTAGTCCTATAAGCTTGAGGTGGGAGTAGGTGGACTGTAGATTCTAGTGTGAGACCCTAGGTAGATTGACCGCACTTAAATTAAAATCACATGATAAGGGCTTAGGATTGGGCTTGGGTTTAAAGTGGACAAGTATATTTGCAATCGCGGCTAACGCAAGTCTTGTTTTAATTAATTATACCTATACTTTTGACCCGAGTGATTATTTGTTTCTGATTCCGTTGCATAATTCTTTTTCGGGGACAAAAAAATGTTAAGTGTGGGGATATTTGATGTGGGGTAAAATACACATATTTGTCCTTTGTAAATTGTATAGTTTTTGTATAGGTTTTATTTATTTTTTATTTAGTTTTAGTGTATATTATTTTATTTTGTGTTTTGGCAGGTCCTGATGCAAATGGAGTGGAAAAGAAGAATATATAAATTACCAGCCAGTTGGACAGAGTAGACATGGGCCGCGAAAAGTTACTGCATGGGATATTATACTTGGACGAATTCTCAAGATATTTTTCATAATCATGCTCGGGCCTTTGAAACAATTTTTCATGATATAGTTATAATATTATGTTAACATATAATCCATCCTATTCGATAATTATCAACATCAGAAAAGAGTATTCTTGGTCACAATTACTTGGGTTGGGCCACTTTATGAAAACAATGGGCCATGCAGGGCTATGGCCTTAATTCGATACATTGAAGGAGATCCCTATTATTTTGATATTGGACGGCTGCCATATTTGGAGGGGATATACGAAGACAGTTGGAGCCGCAGATCATCATAGCTTGGGACGATTTTTTAAGGCAATTCATATAGGATCAAGGCTACGGAATCATCGGGATCGAGCGGGAAGCTTGGGGAGCAAGAGATTAACGGGTTTTTTACTCGATTTCTTTAGTTTTCTATTTTTCTTGTTTGACATCGATGAATTCTTGTTTGAGACTTTGTTTGATTATTTTTAAGACTATGTTCCTTGGCTAGTTTTCTAAAACCACCTAGACTTAGTTGAATGGATTGATTAATGTTTTTATCGTTTCCGTTATTTGCATGATTGTTATGGGTGATTGTGTTTAGTAAGAGGTTTGATTTAATGGTTTGATGTGTGTGCGTACTTTGAGTTGGTTTATTGTTATTACTTGTTTCATATGATTCTTAGTGACGGTCTATATCACAAGATAGAGTCATATTAGGGTTTAGGGTTTCGATGAGTGTCTATATCACGTTAGAAAACCTTCACTCTTTAGGGAGAATTGGCCAATAACCCCTAGAAGTAAGTGTTAATAATTTGCTAAGTCTTAGTGTTCTACTAGTCCTAATACCTGGGAAGTGAGGGGCTATTGGTAGGTCTTACCCGGCGAATTGCTTTAGATAGGCCTTGGGAAAGGTTATGTCTTGGTTTACCTGTCGGTCTTATTAGTCTATCAAGTCAAATTAATTATTTCAAATTACCCTAGATCTAGGATTGGGAAAGAATAGGTCAACATTAGGGTACTTACACAATAATTAGACAATTGGGAAGACGTCTAATAACCGGTAGAATTAACGGCCTAGGTAGTGCCACAGGTTTCTCCTTGAGAAGGGTCGAGGGGCCTCGATGGTTCTTAATAGGTTTAGTATTTTAAGATCCCGGTTCCATAATTCATGCATTTAACTTAATTGGTAATCTCTTAAAAACAATCCAGGATTCTAGTCTAGGTGGTCCTGTTCTCATATAAGAAAAGTCCACAGTCGTCATTCGTCTTTAGTCTAGCTTTAGTTAATTTAGTAGTTTAATATAGATTTCCTTAGATTTTCCGTACCCCCCCAACCAATTAAACAGTTAGAGTCTGTGTCAGTCTAGGTCTAGATAGAGTCTAATTAGCGTAATTAGAGAGTCTCGTGGGTTCGATACTCGGACTTACTTGGGCTATACTGCATTGACCGGTACACTTGCCGGTGGTGTGGTCTAGGTTTTAGAGAGTCTGTTTTTATAAATTTAAAACTTAGAGTGTCTAATTTAGGGTTAAAATTAGTTAGTTTAATTAGACCACATTTAGCACATCAGCATGCAAAGAATCTTCTGCCACTTGTCATGCATCTAACTTGTGGCCAATCGAAATACATGCAATTTTGCATGTAAGCCACTTGGCAATCATGCATGAGGGTTCATGTCTTTTAAAATGGTTGGGTCTTGCATTTGGGATTGATGAGGAGATGAACAAGAGTTTAGTTGAAACAAAATCCTCTACAAACACCCACATACAACCGGCCACCAAGCTGCCACGGGCCGCCGCCATCGTCGCCCCGCCGCCGCCTCTGCCTCCCCGTCCCAGCCGCCGCCAGCCGCCACCTGCCGCCGTCTGCCGCCCCTGCTGCCGCGGCTGCCGCTGTTTGCCGCGGTCGGCCGCCACTTTGCGCCGCCTCGTTCTTCGCGTCTCGTTGGTTCGTTTACTAGCACTTGTTTGTTGAACCTCGGTGTCTTGACCAGTTAGTCATTAACCGAGGTATATTTTTCTCATCGGTAGTTAAGTATATTTTTACTGTGCTCGTATTTGCATGTAACCGGATCCTGTCGGGTTTCGTTTTGTTGATCATTATTTTATATCTCCGCTGCGTTTTATTAATAAACTCGTTTAATTTATTAATTATTATTTATTGAACCGGGTTTTTTGATAAATAAAATTTTGACCGATCACCACGGAAACCCAACAAATGGATTTTCACTAATTTTGGACATTAATAATTATATGTAATTGCGATTAATATAATTGTTAATTTTTGGGTTTTGGTTCTATTATGTGCGCAATCAGGGCTTACTGGTGCGCTAGTTCCAGCCCACACGACCATTTCGGCAGGTGCGTGCGTTCACATCAGTTTCTAAGTTGAAACAGAAACATGGTGAACTATGTATTAAAGGCGTTTAATACTTAGTTGAAACAAAAAAATAATTAACACCAAGAGTTTCTACTTGGGTTTTCAATTATAAATACCAAGAGAGAACCATAGTTGAATAGAAAGAAAAATTAGAACTTCTTGAGAGACGTGGTATACTCTAAAAAAACAAATAAAAACACAACACCTTTTCGATGGTGAATTTCAGGATTTGAGGTCATCTCCGGCAGTGCTACTCCTTCTTGTTATTGTACCATAGGAAACAAATTCACAAGCAAGAGAATATTGTTTTAAGTGAGCCGTGTTAAACATGAGGCCTTAACAAAAACCTTAATGGTTCTGTTTATTAAATCTATGGAGTGGAAGATCATGTTGAAGATATTGCTTAGAACATTCTTTCTTTGTTGACACCGTATTTTGTATTTTTATTTATTTTGTAAATGGTATATAGTACTATCAAATTTCGTAAAATTAAAGAGGGTATCTTTGTTTTTTGAATCGAAAAACCCATTGTTTAACCTAGTTGATATGAACATTGATTCGGTATCTCGAGCAATGTTTTAAAAACCGGTTCAAACCGGCCGATAGTACCGGTTGAACTGTCCGGTAGAACCGGTTAAACCGCCCGATACGCCCAGTTAAACCATTTCTAAGCCCAATCTGATAGGGTATAAAAACCGATTTTAAAACATGGATCTCGAGAATTATCAATTGTAAACGTATATAGAATTATTTTTTTAACAAGTAACGATTGTCGTTGTCAAGCAAAGTTCGGCAATTACTTTTGAACTTATGGTTGGCTGCTTGGCACCTGTTTGAAAAAAAAAATATATGTTGGAAATGCATTATTTTTTTGTGGATTATAATTTTTGAAAGAGGCATTGGGCTAAATCATTGATAACGTTGTCTTATCAAATAGCAACTAGTAAGCGACTTTTGTAAATAAATGAAAAAAATCAAACTCATTAGTTAGTTATTATTGTGACATATATCCGTTTGTTAATCATTGCAAGTTTAATACAAATGTAAAAGCTTGATGGACATATAATTGTATATCATAACGTAAGTAACTAATCCTATTATAATGATATAAAAGCTTCATCAAGGAAAATGCGATTTTATGGATTAGTAGTGAAGAGATATGATCCTCGACCCTTTGCGGGGCACATGCTAGGCCCCCGCGGGCGTAGGATCATACTTAGAGCTAATCCAAAAAATACAACCAACTGGTCATAACAAGCCACTCACGAGTGAAACATAGAGTACAAGGTGAAAGTGACTTGTAGCTAATCATCGCTTGCCAGACACTGTACCAGAAGATCCCCTCATCCCCACGATACGCCATTGTGTTGGGGACAAAAGGTACACACGAGAGCAAGTGTGGCCAATCACGAGACACCAATTCACTTATCTTTAACATCCACTAACGGCTTACGACAAATGAGACAAGAAGTACACCCAGAAAGCGATGTATGGCTAATCAGGCCACGCAGACGCACCCCACCTCCGCGGACACTAACTGTCATAACAGAGGGAACCAAATGGATATTTCTTGACAACGACACCTCATCCAATCATTCCCCATTCTTCTCCAATCTCTCGGTTATAAATACCACACGTTATATTCTTGTCACACTCACTCTAAACTTTTTCTCACACCGGATGGTGGTTACGAGAAGAACCCCCCATATCTCCTTCCCGTAACGAGCTCAGGGTGTTGCTAGTTTTGCAGGAATCATCTCAGAATCATTAGCTTGTAAAGATCAGATAACCCTCTCCTTGGTTGAGCATTTGGGTAACCCCCGCAAGTTAGACTTGTGCTTCTTCAACTAGCAGGTCTAAATATGTTAATCTAGATTGGGATAGATGACGCGAGTTCAATAATCGGGATGTAATTTTATAACTTTCAGGTTCCTGCTGACCCATTTTCTATATTATATATTGAAGTTTCGCCTTTAAAAAAATTCATCTCCAAGTGATATAGAAAGTCTTTATTAAAAAGACACAGGAGGAAAAAATGCTTAGGTGCTCTCGGTATAGAAAAGTTTACCTGATGCGCTCGGTATCGAATGTTTATCACTTGATTTTAGAATTTTTGGTTTGGCTCGGCTTGATTTTAGAATTTTTGGTTTGGCTCGGGGTCACTTTATAAAAACACAATGTTAAATAGCATATAGTTATCGAAATAACGAAAAAACATCTAATAGCGTTTGTTGTACCGCATGGTGTGTTCGTGAAAGTAAGAATAAGAGATATGATCCTGGACCCTTTGCAGGCACATGCTAGGCCCCCGCGGGCGCAGGACCATACTTCGAGCTAATCCAAAAAATACAACCAACTGGTCACAACAAGCCACTCACGAGTGAAACATAGAGTATAAGGTGAAAGTGACTTGTAGCTAATCATCGCTCGCCAAACATTGTACCAGAAGATCCCCACATCCCCACGATACGCCATTGTGTTGGGGACAAAAGGTACAAACGAAAGCAAGTGTGGCCAATCATGTAACACCTTGTAAAATCACGACCAATATAATAAAGACACGTGTCATGGACTTCAAACGTGAAAGGAATTATTTCCGAAGGACTAAAATTATCAAACAATGTAAATATGTAAGTGATAGGGATCCAAAGTGTCAACATGCCATTCTTGTGCTTCTGATTGACCTCACACGACGTTCGTATTCTTTAACGAATAAATTATCGAACACTGGAAGTCGTTTGTACTTAAAATAAGGATCTTATGAAACATAAGGGTTAAAAGTGTCAACATGTTGAAAGTAACCTATGAGTGACCTTTTAACGATCCCAAGAACATTGTAATAATTGTACTTTTTGCTTCCAAGAATTTCAAATATTAATTTTGTGGAGTTTTGAAGTAAACAAGACTTTTCAGGTGATCGTACGACTAACCGGGAGCTTAACGGAGTTAGTTTATGACCCAAGGTCCTTAAAAGTTAACTATGGGGGTCCTAAGTGCAATAAATGAAAGTAAAACAAAGTTAAAATGGACCAGGGGCTGAAAGTGCAAAGTTAATTTTTTTTTCCGGTTTTGAAGGTTGACGCGGGCCGCGTAAGACTTCTCTATGTCTTACGCGGGCCGCGTAGATGTGCCAGTAACAGCCAAGTGTGGACAGGTGCGGGTTTGGCCTGTTCCACCGCCTTAGAAAGCTGGTTTTCGAATTCAGGGACTGAACCAATGGTATTTCATGCATAGGGGACACCTGGGATGATCAGGAAACATTTGTAGACTTGTGTGGAGTGATCTTGTGAATTGTTGTTGGCTATATAAGCACTTCTTGTTTGCTTGTTCATGTGCTCATTCACAAAAATCATTCAAACTCACTCTCTGGAGCTCTCTGGACTTCAAGCAAGTTTCCTCAAGTTCCTAATTCGTGCTAAGAGCCTTTGTAAGCATTCTTAGCCTTTCTAGTTCAAGTTTTATTAGTCTAATGACCAAAAGTCAAAGCCGTCGTAATTAAGCTTTGACTTAGTGATTAATCACTAATGGTCCAGTCATTTTTCGAATTGAAAGTGGCTATGAGTTGGTAATTATGTGGGTAATAAACCCTTAAAAGGGCACCCCCTGATTATCACTCTAACTTGGTCAATTGTCGGGTCAAACTTTATATTAAAAAGTCAACAGAAAGCTATTTTGCAAATAAACTCATAACTGATAATGTAGAGGTTATGGAACGTGTTTTAACATTAAAATAACTTGGTAAATAATGTAAGAACATGTCTAAGCATGTTCAACCCGATAATTCTAAGTTTAGGCTGGGTTCGCAACCGAAAGTCGCAAAAGAAGACTTTTGCTTTGACTTTCAGTTCTGACCCGATTTAGCTTGTTTTAGATATGCCTTAAGGTTCCTTTAGGACCATATTATAAGTTAGTAAAACTCTATAAGGTTATACTACATGGTTCCTTATTTATCCGATTCATTTGCATGTTTCCGTTAATTGCTTAAATGTTGACCATTATGCCCTTTTGTTATTAAAAAATACCGCTTGGTCGGGTATTGAATCTTTAATCATATGAAGATTAAATCATTGAGATAACCCATTTAATTTGTTTTGTTTGCTTAAAGCCTTTGGGGTGTTAATGACCATGTCCTGGATATCCTCGGCTCATTCATTGAAATGGCCACGACTTAAGCACGGGGTGTAGGCATGCACCTGCCAGTGCGTATGTAAAATGATATACCTACCTGTTCGAGAATAACTCGCCGTAGGTGTGATGCGTGTGAAGTGTTATATATTTTAGGTGTATATTTTAAGCCCCTTTAACACTTATTTTTAGCCAAGTTTTAAATTTATAAAACACGATATTTCACTAACACTAAACACACATATGGGCAAGTGCACCCATCGTGAGCGTAGTATAGTGTTGGTAAGATACCGAGGTCGTCCAAGGACACAAGAGCTTTTAGTACCGGTTTATCCTCAACGTCTAATCAAAATAAAAAGTTAGAAAAATGTTTTAAACTAAGAAAAAAATAAAAACTAACTAAAATGCTGAAAATAAAATAAAAAGAAAAACAGATAGAAAAGATGAATCACTTGGTTCCGACTCGTATCTAGTGTAACCTTTGATTATTTCCGCATTTTTGCACTATTTTAAGAGATTATCTTAGTTATTGTAGTAGGCCCCTCTTTTGAAGGTGACGTTACCCTCACCCCAGTAGTTTGAGTCAGCAAGGATACAATCCTAAAAGGGTGGATTATTGGAAGATAATTAATTAAGTTATTAATGCAAATTATGGTAGGCCCCTCTTTTGGAGGTGACGTTACCCTCGACTAAGTAGTCTGAGTCAGCAGGGATACAGTCCTAAATAGCCGGGTTATAGTATTAATAGTAGTTAACTTATGAGGGGGTCAAAGAGTTTGGACCCCCGCCATCCAATACCGTTAAGTATTGAAGGAGGTCCTACTAAATTTGACCCAGGTCCATTGCAGGACCTCTAAACGCTGAACAATGGCAAGACCTTTACCAAACCATTCCCTTAACCCTCGACCAGGTAGCCAACATACCTCCATATAGACCGTGGAGATATGAATGGTAAAAATCTTTTATTTTATATAGACAGTAAAATAATTTCAAGACACCACGGACAAACGATAAAGAAAGATCACCTTCAACATAAGCAACTAGTTATTAAAGTCATTAATACGAAACCAAATAAAAAGTGCGAAAAGATTAGAAATAAAAAGTATTACACTAGACACTTTGTCTTCACCAAGTGATGTAAGAGACTTAGGCAAACATGGCCTTGATTGTCAAGAACTCTTACGATCAATCTTGGATCCCGAGACGACTCACACACTCTACGATGGACAATGGATGATGGTGGTGGATGATGGTGTTATGGTGGTGGTGGGTGGTGGGTGAAGTGTGAGAGAGGTGGTGTGCCAAGGGATGGTTTGAGCTTGAGCCAAGCACTTCTATTTATAGGCTGAACAGAAGCTCGGGCACGGCCCCGTGTCCAGTGGGCACGGCCCCGTGTCCACATCCTTCTCTTTCTTCATTTAATGTAGTTTTGTCTTTTTAGTTGACCACGCCCCCGTGTCCGCTGAGCACGACCCCGTGGTGCAGAAGAATCTTTGTACTATGCAGATTTGCTGGATTGTGCGAATCTTATAGTTGACCACGGCCCCGTGTCCGCTGGGTAAGGCCCCGTGGTGGGCAATAGAAGCTTCTACCACTTTGTCTTTTCTGCTGACACTTGGGCACGCCCCCGTGCTGGCTGAGCACGGGGCGTGTTCAGTCTTCTGATTTCTTGTTTTGCTTGGGAAGATGCTGTCGTGGGGTCAGGCATGTCACGTCTTGTTCCTTTTCTTGTATTTATGTTAGATTTTGATGTCTTTTTGCTTCTTTTGTTAATTTGAGCTCATTTAATCCTGAAAATACAAAAGGAAGACAAAAGCACACTTTTTCCAACATTAGTACTAAAAAAGGGTTAGTTTTATGCCTCATTTGATGAAATTTATATGTTACATTTTTAACACATCAAGGTGATATTATGTGGTGTGTCTATTAATCTTTAACCCGGTATTCAACCCGGGCTACTGAACGTATATCAAACATATAATTCTTTTACAAGATTATTTTTAAATAATTATCCCAAGTTATAAAAGAATATTTGTGCCTTGTGCATTTAAATCAGTTTTATAAACACTTTTCCAAAAAGAGTCGGTTAATTGTATTTACCAGTGTAAACAGACGTATTTTTCAAAAAGGCTAAATGCAGGTACTAAGCGAAATGGGCTGACTACTCCTAGCATCAGATAAAGAGTCTTGCAAGCTTTAGATGTTTAAAAATCTGTTGAACAAAAATTCTGTTTATCTTTTGGTCCGCCTGTGGATCTCTTTACATTCCGTTGTAATACTTTATGTTACTTTCATTCGGTTTGTAATATTTTTACTTTAGACTTCCGCTGTGCATTGAACTGTGATTATTTGTCTATGATGATATCAACTACGTCACGATAATTCCCACCGGGCCCACCGGTAATACGTGAAAATATCGGGGAGTGACAGGTTGGTATCAGAGCCAACATTGAGTGAATTAAACACTAGCCTTTTGTGTTTAATCCCAATGACACAGTTTGCACATTCCTCGACTTCCGAGTTTAGGCAAAGGACTTAGGACTAATCCTAATTTATTTTATTTTGTCCTTTATTGTTTTCCTTTGTGTTTCTTTCGTTTGTTTTGACAGGATCAACAAATGCCGCCACGATTCAGGAGAGGAGGACGAGGCAAGGGGCCATTCACCGCCCCCAACGATCATGAGGCCGGGCCTTCCCACCGGCGAACTCCGTCAGCTACTATGAGCACTAGTCCTCAAGAAGATTGGAGGACCTACTTGGAGCCGGCGAGGCGTTCAGTCTCGCTCAGTTCATCACCATCTTACCATCACTACTTTGGGCCACATTCAGAGAACGAGCCCGAAGATTCACGCCACTCTTTCTTGCCATTGCAGCGGTCAAGCTCTCATCGGGCCTTCCAGGACCCGACCCCGTATTTCCAGAGCCGGTTCAACCCGGCAAATCAGATTGAAGAACCAATGGGCCATAACCCATTGGGCCCTGAAGACCATTTCCCTGAAGCTCAGGGTATGGATATAGATGATGACCCCGATCCTGCCGAGCCGCCGTCTGGGACACCCACACACCCCATCGAGATTTCAGATAGGTCATCTTTTCATGGATCACCTTATCGGGGTCCAGACAGCTATGAGGCAAGGTTTGCCTCATACCCTTGGGAGTTTACTCCCTCTTTCAACCCGTCTCAGCAGCAGCAGGATCCCTATGAGGATTCACGTTTTGTAGCGGTCACGCCACCGCCACCACCACCGCTTGAGCAGCAACTGTCTCCGGAGCCACCGAGGCGAAGAAGAACAGGTGCACGTATGTCCGTGCGAGGAGGGGATTTCCACTTCAGCACCCCTCAACACTCCAGTGGCAACTACTATCCACCACTATATGAAGACCCACAGTTGGGTGGGCCTTCAAACCCCGTTTCTGAGGTGGACTCTGCGCCAGTCGCACCACCACCACTGCATGTGGGTTTTGATAACCCAATAACTTCTTACGCCGGTGCAGCGGCGTATAACCCATTTGAGCAGCCAGCCTACCCGGGGTACAACTACTACAATGCCCCCGATGTTGACCCCTATCTTGTGGCAGCAAACTACAATGCTCTTCACCCTGAAGGGCCCTATGCAGCTTCTTACCAATCTGGGTACCAAGCATATGGGTACCAGTACCCTCCACCTGCTCAACCTCCGCAGCATCAGCCGCCGCTGATCCCGCCGCCGCAACAAAAGGAGATTCTTTAAAGGTTGAGCCAGGTGGAACGCGAGGTTCAAGATGAGCGTAGGAGCCACCGGGGATTTCTTAAGGGTTTGGCGAATCTGATCAAGGGGAAGAAGAAGAGGGATTTTTGAAGATTCCTTATTTATTTGTATTGTAATTTCTTTATTTCAATCAAGTCCCTGCGTGGACATATTTATTTATGTACTTAGTCCCTGCGTGGACTTGTCTTTCTATCTTTGGTCCCCGCGTGGACCTGTCTTTCTTGTTTAGCCCTTGCATGGGCAAGTTATTTATGTAAAAGTCCCGTTTAGGGCAACCTATGTACTTCTTTTAAGATTAGTGGAATGTTTTATTTAAATTTCATTGTCATATATGAAATAAATCAAAAAAATATCATTCCTTTTAAATGATCTACCTTTAAATATTAAATAAGAATCTTAAAAGGTATAACCTAGCCTGTATGTCATTATAGACCTGGCCATGATGGTAAAACCTGTTTAAAAATATTCAAAACCCTTGTTAACATCTGAAAACATGTTAACACTCCTGGAAAATGTGATTCGATAAAATCACATAAGCCATCCTTATATTGGATTCTTCCAATTCCTTTCCTTATTATTTAAACATGCATCTGAGATGTAGGGCCTGCGGGCCATATTCATTGTCATATAAGACAAAAGACAGTTATAGTCTACGACTCTCTGTCAAGAAAAGGTGATGAACTATGATTCAATGCCTTAATGCCTCGATCCTATAAGATCATGGCTTATAATTTAAATTGTCCCTGTGACTTGGCCTTTTGTGCCATTATAATATATTAATAAATTATAACTGAGGATAATTATAATAAAAATCCTAAATGAATATGCTTAATAAATTAACCAATATGGTTTATTAATACCATGGTTAATAAATTATCAAGATGACAATTCTGTTATAGATCTCTAAATAAAACATTGTCATCATTTTATGTAGCAACCAAGCTACATGGCAGAATCTGAAGAAGTCAACAGTCACCCTATAGAGAATCATGATACTACCAGAATCAACGTAACTGGTGCGGAACTTCAAGCATTGATTGACAATGCTGTTTCTAAAGCCATGGATAGGCAGTTTAGAGAGTCTAGTGGTACACGCTCTAAGACTCACTCTGTGGCTCATAGTAAGCCACCTTCTAAATCTCATGAGTCGAAGAAGGACGATGCCCAACACTCATCAAATCAGCACAATATCCCGTCTAAGAAGATTGTATTCGATCAAGAGCCACGTACAAAGACCTGTTCATATAAGTATTTCGTCTCCTGCAAGCCCATGGATTTCACTGGGGAAAAAGGAGCCATTGATTGCATGACGTGGCTAGATGAGATGGATACGGTGGTTGATATTAGTGGATGTGCCGAGAAAGATATTGTGAAGTATGTTTCACAGTCGTTCAAGGGAGAAGCCCTAGCTTGGTGGAGGTCCTTAATCCAAGCTACTGGAAAGATTCCGTTATACAACTTAACATGGGCTCAGTTTGTTGCTTTGATCAAAGAGAATTTCTGTCCTCAACATGAAGTTGAGAAGATCGAGACTGACTTTCTGACATTGGTTATGAAGAACTTAGACTGTCAGGCATATCTCACGAGTTTTAACACCATGTCTCGATTGGTTCCTTACTTGGTGACACCGGAACCAAAACGTATAGCCCGTTTCATTAGGGGTTTAGCCCCGGAGATTTAAGCTAGTGTGAAAGCATCAAGACCTACTACTTTTAGGTCAGTAACTGATTTGTCATTATCTCTTACCCTTGATGCGGTCAGGCAGAGATCGCTTAGGAATTCTGATGCGGGAAAGAGGAAACGTGAGGATGATAACTCACACCGTTCAGATAAGAAGCATAAGGGGAACTCTGATCACAAGAAGAGTTCAGGGTTCTAGAAGGATGACCAACAGTCGGGTGAGAAGCCCAAATGCAAGACCTGCAAGAAGCGCCATCTGGGAAAGTGCAGGTATGAATCAAAATCCCAATCGCAGCCTAGGGCCTGTGGGATCTGTAAATCTAGTGAGCATAAGACGTTGGATTGTAAGAAGATAAAGGATGCGACTTGTTACAACTGTAACGAGAATGGGCATATCAAGTCTAACTGCCCAAAGTATGCCAAGAAACCTGAAGAAGGTAAGAAGACCAATGCTAGGGTCTTTCAAATGAATGCTCAAGAAGCAATCCAGAATGACAACGTGATAACAGGTACCTTTCTTATCAATGATGTTTATGCAAGGGTATTGTTTGATTCGGGTGCAGATAAGTCGTTTGTGGATGATAAATTTTGTATGTTATTAAATCTGTCTGTTAAAATCCTAAGCATAAAATATGAACTAGAATTGGCCGATGGTACCATAGAAACTGCTTCAACTGTGTTAGATGGATGTTTTATATCCATTAGGAACCACTCCTTTCCTCTGTCCTTGCTTCCTTTGAAATTAGCTGGTTTTGACATAGTGATAGGCATGGATTGGTTATCTCATAACCAAGCTCAGATTGTTTGTGACAAGAAACAAGTGGTTATCAAGACTCCGTATGGTGAGCCACTTACCATACAAGGAGATACTCAGTACGGGTTGCCTAAGCAAGTGTCTATGCTTAAGGCGTCAAGATGTATGAAGAAAGGTTGTGTCATTTATATGGCACAAGTAACCATGGATGAACCAAAGCCCAAGATTGAAGACATCCCTGTTATTTCTGAATATCCATAAGTTTTCCCTGAAGAGCTACCTGGTTTACCTCCAGATAGGCAAGTGGAGTTCAGAATTGACATTATTCCTGGAGCTGCACCGATTGCAAAAGCACCTTATCGGTTAGCGCCGACTGAGATGAAAGAGTTGAGAACTCAGTTGGATGATTTGTTGGCAAAAAGGACTTATTCGACCTAGCTCATCTCCTTGGGGAGCACTGATTCTGTTTGTGAAGAAAAAGGATGGATCGATGCGTCTATGCATCGATTATCACGAGCTAAACAAGGTTACAATCAAGAACAGATATCCATTGCCCAAGATCGACGATCTGTTCGATCAGCTTCAAGGAGCTAGTTACTTCTCCAAGATTGATTTGAGGTCAGGTTACCATCAGCTGAAGGCCAGAGATGAAGATGTGCATAAGACTGCATTCAGGACTCGGTATGGTCACTACGAGTTCTTGGTGATGCCGTTCGGGCTCACGAATGCACCTACAGTGTTCATGGACCTCATGAATCGCGTTTGCAAACCCTACTTGGACAAGTTTGTCATTGTATTCATTGATGACATCCTCATATATTCAAAGAATTAGGCTGATCATGAAAAACATCTTCGATGTATTCTTAAACTTCTTCAGCAAGAGAAACTCTACGCCAAGTTCTCAAAATGTGAGTTTTGGCTTCGTGAAGTCCAATTTCTTGGACATGTGGTTAGCGAGCGTGGTATCCAGGTGGATCCCGCTAAGATTGAAGCTATCATGAATTGGCAAGAACCAAAGATGCCCACAGAGATTCGCAGCTTCTTGGGTCTGGCAGGATATTATAGGTGTTTTATTGAAAATTTCTCAAGGATTGCTGCACCCCTAACTTCATTGACCCGCAAGAATATAAAGTTTGACTGGGGTCCCAAGCAGCAAGAATCCTTTGATATTCTTAAGCAGAAGCTAAGCAATGCACCTGTGTTAACATTGCCTGAAGGGATTGAAGAATTTGTGGTTTACTGCGACGCATCACACACTGGCATGGGATGTGTGCTAATGCAGAAGGGAAAAGTTATTGCCTATGCTTCCCGACAATTAAAAGTGCACGAAAAGAATTACACCACCCACGACTTGGAATTGGGTGCCGTTGTGTTTGCACTAAAACTTTGGAGGCATTATTTATATGGTAGCAAGTGTGTGATCTATTCTGATCATAAGAGCCTTCAGCATCTGTTTAATCAGAAGGATCTGAATATGAGACAGCGCCGATGGATGGAGACACTGAATGATTATGATTGTGAAATCCGGTACCATCCAGGCAAGGCGAATGTAGTCGCCGATGCTTTAAGCAGGAAGGAACGGGTTAAGCCCATTAGAATCAATGCCAAGAGCATTGAATTGAAGAGCAGTTTGAATGAAAGGTTGATAGCCGCTCAAAAAGAAGCCGTATTAGAAGCTAACTATCCAAATGAAAAGCTGGGAGTCACTGCTGAACAGTTATCATATGGCAAGGATGGAATCTTAGATTGAATGGACGAATATGGGTTCCAATCTATGGAGGACTTCGGGACGTGATCCTTTAAGAAGCCCATAACTCCAAGTATTTTGTTCATCCTGGGAGTGATAAGATGCATCAGAATTTAAAGGCAAATTACTGGTGGATAGGTTTAAAGAAATCTATAGCCACTTATGTGGCCAAATGTCTAACGTGTGCTCAAGTTAAAGCCGAACACCAGAAGCCGTCAGGTTTGCTACAACAGCCTGAACTTCCCACCTGGAAATGGAAAATGGTAACCATGGACTTTATTACTAAGTTACCAAAGACTAAGCGTGGGAATGACACAATTTGGGTTATAGTTGATATATTAACCAAGTCAGTCCACTTCTTACCTATTAAGGAAACTCACAGCTCTGACAAGTTAGCTCAGCTGTACGTGGATGAGATTGTATCTCTTCACGGAGTGCCAGTGTCTATCATCTCTGATAGGGATACGAGATATACATCTCACTTTTGGAAAAGCTTTCAGCAATCCCTAGGCACTCGTCTAAACTTCAGCACTGCTTATCATCCTCAGACGGATGGGCAAAGCGAGCGTACAATACAAACACTTGAAGATATGCTACGAGCTTGCGTTATTGATTTAGGAGGAAGTTGGGATGACCATCTTCCATTAATTGAATTCTCGTACAATAACAGCTATCATTCAAGTATTCAAGCAGCACCTTTTGAGGCATTGTACGGAAGGAAATGCCGAACGCCAGTTTGTTGGGCAGAAGTTGGAGATGTCCAACTAACAGGACCTGATATAGTCCTGGAGACGACAGATAAAATTGTGCAGATACGTGATCGTCTCAAAGCTTCCAGGGATAGGCAGAAAAGCTACGCAGATAAAAGGCGTAAACCTCTGAAATTCGAGGTAGGTGACAAAATGTTACTTAAGGTATCACCTTGGAAAGGGGTGATGCTATTTGGAAAGAAAGGCAAGCTAAGACCCAGATACATAGGACCATTCGAGATCATCGAATGTGTCAGAACAGTGGCTTACAAGTTAAACCTGCCTGAAGAGCTCAGTGGAATTCATAATGTGTTCCACATCTGCAATCTGAAGAAGTGTCTAACTGATGAATCGCTAGCCATGTCACATAAGGATGTGCATATAGATGAGAGCTTAAAGTTTGTTGAAAAACCTTTGTCGATTGAGGATCGACAGGTTAAGAAGCTTCGAAAGAAGCATGTACCGATTGTGAAGGTTAAGCGGGATGCATGTAGAGGTCCCGAATATACGTGGGAGGTTGAATCCACAATGAAACAGAAGTACCCTCATTTATTTCAGTAAATATCGAGGTCGAGATTTCTTTTAAGGGGGTAAGGATGTAACACCTTGTAAAATCACAACCAATATAATAAAGACACGTGTCATGGACTTCAAACGTGAAAGGAATTATTTCCGAAGGACTAAAATTGTCAAACAATGTAAATATGTAAGTGATAGGGATCCAAAGTGTCAACATGCCATTCTTGTGCCTCTGATTGACCTCACACGACATTCGTATTCTTTAACGAATAAATTATCGAACACTGGAAGTCGTTTGTACTTAAAATAAGGATCTTATGAAACATAAGGGTTAAAAGTGTCAACATGTTGAAAGTAACCTCTGAGTGACCTTTTAACGATCCCAAGAACATTGTAATAATTGTACTTTTCGCTTCCAAGAATGTTGGATATTAATTTTGTGGAGTTTTGAAGTAAACAAGACTTTTCAGGTGATCGTACGACTAACCGGGAGCTTAACGGAGTTAGTTTATGACCCAAGGTCCTTAAAAGTTAACTATGGGGGTCCTAAGTGCAATAAATGAAAGTAAAACAAAGTTAAAATGGACCAGGGGTTGAAAGTGCAAAGTTTAAGATTTTTTTTTCCGGTTTTGAAGGTTGACGCGGGTCGCGTAAGACTTCTCTATGTCTTACGCGGGCCGCGTAGATGTGCCAGTAACAGCCAAGTGTGGACAGGTGCGGGTTTGGCCTGTTCCACCGCCTTAGAAAGCTGGTTTTCGAATTCAGGGACTGAACCAATGGTATTTCATGCATAGGGGACACCTGGGATGATCAGGAAACATTTGTAGACTTGTGTGGAGTTATCTTGTGAATTGTTTTTGGTTATATAAGCACTTCTTGTTTGCTTGTTCATGTGCTCATTCACAAAAATCATTCAAACTCACTCTCTGGAGCTCTCTGGACTTCAAGCAAGTTTCCTCAAGTTCCTAATTCGTGCTAAGAGCCTTTGTAAGCATTCTTAGCCGTCCTAGTTCATGTTTTTTTAGTCTAATGACCAAAAGTCAAAGCCGTCGAAATTAAGCTTTGACTTAGTGATTAATCACTAATGGTCCAGTCATTTTTCGAATAGAAAGTGGCTATGAGTTGGTAATTATGTGGGTAATAAACCCTTAAAAGGGCACCCCCTGATTATCACTCTGACTTGGTCAATTGTCGGGTCAAACTTTATATTAAAAAGTCAACAGAAAGTTATTTTGCAAATAAACTCATAATTGATAATGTAGAGGTTATGGAACGTGTTTTAACATTAAAATAACTTGGTAAATAATGTAAGAACATGTCTAAGCATGTTCAACCCGACAATTCTAAGTTTAGGCTCGGTTCGCAACCGAAAGTCGCAAAAGAAGACTTTTGCTTTGACTTTCAGTTCTGACCCGATTTAGCTTGTTTTAGATATGCCTTAAGGTTCCTTTAGGACCATATTATAAGTTAGTAAAACCCTCTGAGGTTATACTACATGGTTCCTTATTTATCCGATTCATTTGCATGTTTCCGTTAATTGCTTAAATGTTGACCATTATGCCATTTTGTTATTAAAACAAGATTTTTGAAAATGTGAGAGGACAAAAACTTTTATTACGGATTTATAAACATGTCCTAAAAATTTGACATCAGTTTGAGGTCTAAATTAGGAGTTATGCTCAATATCGTAATTTGAAAGCTTTTTTTTAATTAAACGGGATTATTAGCATAAAGCCTATTTAAACACAAATTTCGACACCAAATTTTTTACCCACTGATGTAATATAATATTTTGGGATTTTTGAAGATTTTTATAAATTTTTAAACTGATCATAATGTAGGGTTGTTGCTTTGATTCGGTAATTGACGGTTATACCCTTTTCTTGAATAAAATGAGTTTTACATAACTTTTTGATACCAAACATTTTGCTACTGATTTTATATGATAAATAAAATATTTTGAACTTTATAAACTGATCAGAAACTCAGATTTCCTTATATAACCTGGAAATCGCCTAAAACCGACTTTTTGCGCGTTTTAAACGCATAGTATGGGTTAAAACTATTTTTGACACATAAGACTTAATACCTACTGATGTTTTAAGTAAATTGTTATACTTTAACAGTAAGTAAAAGTTTTGAACTCAGATTTCCAAATTTGACCCTTAAAGCTTATGTGAAATGACCAAAATGCCCCTACGGCACATAGTTTGGTTATAAATGATAAATTTCACATATATGCAATACCCTACTGATATGACCTGCAAAAATAAATATTTTTACTGATTATTTTAGACCAGAACCTCAGATTAATATTTCACCTCTTTTATAACCTTTAAAATGACCAAAATACCCCTACGGGGCTTAATTTGATTTTAAATTCGTTTTGGGAATAATGGAAGGTATCCTACTGATATCACAATATATTTAAGGCATATTAACTTGTGAAACATGTATATGACTCTTTTGGTTACCCGTTATGCACTTTTCGCGTTCGGTACGGTTTATGTGACTAGTTTGCATAAATTGACCGAAACGGGTCAAACCTTATCATTTTTACCTCAAAATCCCGAATGTGTTTAGTTTACCCATATTATACAAGTCTTCATACTTTTCGGGTCTAAATCACTTTCTAATCCGGTCTTCTCTTAATCTTGCTTTTTGAACCGTAAACCTTTCTTTAAAACTAACCGGTCTAAATTTAACTTAAGTAAGACCCGTTCGGAATCTAATAGGTTATCAAAACCTTCGTTCCAGATTTAGGAGCCCAGTAAAAGATATTTTCACTTGCTGATTGTATACGGCTGAGATAAATTTGTATACTTTGCTCAGGTAAATACTTTTAACTTATTTTCCCTTATACGGGCTTGGGGTACGGTATATAAAATACCGCTTGGTCGGGTATTGAATCTTTAATCATATGAAGGTTAAATCATTGAGATAACCCGTTTAATTTGTTTTGTTTGCTTAAAGCCTTTGGGGGGTTAATGACTATGTCCTTGATATCCTCGGCTCATTCATTGAAATGGCCACGACTTAAGCACGGGGTGTAGGCATACACCTGCCAGTGCGTATGTAAAATGATATACCTAACTGTTCGAGAATAACTTGCCGTAGGTGATATTATGTGGTGTGTCTATTAATCTTTAACCCGGTATTCAACCCGGGCTACTGAACGTATATCAAACATATAATTCTTTTACAAGATTATTTTTAAAAAATTATCCCAAGTTATAAAAGAATATTTGTGCCTTGGGCATTTAAATCAGTTTTATAAACACTTTTCCGAAAAGAGTCGGGTAATTGTATTTACCAGTGTAAACTGACGTATTTTTCAAAAAGGCTAAGTGCAGGTACTAAGCGAAATGGGCTGGCTACTCCTAGCATCGAATAAAGAGTCTTGCAAGCTTTAGATGTTTAAAAATCTGTTGAACAAAAATTCTGTTTATCTTTTGGTCCGCCTGTGGATCTATTTACATTCCGTTGTAATACTTTGTGTTACTTTCCTTCGGTTTGTAATATTTTTACTTTAGACTTCCGTTGTGCATTGAACTGTGATTATTTGTCTATGATGATATCAACTACGTCACGATACTCCCCACCGGGCCCACCGGTAATACGTGGAAATATCGGGGAGTGACAAATCACGAGACACCAATCCACTTATCTTTAACATCCACTAACGGCTTACGACAAATGAGACAAGAAGTACATCCAGAAGGCAATGTTTGGCTAATCAGGGCACGCAGACGTACCCCACCTCTGCGGACACTAACTGTCATGACAGAGGAAACCAAATGGATATTTCTTGACAACGACACCTCATCCAATCATTCCCCATTCTTCTCCAATCTCTCGGTTATAAATACCACACATTATATTCTCGTCACACTCACTCTAAACTTTTTCTCACACCGGAGGGTGGTTACGAAAAGAACCCCCCATATCTCCTTCCCGTAACGAGCTCAGGGTGTTGCTAGTTTTGCAGGAATCATCTTAGAATCATAGCTTGTAAAGATCAGATTACCCTCTCCTTGGTTGAGCATTTGGGTAACCCCCGCAAGTTAGACTTGTGCTTCTTCAACTAGCAGGTCTAAATATGTTAATCTAGATTGGGATAGATGACGCGAGTTCAATAATCGGGATGTAATTTTATAACTTTCAGGTTCCTGCTGACCCATTTTCTATATTATATATTGAAGTTTCGCCTTTAAAAAAATTCATCTCCAAGTGATATAGAAAGTCTTTATTAAAAAGACACAGGAGGAAAAAATGCTTAGGTTCTCTCGGTATAGAAAAGTTTACCTGATGCGCTCGGTATCAAATGTTTATCACTTGATTTTAGAATTTTTGGTTTGGCTCGGGGTCACTTTATAAAAACACAATGTTAAATAGCATATAGTTATCGAAATAACGAAAAAACATCTAATACCGTTCGTTGTACCGCATGGTGTGTTCGTGAAAGTAAGAATAAGAGATATGATCCTGGACCCTTTGCAGGCACATGCTAGGCCCCCGCGGGCGCAGGACCATACTTCGAGCTAATCCAAAAAATACAACCAACTGGTCACAACAAGCCACTCACGAGTGAAACATAGAGTATAAGGTGAAAGTGACTTGTAGCTAATCATCGCTCGCCAAACATTGTACCAGAAGATCCCCACATCCCCACGATGACGGTTTGGTCTCCGTCATGAATCCAACATCAATCGGTCCTTGCATGTGTTAACACGCATTGGATCTATGGCGACGGAGGCAACATCCGGCTGGTAACGTGGTGGTACATTTTGGTGGTGGTGTCGATTGGTGGCTTTTTCTTTGGTGTATAGAGAGAAAGGCCAGTAGTCATCACCATTGATTTTGAAATCAATTTTTTAGTGTGGAAAAAGAGATAGAATCCGGATGTGAATAGCTTTTATAAATTGGATTGAAATCCAATGCTGACAAACAATAACAACCTCTTAGACAATGGGGGCTTAGTGAATAATGCCCCTACCCTTAGACGTTTTCCGTTATTTGACAGTCCAGTCAGCAAGGGGGCATTATTGGGCGTTTTTACAAAAAAGGCGTAGTAGGATAATGCCCAATAATGCCCCGTCAATTATTACACAATTATTAAATTTTTAATTAAAACTAATTAAATTTCATTTAAATAAAAAACATTACATTTTAATTTTTTTTTTCAAAAGTTAAATAGAAAACATTACATATCTAAACCACCAGGACCAAAATTCAAAAGTTCAAAAGTTAAATTTAAAACCATATCTAAACCACAGGGACCAAAGTTGTCAAAACTTTTAAAACCTTTTTTGCATTTCATCTTCTTCTTCGTTTTTTATACAGACTTTTCCGGCAACAATTCCGGCTAACCACAAAACCCATTCTGACTCGAATTCATCCCACTCCGGCACAAATTCCAGCTATCTCCATCTCATTGGCCAAAAAATTTGCCATTTTAGCGTGATTCAAAGCACGCCGGTAGGGTTTTTTTTTGCGAAAAACACCGGAGGGGGTGGGGGGAGGGCGTTTTCAGGCGTGATTGGGGGAAAAACGCCCAGAATCTTGCCCACTACGCATGGTCTTAGAAATAATACTATAAACACATTAGAGTAATTTTATCGTTAATATCAATATTAATAAACGTGATAATCAAAAGTATGTGAAATAAACACATTAGTTAAAGTACATTTTTACACACTATAGATTAATAAGAATCTTAAAATATATCATCAAGTATATATTCTATATATTAACGAACAATCTTTTAAATTTCAAAGATTCGAAAGAACGGCTCCACTGTTTTGACGTCTATGTTTTGATAAGAGTTTCATTCAAGATTAAACGGGTCAAATACAATCAGTACCATAAAGAATCGAATGGATAAAATCCTTTCTTCTTGTATCTTCTTTAATATTTTTAACTGTTTTCTTTGTATTTACTTATTTATTTTTTTAAGAATCGAACTATGTTTTCTTTTTTATAGCGAGTGTACCGAAATCGACTGAGTTTTCATCCGCGCAACGCACGGGTCTCATAACTAGTATATAACATACCAATTATGGTAGATTCTTGTCTACACTATAGTATTTAGACAAGAATGCAATGTTATTTGCACTTTTGCTACTAAGATTTTGTCACCTCCACCTAGCCAATTTTGGCCACCACCAAACTTTAAGCTTTTTTTTTTCTTTCTTTATTTTAGTTAAAGTTTATTTACCTCCTCTTTTGAGAAAATTATTTTGTTTTAGTGGTTTTAATTACTTAAGTTCAAAATTAAAAAGTTTAACGCTTCGTGTTCCTAACCGCTCATTTTATAACGTTTTGGGTCCCTGTGTTTTATTTGTTTTAACAACTTGAGTTCAAAATCAAAGTACAAGTGTTAAAAAATTGGGCTCAAAATGATATAAAATGAACGATTAGAGACTTAGAGCGTTAAACTTATTATTTTTTGATTCAAGTGGTTAAAACCACTAAAACATAGGACCTCAAAAAGTAATTTACTCTACCTCTTTTAAGTTTTAAAATTGTCACCTTTGTCCCTTCATTTTCTAAAAGTATCTATTGACCCCTCGATTTTCTAATACTTGTTGCTATAATTTCGAGTTCAACTACGTTTTATATCGTGTGAGTTATTTGGTGTTATAAATCCGTGTTTATCTTTTACGTTTTTCCTGGTTTCAGATGTTTTTGACATGCCACTTAGCACGGTTCTACCCCCAAATGCTGGTAGCACAGTTTATGCCCCCGCCCCGCAACGCGGGGGCTTGAAACTAGTTAATAAATAAAAAATGAATTTAAAAGATCAATTTAAAACCTTACAAATACGAATACTTTCAATTTTTCTATGAAGTAGATATATTACTTGTTTGCCACAAATTAATATTTAAAATAAGATAACTTTAGACATTTACCTTTTAAATTGAAACAAACCCAAATATTACGGTTTGAAACATACTCAGTTGATAGGATTCGGCCAGCAATTGCTCAATTGAAACATACTCAATTGAAACAAACCCAAATATCTGGTAACTAAAAAGTTTAAATCCACCGTAAGGATATTTTGATGGTAGATTGTCCCCCCTCTATTCAAGAAATGAAAAAAAAGGTATAAGTGACTAACAGGATAATTTAGAATTAGGAGCCCCTTTAAAACAATTAAACCGAGCTCAGATCTAAAAGAAAAATCGTTTAACTTTGAGCTCAAGTTTGAACAAAATGAGCTCGATTTGAACTTTTAATAAGTAGATATCAAGTGATTCTTGATCATAAACTAATCATATCAACTCATTGTGTTTCAAACCGTAATATTTGAGCTCAAAATCAAATTGAAGTCTTTTTTAATAAACGAGCATGGACAGAAAGGTGCACAAATCTAGTTTTTTTTTTTTTTAATCAGACCGGTTACAGTTTCAGTTAACAAAAAGATCAAAGTCGGTTTTTTGCCCACATTGGTATCTTTTCCAAATTGATTTGCATGTGAAAAATGATCGGTTTGGTTCCAAACAAGTTTTGTTTTTTCTTACGGTTTTGGCCAATTCGTTTTAACCAGTTAGAAACGATTTCAACAAAGGGGTTCTCAATCCGTTCTCAAAGCTACGGGTTTAGTTAGTACCAAACCGATTTGATTTTTGGTTTAAGTTTGGGTTTGAGTTATTACATAATATACATGTCCCAAAAAAATGTAACATGCGGATTTGAACACTAAAAAAAAACTAGTCGACGCTTTTTACATTTCTTTTTGTAAAAATGTTCAAATATATTTATATTATATTCCCTATTTTTTTTAGAAAAAAAAAATGTTACATAGGGTTTTCTTCAGTTTTTTCAACTCAAGTAAGTTTTTTTCCTATACTTCAACACACAGACACATATATATTTAATAAATAAATAAATAAATAAATAAATAAATATACGAACAAAGCCAATTTGAGCTTATAAACGCAAAGCTTGAAGCGAATTAAACTTGAACCTTTTAGAATTAAGTGAGCCTAGTTTGAGCAGACTTTTTTTGGAAGGTGACTTTCTATGTACTGGATCTATTGGTCACCGGGTTCATGTCGAAGACATTCCCCCGTCAGCCCCGCACTCTCGGACGCGATGTTCGATTGGGCCCCGGCCGCCGCGCAAGCTGACTTCCGCCCGGAAACCATACTGCCCCCACACGAGAGACTCGCTGGGGTAACAGCTGGGTAAAACCGGGTTGCCCTCAAGACCGCACCATGCCTCGGTAGGATACGATCCATCATTGGGACGTCCCCCCCTAAGACCACAGTGGGAGTCGAACCGGTGACCTCCCAAAGGAGGAACCGGCCAACATAACCCAAGTGGGGATACCACTGGGCCACGGGGAAGGGATTAGTTTGAGCAGACTTAACTGCACCTCTTACCCCAAGGTAAATTACTTTGTATAATATATATTTTTTTTGAATGACAATTACTTTGTATAATATATATAACTAGTGAAATCTATTATTACGTAAAAGAAAGCTTGTTGTGTAAGTGTCTGAACAGTCCACACGTAAACTTTAAAAATAAGAGTTACAAGGATTTATTTCAAGGATTTTAAAATGTGTAAAATAATGCAGTCACTCGCGTGTAGTAGTTGGAAGATAATAGTTTCTTTTAAACTTGTATATGTCAATACCAAGTTGACCCTTTATTTATGAATAATTCTTTGGTCGCATAAACTTTAAAACTGGTTAAGTCTACAGCAACTTTTTAAACAAGTAAAGAATCAGTCTAGCTACCAGGAGTAAACATATTTATAACCGTTGATTGGACAAAGTCTTTTTATGTAGAACCCGTCCATGACATTCCAACGTCTCCAGCAGCTATAAGATAGACGCATTTCCTTCAATCTCCTCAAAAACACACAAATTAGCTGAGAACAATGCGGATGAGGAGTGGAACTAGAAAACTGTTGTGGTTGATTCCATGTACAAGCTCAACGAGGAGGTTACGTACAGAATCACGGTTGGATATAGATGAGATACTCAGAACTGAGCTTTCTACCATTACTGAAGAGCCTCATACGGATGTCCCGAGTATTAAGAGAGGAAATGAACCAAGAAAGCGCGCTAAGATGGATAAGAAGATGAAGAAGGAGAATATGAGTAGGGTTTTCACTGCCCAGTTTAGCCTAAAAAACTCATATGCACTCTTCTTGGAAAGGATGACAAGCAGTAGAAGCTTTGGTGGAGTTCAACTAAATTAAAGATACTTTAGATTGATCTTCGTGTATTTGATAATTATTCGATTTAGATAAATTATTATAACTACAAATAGGGCAAGCCATGACCGAGAATTAATGAATTGTTGATAATAGATTCTGCATGTCATTGTTTCTTTGAAATGATTCACCACGAAACCCCTACTCATAATGTTTGATTAAATGGTAGAGGAGAAATTGCTTTCGGTATAGATAATAGTTATTCAAATATTTAGGCCATTATTTGGAATCCCCAAACCAACAGCCTCAAAGCATTTTACATGTGTCATAAAGCATACATGTTTTACACATGATTTACTATTTATTTTTCCTGGTTTAAGTACCCATAAGACAATATTCTTTACAATCCAAGTTTTATTAAAAACTTAATCTCTGTCAGAAAATTTACAACTGATAATTCCGTTTCCATTGAGTTTGACCCGTTTGGTTTTTCTGTGAAGGACTTGAAGGATGGTATGCTCCTGAGCCGCCACAATAGCTCCGGCAGTCTCTACCCGTTCACTAAAGATGCTTCCGAAAAAGCACTCATTGCATTGTCTTCTTCCCAGTTTTGGCATGATCGTCTCGGTCACCCCGGACGACCTGTCATGAATTTTCTTTCTTCAAATAAATTAATTTCGTGTAATAAACATGGCTTTCCTTTTGTTTGTCATGCTTGTAATTATATAAGAATAAACGACAACCGTTTCATGATTCTATTTCTAATACATATTTGCCATTTTCAATTGTTCATTGTGATTTATGGACGTCACCCGTCCTTATTGCTGCAGGATACAAGTATTACATGGTCTCAATCGACGATTTCACACAATATACTTGGGTGTACCCTCTAAAATATAAATCAGAAACCTTTACAAAATTCACACACTTGTATGAGTTTGTCAAAACTCAATTTCCGTTAAACATCCAAAAATTTTAGTGTGACATGGGAGGCGAATTCAATAGTCATAACTTTCAGAACTTTGCCTCCACTCATGGCATGGAATTTCAATTTTCATGCCCTCACACCTCTCGATAGAATGGAAAAGCCAAGCACATGATACGCCGCCTTAACGATATCATGATGTCTCTATTAACCCGTGCCTCGCTACCTTCAAAATTTTGGATAGAAGCATTGCACACAACATGCTATCTACACAACATTCTTCCTACCAAGCTTCTTCACAACAAGACTCCCATGGCCATTCTTTATCATCGCCATCCCTCATATGACCACTTGCGCATCTTTGGGTGCGCGTGCTATCCAAACACCTCCACCACAAGACCTCACAAATTGTGTGAACGCTCGACCCTCTGTGTCTTTCTTGGCTACCCTGCTAATTACCGAGGATACCGATGCCTTGAGGTGTCCACCGGTAAAATCCTATTTTTGCAAGACATTTCCATTTCATTTGTCTGCCACGAATCCACCAGACCACTCCTTCCTAGACACTCCACCATCTCCTCTACCTTTTCAATATTCCTATCCGTCACCAACATCCACACACTCTGATGTTCAGGCCCAGCCCAATGTGGTGCCTTTAACCCAAACACCTTCCACCCCTCAACCTATTAATGGTCCAGACAACTTTAACCCGCTACAAACCCAAACGTACCACCCCACTTCAACACATCTATCCACCACCACTACTCACACCTCCCCTACCAACTCTTCTGATATACCAACATCACCTTCCACCTCTCATGGTCAAACTCCACAATCACCTCCGAACCACCCCTAACTTCGCCTCCACCACCCATTCACCATATGGTGACCAAGGCCAAAGCCGGCATCACTAAACCACGCCACATACTAAATCTTTCCACCATCACTTCCGCACCGATCTCTCCTCTTCCTAAGTCCCATCTTTCAGCCTTAACTGATCCACATTGGAAAAATGCCATGGCGACTGAATACAAAGCTCTATTGGATAACAATACATGGGAACTGGTTTCGAGACCACTTGATGCTTTGGTCATTTGGTGTATGCGGCTCTTTAAACATAAGTTTCATTCAGACGGTACCCTTGAACGGTATAAATCTCGCCTTGTTGTCAATGGTAAAAGTCAAACAGTGGGCGTCGATTGTGACGAGACATTTAGTCCGGTGGTTAAGCCGACCACCATCCGGAACGTTTTCAGTCTTGTTGTTTCTCGTTCGTGTCACGCGCACCAACTAGATGTGAAAAATGCGTTTTTACACGAAAACCTCAAGGAAACAGTCTTCATGCACCAACCGCCCGGGTTCGTGGATCCGACTAATCCGATTTTTGTGTTTATGTTAAACAAGTCCTTGTATGGACTTAAGTAAGCCCCGAGGGCGTGGTACCCACTGTTTGCCACATTCATAAGCAAGTGTGGATTTAAGAGTAGCATATGCGACATTTCGTTATTCGTTTATCACAAAGGCAACCAAATGGTATACTTTCTATTGTACGTTGATGACATTATATTGACAGCCTCATCCCATGCTCTCATTCAACATATTACAGTTGCCATTTCCAACGACCGATCTCGGCACCTTGCACCACTTCCTTGGAATCAAAGTTGAACAACGAAAAGACGGATTATTTCTATCTCAATCTTCATACGCGGCTGACATTTTAAAGCGTGCACACATGTCAAATTGCAAGCCCTCTTCCACTCTTGTAGACATTGGTTCAAAACTTAGTGTAGGTCTGGCTCACCCGTTGTCGATGGTACTCTATACCAGGGCCTTTCCTTGCAGGGGCGCTCCAATACCTTACTTTTATCCGGCCGGATATCTCTTATGCCGTGCAACAAGTAGGTTTGTTCATGCACGATCCCCGGGAGCCACACTTATCATTCCTCAAAAAGTTTTTTTGTTACATTAAAGGAACTCTGGAGTTTGGCATTCACATATCACCTTCCACGTCCATGTAACTCACAACGTACTCGGATGCGGATTGGGGGGGATGCCCGGATTCACGTCGCTCCACATCAAGTTTTTGCATTTACTTGGGTCATAATATCATCTCGTGGAACTCTAAACGTCAACCCACAATCTCTCGCTTAAGTGCCGAAATTGAGTATCGTGGGGTTGCTAATGTAGTGACCGAATCAAGTTAGATTCGAAACTTACTTCTTGAACTTGGTGTCGCTATTCGTGAAGCTACCGTTTTTTTTATCTCACTCAGAATCCGGTTCAGCACCAACGTACCAGACACGTCGAAATGGATATATATTTTGTTCGAGACAAAGTTCGAGTGGGGGATATTCGTGTCTTAACGTGCCCGCCGATTACCAATATGCAGATATTTTTACTAAAGGGTTATCTAAACAGTTGTTCACTCGATTCCGATCCAGTTTTTGCCTTCGTCCGGCTACGGCTCAAATTGAGGGGGCCTGTCAGCAATATATTAGCTGTACACAACTGTGCATTTGTATATTTAGCATGATTTGTTTATATTTCTAGAATAGATAATCCCTAGTTATTAGCCTAGTCAATAGATTAGTTTGTTTCCATATTGGTGTATTTTCTTGGTTATTTTGTGAATAACAAGAGCACGTTTGATACACTTTCATTTTGATCAGTTCTGCGACTGCACTTTTACTTCTGCTTGTTTGAAAATCAAAATTATGATCAGTTCTGCTTGTTCGATTTTTTGATCAGTCTCACACAGGTCACACTTTGTCGAATTTTGATTAGTTTATACACTTTGCCGCTGCTGATGTTATGGAGTTCAGATACTTGTGCCTTGTACGACGTTTGGTTTACACAAATCTGTTGTCGCGCCCCTGCCCTATATTCAAAGGGTTATTATTTGTTTTGGGCTAAAATATTAGTTGCCTTGGGACTTTGGCTTACATAACTATTGGGCTTACATTCAAAGGTTTATTATTTCTTTTGGGCTAAAGTATCCTTTTTTTTTGTAAGAGGTATCCTCATAGTTGTTTAGAGGTATCTTTTATATAAAACCGACAAAAGTATTACACTTCCGATACGAAGTTAAACCGTACCCCGTGCTACGGCTCGTTGAATGCTAGTTCCGCCACTGCTTAACTGCACCTCTTACCCTAGGTAAATTACTTTGTGTATATATATATATATATAGGAGAAGGATCCGTTAGGAACCACCCTTTATGGCGAGAACCGCGAGAACCAATGTGAACACAACCAAAAATACATAAAAATAGCTAAAAAACACACAATTTTTTTTAGTATTTTTTACATAAAATTCGCTGTATTTCGTTATTAAAAAAATTTTTTGGCTACTAAAAGTAGCGATTTTTAAGTAAAAAAGTATTAATTTTTTTGTGTTTTTTAGATTTTTTAGGTTTTTTTTGGGGTTTAGTTTTTAGCATTTAGCTTGGGTGGGGGATGGGGGGGGGGGGTTAGGTTTTTTTAGGTTATTTTGTTGTGTTCACATTGGTTCTCGCGGTTTGCGGTTCTCATAAGGTGGTTCTCAAACGAACCTTACCGTATATATATATATATATATATATATATATATATAGTGGAGGATTCAAATGAGAAGAAATTTTTTGTAAGAATAAAAAAGAATAAATTTCAACCAATAAGAACCCTTCATTTTAATTCATTTAATTTTTGTATTTAATATTAGTGTAAGGGTATATTGGTAAACTTAAATAGATCATTAATTGGTAGTCTTTCTTTTTAATAACTAACTACATTAAATTTGTAACTTATTTTCAAAAAATATATTTTTTCAAAGAACAAAAAAAATTAATTTAAAGTGTAGGATGAATTACGAGATGTGTATGATGAATTACGAGGTGTGTAGGATAAATTTAATATGTGTAGCATAAATTTCAAAACGTACAGGATAAATTTTGATGCGTGTAGGCAAAAAATTCAGTGTGGAGGATGATAGTCTTTATGACTAATTAATTAGTCAAAAAACAATCATAAATGAGATGAGAAAAAAAACTATTTAATGTTTTACAATTGTACCCTTTGTTCTTTTTCTTCTCAAATTAATTTTCTTCTCAAATGAACCTTCCCCTATATATATATATATAGTGTAAGTATATGGAGAAAACCACTTTTATTGAGAAAACCCGGGAAACTCTAAGCTCCCGACATTTTTTTTTGAAAAAAATAACACATGTAATATACATGTTTTTAAGACATTTGGGTCAAAAAAAACAAAAAAGCGCCGAAGGGTTTTTTTTAAAAAAAATAAACAAATTTCAGCAACTTTGCTGTGTAACACGTGTTACACAAAAAATGCTGAAATTTGTTTATTTTTTTTAAAAAATTCCCTTCGGCGCTTTTTTGTTTTTTTGGCCCAAAAGTCTTAAAAACATGTACATTACATATGTTATTTTTTTCAAAAAAAAAAAATGTCGGGAGCTTAGAGTTTCCTGGGTTTTCTAGCTAAAAGTGGTTTTCTATATATCCTTTCCCTATATATATATATATATATATATATATATATATATATATATATATATATATATATATATATATATATATATATATAGTGTGAGGTTCATGGGGGAACACTAAAAAAGTGGAGAACAGTGGGGAACCGACTCAAACGAACTCCGATTGGACTCATTCCAGCGGCGTTGAACCGGCTCCTCGAACCATAACTAGAATCTCTTAACCCTAAACCCTAAATTATAACCCCTAAACCCTAAATATATTAGGGTTTGGATTTTAGGGTTTAAATTTAGGGTTTAGCTTTAGGGTTTAGATTTAGGGTTTAGTGTTTAGCTTTAGGGTTTAGGGTTTAGTTTTCAGGTTTAGTTTTCAGGTTTAGCTTTAGGTTTAGCCTTTAGGGTTTAGCTTTTAGGGTTTATAGTTTAGATTTTACGGTTTAGCTTAGGTTTTAGCCTTATTTTTTAGCTTTAGGGTTTAGAGTTTATGAGTTAGGATTTAGGGTTTAGGGTTAAAAGATCTTAGTTAGGGTTCGACGAGCCGGTTCCAACGCCGCTGGAATGAGTCCACACGTAAACTTTAAAAAATATGTGTTACAAGGATTTATTTCAAGGATTTTAAAATGTGTAAAATAATGCAGTCACTCGCATGTAGTAGTTGGAAAATAATAGTTTCTTTTAAACTTGTATATCTCAATACCAAGTTGACCCTTTATTTATGAATAATTCTTTGAACTTGTTTTGGTTACATAAACTTTAAAACTGATCAAGTCTACAGCAACATTTTAAACAAGTAAAGAATCAGTCTAGCTACCAGGAGTAAACATATACTTATAACCTTTGATTGGACAAAGTCTTTTTATGTAGAACCAGTCGATCACATTCCAACGTCTCCAGCAGCTATAAGATAGACGCATTTCCTTCAATCTCCTCAAAAACACACAAATTAGCTTAGAACAACGAGGATGAGGAGCGGAAGTAGAAAACTGTTGTGGTTGATTCCATGTACAAGTTCAACGAGGAGGTTACGCACAGAATCACGGTTGGATATAGATGAGATACTCAGAACTGAGCTTTCTACCATTACTGAAGAGCCTCATACGGATGTCCTGAGTATTAAGAGAGGAAATGAAGCAAGAAAGCGCGCGAAGATGGATAAGAAGATGAAGAAGGAGAATATGAGTAGGGTTTTCACTGCCCAGTTTAGCCTAAAAAAGTCATACGCACTCTTCTTGGAAAGGATGACAAGCAGTAGAAGCTTTGGTGGAGTTCAACTAAATTAAAGATACTTTAGTTTTTTCATCGTGTATTTGATAATTATTCGATTTAGATAAATTATTATAACTACAAATAGGGCAAGCCATGACCCAGAATTAATGAATTGTTGATAATAGATTTTGCATGTCATTGTTATTCACCACGAAACCCTACTCATAATGTTTGATTAAATGGTAGAGGAGAAATTGCTTTCGGTATAGATAATAGTTATTCAAATATTTAGGCCATTATTTCGAATCCCCAAACCAAACAGCCTCAAACCATTTTACATGTATATAATGGATATCATAAAGTATACATGTTTTACAAATGATTTACTATTTATTTTTCCAGGTTTAAGTACCCACAAGTCAATGAAAAGAATGAAGAAGGAACCATTATAGAAGAAATAAAATTATGATTAGGTGAAGCAAGTGAAGGAAGCATGACCTAAAGAATGTTCAGTGTCAAAGGTATCTAGTGGTTGCATATTAATTCAAGATTCAACCATAGATCTACTTAAGACCATCACCAATGCAAAATCCTAAATGCACCTATAAATATGTCTAGTTGACTGACATTTTTACAAATGCATAAAAAAAACACTCATTTTATCTTCTACTCTGCAAGCATCTTTATTAATACTTATAATTCCACATCATCACTTTTTTACATTTATTTATATTTAATGTATCTCGTGTCTTGTACTCGACCAGACTTAGCATATGTTGTGAGTAGGCTAATTAGATATACTAGTAATCCTAGTTCGGAACAATGGAAGTGTATGACAAGATTACTAAGGTATTTGAGATACACGACACTACTAGAAAAGTGGTCATTTTGCTACGGAAATTTCCTACGCAAAAAAATGCGTCACAAATTCTGACACATTTACTACGCATTTCCTACGGAAAGAAGACCTTGATTTTTTTGGGTAATTTGTGACACAATAGTGACAAATATACTAATTCTAAGTATTGTGTCAGAAATGCATAGCAACTTGCTACGCATTTCCGACGGAACCATTATTTATTTGTTGGACTTAGATTTATATGTTAAATTCATTTAAATATTAATTGTTGCGTCAGAAATGCGTAGCAACTTGCTACGCATTTATGACGAATTATTTATTATTATACTTAGATTATATTTTAATGTTTAATCAGCATTATTATTAATTATTGCGTGGGAAATGTGTAGCAACTTGTTACGCATTTGTGATGGAAAATTTATTGTGTAGGAAATGTGTAGCAACTTGCTACGCATTTGTGATGGAAAATTTATTGCCATATTGTGTAGGAAATGTGTAGCAACTTGTTACGCATTTGTGATGTAAAATTTATTGTGTAGGAAATGTGTAGCAACTTGCTACGCATTTGTGATGGAAAATTTATTATCATATTGTGTAGAAAATGTGTAGCTAAGTTAATCAACATTATTATGTACATATATCTTAATTACAAATTACAATTTAATCATTGATTTAATTTTCATGTTGAAGCTAAGTTAAAATTTCTTGCATGATGTCAATCAAGACATGATATATTTGTATTAGATATTTTATATATCAACAAAGGATTGATAAATAAGCAAGATGATCTTGAAGCTAGCATGTGATCAAAATTATTTGTTTAAATTACACTTCATGATGGTTCCGGTTTTATTTCGGCTCGGCTCGGGTCACGGTTCGGTTCATGTCAGATTTAAAGCGGGTCAATCTGTCTATACCCGTGTTATACATATGTATTGGTAACCTGGTCAATATCAAGCTTCTTCAACTCAGTCGGTCAAAGACGACAGTAGTGGTAGTGGCTTGGTTCAGACTCAGTGGAGGCAACTAGTTTTATTATTACTAACACTGATAGTTTGTTTTTGGCAATACCTATTCTCTAGTTACCTACTAGAGTATGGAAAAAAAACAAAAATTAAGTTGTTGTAAGGACGATTTTCCTAACAATGAAGTGATTGGTGAACAATGAACCTCCAACTATTATATATACTATAGTTTGTTATTATAAAAAAAACATATATTTATAAAATATATTAGAGTAACTAACTTCTTATATTTAACAACTTGAGTGTTTTTAAAAAGATACATCACTACTAGAAAAAATTAAAATTTCTGACACCATTTTCCGTAAGAAATGCGTCACAACTCGCGATTTTCTACGAATTTGTGACGAAATGCGTATGTAGGAAAACCACTCGTAGGAAACTGGTTTCTTACGCATTTTTTACGCATTTTCCTACCCATTTCTGACAGAAAAGGGCTGTCACAAATTGCTACACATTTTCTACGCATTTTCCTACCCATTTAACGGAAGAAAATGTGTAGGAAAATGCGTAGAAAATGTGTAGCAATTTGTGACAGCCCTTTTCTGTCAGAAATGGGTAGGAAAATGCGTAGAAAATGCGTAAGAAACCAGTTTCCTACGAGTGGTTTTCCTACATACGCATTTCGTCACAAATTAGTAGAAAATCGCAAGTTGTGACGCATTTCCTACGGAAAATGGTGTCAGAAATTTTAATTTTTCTAGTAGTGCGAGGAATTATGGATTGCATTATGGCCAAAATCCAGCTTTTGTGGAAGGATTCAGTGATGCCAATTGGATATCCAATATGAAAGATTCCGGATCTACAAGTGGTTATGTCCGTACTCTTGGAGGAGTAGTGATGTGCTAAAAGTAGTTTAATTAAAACTAACTAAATTACTCTAATTCTAGACACTAAGCAATACTTTAGACTCTCTAAAATTCGACTAAACTACTAACCGACAAGTGAACCGATCGACTCTAGTAAAGCTATGTAAGTCCAGAAATCGAACTCACGAGACTCTACTTAATTACGTTAACTAGACCTATCTAGACTTAAGACTGACACGACTCTAACTGTTTTTATATTTTAGAGGGGGGGGGGGGTTTCTAAATGTCCTAGAATTTTAATTAAATGTCACACCCCGATATTTCCACGTATTACCGGTGGGCCCGGTGGGGAGTATCGTGACGTAGTTGATATCATCATAGTCAATTAATCACAGTTTAATGCAAAGCGGAAGTCTAAAAGTAATTATACAAACCGAGTTGAAAGTATAATAAAATATTACACAACGGATTGTAAGTGGATCCACATGCGGATCTAAAACAGAAAGAAATATTGTTCAACAGATTTCAAGTATCAAAAGCTTGCAAAACTCTGTATTTAATACTAGGAGTATCCAGCCCATTACGCGTAGTACCTGCACTTAATCTTTTTTAAAAATACGTCAGTTTATACTGGTAAATACAATTAACTGACTCTTTTGAAAAACATTTATAAAATTTATTTGGATGCACAAGGCAAAAATCTTTTATAACTTGGGACAATTATTTTAAATAATCTTGTATGCAAATTTATATGTTTGTCGTCCATTCAGGGCCCGGTTAGAAGAGCCGAGACAAGATTAATAGACACACCACTAATATAATCCCACGTCGAGTTATCCTCAACGAGTGGTTATATCTTTTACACACGCAACTGTCAGGTGTATGCCTACACCACGTGCTTAAGTCGTGGCCATTTCAATGAATGAGCCGAGGATATCCAGGACACGGTCATTAACCCCCCAAAGGCATTGCATCAAACAAAACAGATTAAAACGGGTTTTCTCAATGATTTAACCACTAATCGATTAAAGATTCAATACCCGACCAAGCGGTAATAATTTACCGTATCCAAAGCCCGTATAAGGGAAAATAAGTTAAAAGTATTTACCTGAGCAAAAATATAATTTTATTTTCAGCCGTATATCAATCAGCAAGTACAAGTAGCTTTTACTGGGCTCCTAATCTGGAACGAAGGTTTTAATAACCTATTAGATTCCTAACGGGTCTTATTTAAGTCTTAACTTAGACCGGTTAGTTTTAATGAAAGGTTTACGGTTCAAAACGCAAGATTAAGCGAAGACCGGATTAGAACGTGATTTAGACCCAACAAGTATGAAGACTTGTATAAATGGGTTAACTAAATACATTCTGGATTTTGAAATAAAAATGATAAGGTTTGATCCGTTTCGGTTAATTTATGCAAACTAGTTACATAAACCGTACCGAACGCGAATATGCATAACGGGTAACCAAAAGAGTCATGTACAGGTTCCACAAGTTAATATGCTTTAAATATATTATGATATTAGTAGGATACCTTCCATTATGCCCAAAACGAATTTAAAACTAATTTAAGCCCCGTAAGGGTATTTTGGTCATTTTAAAGTTTATAAAAGAGGTTAAATAGCAATCTGAGGTTCTAGTCTAAAATAATAAGTAAAAGTACTTATTTTAACAAGTTACATCAGTAAGATATCATACATATGTGAAATTTATCATTTATGGCCAAACTATGCACCGTAGGGGCATTTTGGTCATTTCACATATGCTATAAGGGTCAAATTTGGAAATCTGAGTTTAAGACTTTTACTTACAGTTAAAGTGTAAAAATTTTCTTATAACATCAGTAGGTAATAAGTCTTAGGCGTCAAATATGGTTTTAAACCATACTATGCGCTTAATAAGCGTAAAAGTCGGTATTTGACGATATTTGAAATGTTTATAAAATTTTGAAGTTTTGATAAGTCTCTAAAACTTAAAATATTTTATTTAACATATGAAATCAGTAGGAAAAGGTTTGGTATCAAAATGTTAGGTAAAACTCATTTTATCAATGAAAAGGACAATTTCGTCAATACCGAATTTACACTAGAACTCTATAATATGATCAGTATAAAATTTGAAATTTTTTTCCAAAAATCCCTAAATATTATATTATAACAGTGGGTAGCAAGTTTGGTGCCAAAAATTGGGTTTAAATGTGATTTATACTGAAAATGCCATTTAATTAATAAAAAGCTTTCATTTTACGATATCTCGCATAACTTCTATTTTAGACCATGAAATGATGTCAAATTTTTAGGACATGCTTATAAATCAGTAATAAAGGTTTTTGTCTTCTCACATTTTCAAAAATCTCATTTTTTTATCAAAAGGGCATAATGGTTAACTTTTAAGCATTTAACGGACACATGCAAATGATTCAGATTTCAAAGGAACCATATAGTATAATCTCATAGGGTTATACTAACATGTAATATGGTCCTAAAGGAACCCTAAGGCATATCTAAACTAAGCTAAATCGGGTCAGAACCGAAAGTCAAAGCAAAAGTATACTTTTGCGACTTTCGGTTGCGAACCGAGCCTAAACTCAGAATTGTCGGATTGAACATGCCTAGACATGTTCTTATATTATTTACCAAGTTATTTAAGTGTTAAAACATATTCCATAACTTCAGCATTATCAGTTATGAATTATTTTGCAAAAACTGACATGTTTGACTTTTTGTTAATAAGTTTGACCCGACAATTGACTGAGATAACGTGATAATTTGAAGGTGCCCTTTTAAGGGTTTAACACCTACATATTACCAACACATAGCCACTTTTAATTCGAATAATGGCTGGACCGTTAGTGATTAATCACCAAGTCAAAGCTTAATTATGATATCTTTGACTTTCGGTCATTAAGCTAATAAAACTTTAACTAAAGAAGCTAAGAACACTTACTAGAGCCCTTAGCATGAATTTAGAACTTGAGAAAGCTTCCTTTAGCTCCAGGAGGCTTCAAAGAGTGAGCTTGAGTGAAATATTTGAAAGTGTGCATGAACAAGAACATCAATGTGGGTATATATAGGACTTTGGGAGCTCTAGGATCAATCCATTTGTACCTAGGAGGTAATTCAGATGATCCCAAGTGTCCCTAGGGCAGTAAAAACCAGTTGCTCAGACCCTGGTATCGAAATCAGCTAGGGGTGAGCAAATGGGCCTGACCCATAGGAACCGGACCGACCCGACCCGAAACCGTTTTGTATCAATATCAAGAACCTTAACCGACCCCTTTTATGTGGGTGCGAGTCGGTTCCGTGAACGGGTCTGATGGTTCCCGGAACCGAATTTAGGGCCCAGAACCGTATAAAGGCCCATAAACAATTATGAATGGATTGTGCTTCAAATCTAATATAAAAACATAAACATAAACAAGTAAACTTGTAGGATCGGAACTGCACTCACAAAACTATACATCATATCTATAAAAAATATAAAGGCCCAATGAGAAATGATTTTTGCAAACTAGATAGTAGGTAACACTATAGAATGTTTATACAGTTTATATGGTTTTTCTAACCAATAAACAACAGATCATCAAAATTATAGCACCTTAATAAAATAGTACACATCCATCCAACTGATTGGCTGAAAAAGAACACCGATGTGAAGGTAAAAAGCATATATTTCGAAGTTCAAACCATATCAATCCAACACTAGATTAATTAAACAAAGTTTCCAAATTCAAAACATAAATAAAAACAAATTAAACCATAAATAAAAATTTCAAATACGTGATTAAACAAAATATTTGTTTGCTCTTTCTTCAATCTTCTCTATTGTTGTTATAAACTTTTGCCATTAACCTTCATTCAATCTTCATCTTTTCAATCTTTTCATAAACATCTAAATAAAAGTAACAGTTAGAAAAAAAAAAACAAACGAATATGGTTCACAAAATAATAACACATACCTTTTGTGAATTCATCGAATTTCTCATATTCTTCCTCTTCATTTATTTCTTTTCTCCCTTGGTCGAATCCAGTCCTGTGTGCAAATTAATGCCTCAACAATGGTGGGTGATAACGAACTTCTGTAGCATTCTACTACTCGCCCTCCAGTGCTAAAAGCAGACTCAGAAGCTACGGTTGAAACCAGAATAGCCAATATATCTGGAAAAAAAAACAAAACATTTTAGTAGAATATACATTTACAAAATCTATAAATTTATAAAATAAATAATTATTACCTTTTGCCATCCGTGCCAAGGTAGGATATCTAGTGGAATTTACCTTCCACCAAAGCAATATATCAAACTCGTCATTCATTAATTCAAGATCTTCTAAGAGATATTTTTCTAATTCTGTCTTCTTACTAGAAGACTATCCAACAACACCACGAAACTGTTCAAGCTTACCCATCCATTGTTTCTTACCCCAACCTTGTTCAACTGTATTAATTGGAATGCTTGAACTGGCTGGTTCCAAATCCTCATATTCTCGTAGCAGTTTGTGCATCTCAGATTCCACCCCATCAACCATTTCTTTGACATTTTCTTTAAATTCTTTATCTGTCTTTAACTTACCGTCTTTTTTCATCAACTCACAATTTTTTACACAACCGTACTCTATTATTGTAAGTTTCACTAGGGGATCCAAGATAGCCGCAAACTCAAACAACTTATTACTCTTACTATTATCATAATCTTCATAATATTTATCAAATTTGTGTTTCATCGTTGATACCATATTCAAAAATTCAAAATGTAGTCCCGGTTCATTAAACATTTGATTAAGGTTATCACTGTAGGTCCCTCGGAGGTTGAGGTTTAACCTATTCCTTGTTATATCTAACACACTAGCAAGTGCGGAATCCAAGCTAGCATGCAAACCGAGAAAGAACAAGCATAAACACAACACACAAGTTTTCACCGACTAACACCACTTGTATTAATACGTATGAAAGGTTCGGTTACAAGCACAATGTTTACAGATGTATTCTATAAACTCTCTCTAACTTTCGTGTGTGTGTGTGTGTGTTCTGAACAGAATGCTCTCTATGTGTCTGAAATGAAGCTCTTTCACTGTCTCTCTGAAATGAACACTAGCATGGGTATTTATACCCGAACACAGCAGGTCTGATCGAAGGATAGATAGACTGATCGAAGGATCATCTATCGACTAGAAACTCATCGAAGGATCAACATGTACCTCGAAGGATGAGATCTTTCGAGGTCCATCCATCGAAGGCTTATCTTTCGAGCTCATCGAAGGATCTAAACAATCCTTCGATGACACATCCTTCGACACAGCCATATTACAACCATTGTTCGAACTGTTTGGCCAAGTCAAACCAGGAGGATGGTTGACTTGGTCAAACTTACAGTACTAACAAAGACATCGTATTGAATCAAGACGAAATACAGACAAAGTACAGACACAAGTGCACCAACAAACTCCCCCTTGGCTGTAGCTTTGTCTGGCTGTAGCTTTGTCTCGATCTTTGTGACTTCAAGTCTTTGACGTCCTTTCAAGTCTTCAATGTCGGAGGATCTTTAAAGTCTTCACGTCTTGAAAGCAGAAAGTGTATCAACAAACTCCCCGTCTCATGTAGGAAGTGTGTTGACAAACTCCCCCTTAACATAAGCTCCCCCTTGAGTTATGCTCGTGAAATACTTGTTCTTTGTGAATTGAGATCCTTGTGGTGTTGATGATGGCATCGGCAACTCGATCATCTTCATCATTTGAGTGCCCTCACGTCGTGTCTTCATTCCAAAGCTTGTCATCGACCATGTTCTCCTTGCCTTTAGAATCTGCACATGCAAGAAATCTAAACGCGTAATGAGAACAACTGCTTGGAATATAGTAAACATAAACAAACGACACACGTGTGACCATTGTTTAAACAAACACCGTCCGACAGTTTGAAAGTTTTAACAAATTTTATCAATTTCAAATTGAAACTTTCAACACTTGCAAATTTCGACCGTTTATGAAGATTCAGTTGTTTCGGTTTTCAATCAGGTTTCAGGTAACGAAGACTCGAGATCCAACATCGTACGATCGAAAATAAGATAGAAATAAAATCTTTTTGGCTTTTATAAAGTTTATATTAAAAACACCTAAAATCTTTTTGGTATTTTTTAATATATCAAATGTAAAGACTAAAAGCAGTAAATAAATATATACAGACATTCTTTTTGCGAGTTTCGAGGGTAAGAGAATCATATCAGTGTACGGTCATGCCAAAACGCTCTTGTTGTTCAATTAGTTAACATTAAGATAAGCATCCTATAACAATTATCGGTATTGTTGTCCACTTAAGCTCAACTTATCAGACGTAATCATGGCGAGGGGATACGTTAAGGTATGATTTATACTTACCGACCGGTGTTCATCCACATCACGACACATTCCCGTATCAAGGTATGCACGAGGGTTCATCTTACCGGTGAGTATACCGATTATCATCTGTTTGACCGTATATGATGTGAGAAACTCACTTATTTTGATTTGAAAACAAGCCCTATGTGATAGAATCACTTATTGATGAGGAACTTGATTTTCATATGCATGAGGGCACAGGAGCAAGTCCGTGAACAGGTCAGTACTTTCGTACAACAGAGAGACGAACTTGACTCCCGGATAAATGTGATATTTTATCACTTATTTTGTTTGGACATGTGATTGTTGATCACTTATTGAGGTCGAATGCAATATGTACACGTATGTATAGTATCATGGAAGATCTAGACTTGCGTCCCCGTTATTTTTCGGTAAAAGATACAACCATGATACCCAGATGATAAGCAGCATAAAGACCGAATATTTCAGAACCTCGGCAATCTCTCAAACGAAATTTCGGTACTAAGACCATATGCCAATGAATGGTTCCCACCTGGTCTTCAGTCGATTTAAGATTTATATCACCCTGCACACTTTAAAATGATTGTGAGCCTACCGATACATCTTATATAGAGCTGCTTATCGTTTTTCAGTTTAGGTTTAAAGAGGTTTGGACAGACCACTGATGTACTATCATTTTCTCTTTTGCTCGCCAGGAAACTCATTTTTGTTTTTCTATTGTTTTTGTGTTTTTGAAATTTTTCGATGTTTTTGGATTTTCAAATTTTTGGATTTACTCCCCCTAAAATCAACAAACTAAGACAAATTTAAAACACAAAGGTATTTACAAAAATGATTTTCCGATGTTGGTTTTACTCTTGCTTGACCTTAATGCCGTTTACCAATAATAAATAATCAAATCTTGATTTGTCAAATGCTTTGGTAAAAAGGTCGGCACGTTGGTCATCGGTGTGGACGTAAGCAACATCGATTAGCCTTTTCTCAAAGCAATCACGTATGAAGTGATACTTAATTTCGATGTGCTTAGTCTTTGAATGCTGCACAGGATTTCTAGTGATCTGTAAAGCAGCAGAATTATCGACGTAAATAGGAGTAGTTAAGAATTCAAAACCGTAGTCGCGCATTTGTTGTTGGATCCATAGGACTTGGGAGCAACAACTTGAGGCAGCAATGTATTCAGCTTCGCATGTTGATGTAGCGACGCACGTCTGCTTCTTGCACTGCCATGTGACTAGGCGATTTCCCAAAAACTGACATCCAGCCATTGTGGATTTGCCGTCGATTTTGCATCCGCCAAAATCAGAATCACTGAATGCGATCAAGTCAAAATTATTATCCCTAGGGTACCATAGACCGGTGTCAGGGTAACCCTTCAAATAACGAAAAATCCTTTTTACAGCTGCAAGATGTGAGGCCTTCGGGTTGACTTGATATCTGGCAAGCAGGCACGTTGGGTACATTATATCTGGTCTTGATGCTATTAGGTACATAAGGGATCCGATCATCGCGCGGTAGTATGAGGGGCTAACAGCTTCACCCTTCAAGTCTGGAGTAATTCCGTGATTTTGTGGTAATGGGGTACCGATGGGCGTTGCATCAGACATCTGGAACCGGCTCAAGATGTCACCAACATATTTAGTCTGATGGATGAATATCCCAGACTCGGTTTGTTGTACTTGTAGGCCCAAAAAGAAAGTCATTTCCCCCATAGCACTCATCTCGAATTTATCCTGCATTACACGCTCGAATTCCCTACACAAAACATCATTAGTAGAACCAAAAATAATATCATCAACGTATACCTGTACCAGAAGAAGATCTCCATCTTGTTCTTTGATGAAAAGAGTACAATCGATAAGACCTCTGCGAAATCCATTCTCCAGCAGATAATTAGATAAGGTTGCGTACCAAGCTCGCGGTGCTTGATGAAGACCATAGAGAGCTTTGTTGAGCAACCAAACCCGATCGGGATGGATAGGATCTTCAAAACCTGGAGGCTGTTCGACGTACACCTCTTCTTCCACCACACCATGTAAGAATGCACTTTTCACGTCCATCTGGTATACCTTGAAACCTTTGAATGAGGCATAAGCCAGAAAGATCCGAATTGCTTCTAGACGTGCAACAGGTGCATACACTTCGTTGTAGTCGATTCCTTCAATCTGACGAAAACCTTGAACGACTAGCCTTGCTTTGTTTCGAATAACGACTCCACGGTCATCCTTTTTGCATTTAAACACCCAACGGGTACCAATCTTCTTGTAACCAGCAGGTTTCTCTACTAGTTTCCAGACACCTAGCTTCTGGAATTGTTGCAGTTCTTCCTGCATTGCTTCAACCCATGAGTTATCTTTCAAAGCTTCTTTCCAAGTTCTTGGCTCTTCCTGTGAGACATAACATGCGAAAGACCAATCATTTTGTTGACCAGATTCTCTAATATCTGCATACAAGCCTGCATTGTTGTTGTTCCGCAACATGTTTCTTGTTTGAACGCCACTCTGTACATTTCCGATGATGTTTTGTTGAGGATGGGTATTGTGAATCCTTGTTTCTGGATTATCTTGAACTGGAATATTTGTACCCAGATTGTTGAGATTGAGATCAACAATCAATTCAAGGCCCGGAATTGACGAAGAGGATGATGCAGTAGCTTCAGCTGTTCTAGGGACATCCACTGGAGGAGTACCCTCTGAAGTACCATGTACTGCTGTTATTGGAACTTCTTGATCTGCATCGAGAAATTCATCATCCTCTGAAGATTCGTTCAATTCGGTAGTATCGTGAAAATCCTCATTGTCGAGAGCATTATTGTTCACTGAAGATGGTTCTTGATTGACAATAATGGGACGAACCAACGGTGAATCTGTTGCATTGTCACTCTCGAAAAACATCTTTGCCGCAGCATTTTCTTCAACGGCTTCAACATTGATCGAATTGAAAAAGTCATCGTACTCAAACATCCAAGGCTGACCAGGACATTTGATTGGTAAAGTGTGCCTTTGTACTCTGACTTCAGACCATTCCTCGACCCTTTTAGTCTCTAGATTCCAGACTCTTAAGTTCGGGGTGGAATACCCAAGAAAGTATCCATCAATTGCTCTTGCCCCAAACTTTCCATTAGGATCGATTATTGTGCACGGGGCTCCAAACGGTTCAAGATATGACAAATCTGGTTTCCGTTTGTTAATAAGCTCAAAACAGGTCTTGTTGTGCCTTTTGACTGTGAGGACTCGGTTCAACGTGTAGCATGCAGATGCCACAGCTTCAGTCCAGAATGGAATCGGCAATTGTGACTCTACCAACATAGTCCTAGCAGTCTCGATCAATGTGCGGTTCTTACGTTCAGCGACGCCATTCTGTTGAGGAGTGTAAGCTGCACTAAATTCGTGAAGAATACCTTTTGAAGTGCAAAACTCTGCCATGGCATGATTTTTGAATTCAGTACCATTGTCGCTACGTATCCGCCTAACCTTCAAGTTATACAGATTCTCAATCTGAATGATCAAGTTTTTGATAATACCGAAGGTTTCGCTCTTGTGTGCCATGAACGCCACCCAAGAAAATCTTGAATAATCATCAGTTATCACGAGGCAATATTGATCATTCCTGATACTTTTGTGCTTGACATGACCGAACAAATCCATGTGCAAACGTTCAAGAGGAACAGCCACCGTGTTGATTTTCTTTGTAGGGTGTCGCTTCTTCGTTTGTTTTCCTTTCTGGAACGAAACACAGATGTCTTGAAGATGGAAGTTTTTAAGAGGAACACCATTCACCAATTCATTTGACACCAAATGATTCATTTTGCGTAAGTGAATGTGACCCATTCGTCTGTGCCAAGAGATTGTGTCTTTTTCTGTGGCTTTGGAAACGAAACAAGTTGCTTGTGCAGACGTTGTGATAGCTTGGCTCATATCAAGGACATACAAATCATTTATCCTTGGAGCCGACAAGAGAATCCATTCTTTTGGAATTTTGAAGCCGGGTTTCAGCACATAACATCCATTTGCATCAAAGTGTACTGAGAACTGCTTATCACAAATTTGAGAAACACTAAGAAGATTGTGATCAAGTTGTTGTACGAAATTGATCTTATCAAAGCTAACAACCCCGTTGGAAATCATTCCTTCACCCGTAATATATCCGCCTTTATCTCCAGCAAAAGCAACATAACCTCCTCTAATAGATTTGACGTCGTAGAGAAGCTTCATGTCGCCTGTCATGTGCCTGGATGCCCCACTATCAACAATCCAATGACTACTGATAGTTCCTCCTGGAACACCCTGCACATGAACTCACATAATTAATTGGAGATGGGGACCCAAGCCATTGTGGTCTTGGGTCTTCCATTTTCATCAACAACAATAACTTCTATTCTTTGATGATTCGAAAATTGTGATGGTCCCCCTGAACTTGTGGTTATTTTAGGTTTCCATGTCTGTTGAGTTTTACCAGTTTGATTGTTTGAAAATTTAACTTCGTGATTGTTTGAAGTTTTTGAAAACTTTGAACTTTCTGGTTTAACTGGAACCGTTTGTTTTTGAACCACTTCATTTTTAAGTGCCTTTTCAACCACCTTGACTTGTTGGCGTTTCTGTTTCTTTTCCCTTTCTCTTACAAGTCGGGGATCTTGTTTTACAGAAACAGATCGCTTTTGGTGATTGCATTCACGGGGATCATCATCCTTTCCTTTCAACTTATGAAGATACGGGCAATTTCGAATGATATACCCAATTGTACCACATTCAAAACATGATCTTCGTTCAACAAACCCCGAAGTATCATGTGGTCGTCTTGTCGATGATGAACTTTGTGATCCCGAGGTACTAGGTTTTGAACTACTTTGTTCATTTCTTTTCATCACAGTTGCTTTCTTGACAAAATCTAAGTTAGATTGGTTTTCAAACGTTGCAATTTTGTCCGTTCCCTTAGATTTCACAAAGTTCACATTCTTGTTCTTCTTCTTATTCGGCTTCCTTTGACTTTGAGTCGGTGTCTTACCTCTTGGTTTGGTATGATTTTGCTGCTTTTTCTCAGTTGGTAGTTTCTGATTGCCAAATTGTTTTCTAACTTCAGCCTTTGGGATAGGAGGGCACTGTGTTACCACAATGTGTGATCCTTTCTTACCCAAAAACTTACTTGTTGAGTTCTCAAAAACTTTACTGATTTGGGATTGATTTACATTCTTAATCGGAAAATCTTTGTCAGAATAAATTTTATCATCACCAACAAGAGTGTACAGCAAATCCACACTCTCCGACTCTTTTTCAGACGAGGACTCGATTGCAACAGTCTTAGCGGGTTTTGTAGGAGGATCACACAGAATATGATTCTCAAGAGGTATGTCCTCTTCGTTTATCACCGCATCAGACTTTGCTGAATCAGTATCGTCAGACTCATCATCAGAAGAATCAGCATCCTCAATCACAACTGGAGGATCTTGATTCTGTTCAGCAGTTACAAATGTATCTGCTGACACATCCGAATCTGAAGATACTTCCTTCTTGTATCCGAGTCCTGCTGCAAATTCCTCAACGTCCAAAGGAACAGATGGCTCAAAGTGAGTCCTATACTCCTCATCAGGCATGGCATCATAATTGTTTCTCACGGGTGGTGGACATTTCTTGTAACCTATGCATGTGACATCCCGTTTCTCTTTCTGAACGTCAATGATGTGATCCAACACATAGCTAGAGCTCAAATAACTGTCTAACTTGAGTCGGATCGCCTCACTTTCAGTTTTCACACAAGCCATTTCCTTTTGCATTACCTCAAGACGAGTTATATACAAATTAATGTCAGTTTGTTTTCTGGAAACCATTTTTGTCAGCTCTGTTTTATCTTTCTTTAACATTTCAATCATTGACTTAAATTCCTTTTCATGGTTTTCATAAAACATGTTGGCTTCTGTGCACTTGGAAAGATCAACGGTCAACTTCTGGTTGTGAATGAATGTCACATCAAATTTCTCTTGCAAAGCCTCGTGTTTGCTTTGCAATTCACACCACTTATCATTCAACGAAACATGTTTGTCTTGCAAGTCAAACAAACTAGCTTGTAAAGCATCATGTTTGCCTTGCAACTCAGACATGTTTGCATCCAAATCAGTACATCTAACATGCAATCTATCACAATTATCACAAATAGCAGCAGTGGGTTCATTGACACATACCTGACTTGATGAACAGTCGACATTAGCCATAAAGGCTGAATGGAGAGAAGACGAAGAATAGGCAGCTTGATCCACCAAAATAGATCTTCTTTGAATTCCCGCTGCAGCTTCTTCCAAAATCTCATCAATGTCTGCATCGACTGACGCACTCGATGTCTCATCCACCTGATCATTGCCTGAAGTGGAGGATTCTTCATCTGAGCTTCCACTATAACCAGAACTGTTTTCATCCTCAGAAGATTCATCACCATCGGTGGAAGATTCTCCACCACTGGCATGATTCAAATCCTTCACGACTTCAGCAAAACACGCTGTTCCATCTGGAGCATCATTTCCCAACTGGATTGACCAATCACAGCCTTCATCTACTTGAACCACAAGTGCCTGGTTGGCATTAGATGGTCCTGCTTGACTCTGGTTGTTGACAGGCACCAGTGTGCGCTCGTTGTTCCTTACTTGGTTCTGATTTGCCCTGTTGCCTTGACCTCTGAAAGGATTTTGGTTCCCATGTTGAGATGGCCTTGTACATTCACGTTTGAAATGACCACGTTCACCACAGTTGAAACACTTAACAGCCTGCTTATCAAACCCATACTTGGTATCTTTCTTGCTCTCCAAGCTGGTTCTGCCGGTTCTTTCCATGAAATCCTTTGCTCGCCTAACAGCACTGGCAAAGGCCCACTTGATGTCCATCATATCCATCTCCTCTTTATCGATCTGCTGATAGTCTTCTTGTGTCAGATTAATGTTACCAATCTGACCTTCCACTAATCCACAGTATGCGCTCACCAAAGTGTTTAGCAGCTCCATGTGTTCCTTTGCTACTTCCACACTGACTTTAGAAAAGCTTGAGGTGTCGAGCCGTACTGTATTTGGCTTTGATTGTTGACCAGCAGACGATGTGCTTCCATAACAAGCTTGCTGTTGAGGAGGAAGTGGATTCCCATACATGTCTGTTGGTACGGTAGATTGAGGAGGAAGTGGATTCCCATACATGTCTGTTGGTCCAGTAGATCGAACATGCAATGGATTTCCGAACATATCAGTTGGTCTGAGAGGTCGTTGTGGTGCTGATTGAGGGACTGGTTCAAGCGGATTTCCATACATGTCTGTTTTTGAAGGGACCGGAACTTGGATAGTATTGCCATACATGTCAGTGCTAGACACAAACGCTGTTTGAATTGGAGCATGTGAAGAAGGTTTTGTAGAAGTGCTAGAAGTTCCATAATACATTTCAGGATTTTGTTGCACTGGAACTCTTTTTGCCTTGAGAGTTTCTTCCTGATTCTTGTTTTCCAGGATTTGAACAAAGTCATTGAAGCTTGTTGTAGCTAAGGTGCCATTGTACTTCATGATTTCCAAGAAAGTATTCCATTGAGGTGGCAACGCATCTGCAAACTTTTTCACAATCTCTGCTGGAGTTGTAACAATCTCAAAATTTGACAATTCAGTCAGCAGATGATTAAATCTACTTGTCAAATCACCTAACGACTCATTTTCCATACAAGTAAAACCATCAAACTCTTTCTTTAGCAGCTCCTTTCTCAATTGACGAGTCGCTTCATTTCCTACGCCCCTTGTCTTCAACGCGTCCCACAATCTCTTTGTCGTCTTGTAACTGACAAATTGATGATAGATGTCTTTACTTAACGCCTGAGTAAGAATGGCATATGCCTTCTTTTCCAAATCATAGACCTTCTTCTGATCTTCCGTAAGATCTGCAAACGTAGCGGCAGATGACGCGGCAACCTCTATTGTTTGATCGAAATCTGTAATGAACCGCAACCACAATTCTGTATTTTGACCAAGAACGTATGTATGAAATCTATCAATCCATCCTGGATATTCATATAAGTGCATCAACTTTGGAGGCCGATTCAAACTTCCGGTTTCGCTCTCGCTTAAGAGAATGCTTTGAATACTTGGAGTTTGATTTGATACGAATGCCCATTGACCGGTAGAAGTTGCATTAGAAGATACCGGTGCGGGAGACGGAGTACCAAAATACATGTCTGTATTTACCGGAGTATTCCATCTTGGATTCATTTTTGATCAATAATAATAAAACCTGAAAATCACAAACTTGTTAAACAAAAACAGACTAAGTTCGAAAGATTAACACTTGTTCGAAGGATCAACAGTGTTCGAAAGATTACTGTTGAGTTTCGAACAATGATTTCGAAAGACTCCCCAATCGAAGGATCCTGGTCTTTCGAAAAAGAACTGTAGATCGAAAGATGTATGCTTCGATATGATTCCTTGGTTCGAAGGATGATAATCTATCGAACCTCCACTGATCGAAAGATGATCTTTCGAAATGATTCCTTGGTTCGAAGGATGATGATCTATCGAACCTCCACTGATCGAAAGATGATCTTTCGAGTTCGAAGGATATCTTTCGAACTGCTCTGACACAGTTGACAAAGAGTGACAGGTTGGTGAAAAAGGTGATGGGTTGGTAAATCTTTTGGCAGAAAGTATGGTTCAGACCATCATTTTCTGCAAAAACAGATTTGAACAAATAAAATATAACCCAAAAATGACAAACTTTATCCAGAAACCGGTCACCGGAGTAGCCGGAATTTTGTCCGGAAATTACCAAACACCTCAAAAACAAGTTTTTAAGTTACCCAACCCGTCATGCAACACACCCGGTTAGTTTAGAACACGTTTTAACGTAAAGATAGACGAGAAAAACAGTAAAAACGGTTGCATAAACCAAGTGAGTTTTGTCCAAACACTCCAAAGTCTTGTAAAAACTCGGTTTTTAACAAGGAAAAGAGCCCTGGCTCTGATACCACTTGTAGGTCCCTCGGAGGTTGAGGTTTAACCTATTCCTTGTTATATCTAACACACTAGCAAGTGCGGAATCCAAGCTAGCATGCAAACCGAGAAAGAACAAGCATAAACACAACACACAAGTTTTCACCGACTAACACCACTTGTATTAATACGTATGAAAGGTTCGGTTACAAGCACAATGTTTACAGATGTATTCTATAAACTCTCTCTAACTTTCGTGTGTGTGTGTGTGTGTTCTGAATAGAATGCTCTCTATGTGTCTGAAATGAAGCTCTTTCACTGTCTCTCTGAAATGAACACTAGCATGGGTATTTATACCCGAACACAGCAGGTCTGATCGAAGGATAGATAGACTGATCGAAGGATCATCTATCGACTAGAAACTCATCGAAGGATCAACATGTACCTCGAAGGATGAGATCTTTCGAGGTCCATCCATCGAAGGCTTATCTTTCGAGCTCATCGAAGGATCTAAACAATCCTTCGATGACACATCCTTCGACACAGCCATATTACAACCATTGTTCGAACTGTTTGGCCAAGTCAAACCAGGAGGATGGTTGGCTTGGTCAAACTTACAGTACTAACAAAGACATCGTATTGAATCAAGACGAAATACAGACAAAGTACAGACACAAATGCACCAACAATCACCAATATCTATAACCTCGGCATATACCTCATGTGCTATCACGTAATTTGAACAAGACAAATCTATTGTTTTTCTTTTGAAAAGTTATAGTATTGCTGTCATTTTTTTTGCATACATCCAGTCACTACGACATGGTATATCTTTACTAAAACTAGCATCCTTGCGGCCATACAAATCAATTGCCTTTTCTAGTTCAATAGCTCTCTCCAACATATCATAGGTGCTATTCCATCTAGTGCTAACATCTAGAGATAACAAACCTTTTGTCTCTACTTTTGAAGCAACAACACATGTTTTAAAGTTGTCAAGCCTAGTTGGTGATGCTCGTATGTGTTTAACGGCATTACGTATAACCTCAATGGTGTCATTTTGTACTTTCAAACCATCCTGAACTATTAGGTTAATAACATGGGCCACACATCTAACATGCAAATGCTTCCCTTTATCAATTAAATTTGGTAGCCTATTTTTTTAGTATTGTAACCGTAGCATCGTTTGATGACGCATTATCCATGGTAATGGTCATAACCAGTTCTATCCCCCATTCCTCAATACACTCCTGAACGGCCCTCGCTATATCATCACCCTTATGACTAAGAATTGGCTTGAAGTTTATAATTCTCTTATGGTATCGCCAGTTTTCATCAATGAAGTGAGCAGTCAAACACATATAATTAATACGTTGGACCGATGTCCATGTATCCGTTGTAAAAGATACTCTTTGCTTATTTTTAACAAAAAAATCTCTTAGTTTCTTTTTCTCGTCCAAGTATAAATCAAGTATGTCACGAGCTACAGTGAAATGTGAGGGGGCATTAAAACTAGGGCACAATGCTTCCATAAACTCTCTAAACCCTTCCCATTCAACAAAAGAAAACGGAAGCTCATCCACAATAATCATTTTAATCAGTTACTTTCTAACCTTAGTGGGATCGAACATCCAAGTTTTTAACGTACCTTGGCCATCTTCAGTTTTTTAACCACCAAGTTAGGTTGATCTTTTGCCTGATTTTCCGGATTTTCTTTACGGCTTCTAACATGCTTATTTAAGGATGAGGTTCCGTTCGGTCCAGAATCTGCACACAACTCCACGGAACAATAGTTGCATCTACCTTTTCTTCTACCATCCTCATCATAGAATTATGTCATATGGCTCCAACAAAACCCTTTAAGCTTCCTTTTTCTTGTACTCACTTTTTCCTTCCCAGCTTTTGCTCTTTTAGCGTTTTCTTCGTTCTCGCCACTCGAAACATTATGCGGATCCATTCTATTTGAAACATATACAACATTATGATTAAGTATCAAATAGCGTCAAATTACACTACATTACATTATAAATTTACATGTGTCAGTAGCAAATTGCATTTGGTTATAATAAATAAATTTAGTCAAACGTAAATTAATTAACATCTATTGTTAGTCAAACATAGATACATTCACATACGTTTCATGCATGTACAGTTGTTAATTAGTAATTTTGTACATTTAAACAATCACTAAATATATATATAAATAAAATATTCAAACAACATGGAACGTATATAATTACTTTATTCTTTTATAACTAAGAAAGTATTACCAATACTTATGAAACAAAACTTATGAAACAATCACAGAACAATCAGATTATATACGTACATGAACACACACATGCATATAAACTGGGTCAGAACCGGACGTTTTTTCAATTACATAGATGAGTTGCAGTTTTACATACATGAACACACATATACATACAATAATAATTTGCATACATACATACCTGTGCCTACAATATAACCTCTTGAAGAAGAACTTGGACGAAGATGAGAAGTCTTCTTTGATTCTTGACCAAGATCGAATGAGTTGGTTTTCAACTGTCGTAGGTTTATTGGTATAAATAAGGGTTGATTTCTTTGTTTTGTAATTTGATAAGGATTGCTTTCCTTAACGTTGATCTGTTTCCTTTAATAAGGGATATTTATCAATTTTTTAATAAAGTATCCTTATCAATTTAAAAAAAAATGTTTTGATTGGGTTTATGTAAATCGGTTCCAAGGGTTCTTAATCGGGTCTTTGATGGGTTTACCCGGAACCGACCCGGAACCGTGAAAAGGGCATTTACCAGAACCGAGACCTGAACCATGATATACATATACGGCTAACATGGGTCGGTTCCAAACGGGTTTCATGGGTTTCACGGTTCTGACCCGTTTAATGCTCACCCCTAAAATCAGCCATGCAATGGCGATGGAACAGGCTGCAACATGCAGCTGTCCCTTTTTTGCTCGCTAGCACCTCTTACGCGGCCTGCGTAAGAAGTGGAGAAGGCCTACGCGGCCCGCGACGATGGATAAATCCGGTAAAAAGTTTGAAAACTTTGCATTTTCAGTCTCTGGTCCATTTTATGTTTATTTAACTTTCTTTTATTGCACTTGTGACCCCCATAGTTAACTTTCAAGTGTCTTGGGTCACTATTTAACTTCGTTAAGCTCCCGGTTAGTTACTAGATCACCCGAAAAGTTCCTTAAGTGTGTGGAAACCCCATGAAATCATTTTTCGTTATATATGGAAGCATAATGAAGTATTACAAAGCTTTGGGATCGTTAAAAGGTCACTCAGAGGTAACATTTAACATGTTGACACATTTAACCCCTGTGCTTTGTAAATTTTATATTTTTAAGCACAAACGGCTTCTTATGTCCGTCAATTTCTTCATTCATGAATACGAACATCTTATGAAGTCATTCAGAGGCACGAGTTTGGCATGTTGACACATTTGATCCTTCTATATACATACTTTCATCGTTTGTCCACTTTAATCCCTTGAAAACAATTCATTACACGTTTAAAGTTCATGACACGTGTCTTTATTATATTGGACATGATTTTGCGAGGTGTTACATCCTCACCCCCTTAAAAGTAATCTCGACCTCGAGATTTACTGAAATAAATGAGGGTATTTCTGTTTCATTGTGGATTCAACCTCCCATGTGTGTTCTGGGCCTCTACGGGCATCCCATTTTACCTTCACAATCGGCACATGCTTTCTTCGAAGCTTCTTGACCTGTCGATCCTCAATCGACAAAGGTTTTTCAACGAATTTCAAACTCTCATCAATCTGCACGTCCTTATGCGACATTGCTAGCGATTCATCGGCTAGACATTTCTTTAAGTTGCAGATGTGGAATACATTATGAATTCCACTAAGCTCCTCTGGCAGATTTAGCTTGTAGGCCACAGTTCCGACACATTCGATAATCTCGAATGGTCCTATGTACCTTGGGCTAAGCTTGCCCTTTTAGCCAAAACGCATTACTCCTTTCCATGGTGATACCTTGAGTAGCACTTTATCACCTACCTCAAATTTCAGAGGTTTACGCCTTTTATCCGTGTAGCTTTTCTGCCTATCCCTGGCAGCTTTGAGACGATCACGGATCTAAACAATCTTGTCCGTCATCTCGAGGACTATATCAGGTCCTGACAGTTGGGTTTCTCCAACTTCCGCCCAACAAACTTGCGTTCTGCACTTCCTTCCGTACAACGCTTCAAAAGGTGCTGCTTGAATGCTCGAATGATAACTATTATTGTACGAAAATTCAATTAAAGGAAGATGGTCATCCCAACTTCCACCTAAATCAATAACACAAGCCCTTAGCATATCCTCGAGCGTTTGAATTGTACGCTCGCTTTGGCCTTCTGTCTGAGGATGATAAGCAGTGCTGGAATTTAGACGAGTGCCTAATGATTGCTGAAAGCTTTTCCAAAAGTGAGACGTGTATTTTGTATCCCTATCAGAGATAATAGATACTGGCACACCATGGAGAGATACTATCTCATCCACGTACAATTAAGCTAGCTTATCAGAGCTGTGCGTTTCTTTAATAGGCAAGAAGTGGGCTGACTTGGTCAGTCTATCGACTATAACCCAAATTGTATCATTTCTGTGCTTTGTCTTTGGTAAATTAGTGATAAACTCCATGGTTACCATTTCCCATTTCCATGTGGGAAGTTCAAGCTGTTATAGCAAACTTGACGGCTTTTGATGCTCTGCTTTAACTTGTGCGCACGTCAGACATTTAGCCACATAAGTGGCTATAGATTTCTTCAAACCTATCCACCAATAATTTGCCTTTAAATCCTGGTACATCTTATCACTGCCAGGATGAACTGAATATTTCGAACTATGAGCTTCTTGGAGAATCACATCTCTAAGCCCTCCATGGATTGGAACCCAGATTCGACCAGTCATCCTAAGGATTCCATCCTTGCCATATGATAATTGATCAACAGTTACGCCTAACTTCTCATTCGGATAGTTAGTTTCTAATACAACTTCCTCTTGAGCGGCTAACAACCTTTCATTCAGGCTATTCTTTATTTCAATGCTCTTGGCATTTATTCTAATAGGTTTGATCCTTTCTTTCCTGCTCAAAGCATCAGCGACTACATTCGCTTTGCCTGGATGATATCAGATTTCACAATCGTAATTGTTTAATGTTTCCATCCATCGGCGTTGTCCCATGTTAAGATCTTTCTGATTAAACAGATGTTGAAGGCTCTTATGATCAGAATAGATCACGCACTTTGTCCCATAAAGATAATGCCTCCAAAGCTTTAGTGCAAATACAACGGCACCCAATTCCAAATCATGGGTGGTGTAGTTCTTTTCGTGCACCTTTAATTGACGGGAAGCATATGCAATAACTTTGCCCTTCTGCATAAGCACACATCCCATGCCGGTGTGCGATGCATCGCAATAAACCACAAATTCTTCAATTCCTTCTGGCAATGTCAACACAGGAGCATTGCTTAATTTCTGCTTAAGAATATCAAAGGATTCTTGCTGCTTGGGACCCCAGTCAAACTTGACATTCTTGCGAGTTAGCGAAGTAAAAGGTGCGGCAATCCTTGAAAAGTTTTCAATGAAACGTCTATAGTAACCTGCTAGACCCAAGAAGCTGCGAATTTCAGTAGGTGTTTTGGGCGCTTGCCAATTCGTAATCGCTTCAATCTTAGCAGGATCCACCTGGATGCCATGCTCACTCACCACGTGTCCAAGAAATTGGACTTCCCGAAGCCAAAACTCACATTTAGAAAACTTGGTGTAGAGCTTCTCTTGCTGTAGAAGTTTAAGGATGCACCGGAGATGTTTTTCATGATCGGCTTGATTCTTTGAATAAATAAGTATGTCATCGATAAAGACAATGACAAACTTGTCTAGATACGGCTTGCAAACACGATTCATGAGATCCATGAATGCTGCAGGTGCATTAGTGTAACACCTCGTAAAATCACGTCCAATGATGTATTGACACGTGTAATAAACCCTAATAAAGTCAAACGTTGAATTTAAGGGACATATTATTTGAAAAATCGAAAACTTTGAATGCGTAAGGACTAAAATTGTCAACATGCTTAGTATAGGCCTTCGAATGACGTTACACGGTGTTCCTATTCACTTATGAGCCACTTGTTGATCAAGAGTAGTCGTTTGCGTAATTAATTGAAAGTTTGCGCGATGAAGGGTTAAAAGCGTCAACATGTTAATTCTTACCTCTGAGTGACCTTTTAACAAACCGAGAGCTTCATGATGGTTGATTATACTCTCGGGGATGCCAAATATTGGCCATCTAAGGCTTTTATGCCTTTAAGCGACGTTACGCGCAACTTTGCAAGTTTAAGGGGTTAAAGGCGTCAATATGTTTAATTATATCTCTGAATGACCTTTTTACGAACCCAAAGCATCGTGATGTTTAATAATACTTTCAAGAATGCCTAATATGGATTAGATAAGGCTTCGATGCTATTAAACAATGATATACTCAAGTTTGCGCATTAGAGGGACTAATTGCGTCAAACTGCAAAAGTATACCAATTCGTATGATATCGAACCTTCCGGAATATGATCATAAGTTAAACATGCCCTAAATATCCTTTACATAGCTTAGTTATAGGCTTAGAGGTGTTTGGTGCGCAAAAATAAACTTATTTGATCAACAGGGACTAAAAGCGTCAAAAAGTGCATAAGTTTGCATTCTCGTGCATATCTTACGTTCTGAATATATCCGGACATCCAAAAATTTATGTAATCATTAAAATATTTTATTTTAGTGTTTGGTTTAATAAAATTCCATTCGTCGTGTAATTTGGAGCGTTTTTCGCGTCCGTTCGTCGTAATTAGCCGAACAACGCAACCGTACGACCAAACGAACCGACATCCGACATATTTTTGAGCATGTTTTATGTTCCCTATGTTTAGGCACCATTGTAGAGTCTTGAAAATGGCTTAACGGGCCTTAACCGTGTCAGAAAGGGCCTTACAAGCTTACAGGGACTAAAACTGTAACTTCTGAAAGTTGTTGTGTGTGTTTGATCTGTGCAGGCCGTAGCCTACGCCCCCCTGCAGCGTAGCCTACGCCCAGGTCTGGGAAGCTTCGTTGTTTTTGGCTTGCAGCCCACTCTAAGCCATTCTAAACTAGTAAAATCAATTCTAGGTGCTCTTTGATGGTATTAAAACATGGTTTTACACCTGTAACAATCTCATAATCCTTTCCAACACTTGTCATAATCCTATGAAATCCCAAAAACTATATAAAGGGCCTTGAATTCATTTGAAATTCACACCCTTTTCTTGGGTTTTTGCTCTCTATCTCAAATCTGAGGATCCTGATCATTTGGAGCCTCCTTTTGAGTATTTTTCAGTCCTAAGGACCTCTTGTAAGTGTTCCTTTCGTGCTTAGATATTTTGTTTGGCTCTTAAAGTAAAAAAGTCAAGCGTTTGTGATAAACGCTTTGACTTTTAGTAAGGTCGAGCCATGGTTCGCAATGAACATGGCTACGTGATCGTAATTAGGTAGGTGTTAAACCCTCGAAAGGGCACCTCCTAATTATCACGTTTACTTAGCTAAATGTCGGGTCAAACTAATTAAAATAAAAGTCAAACGGGTCAGTTTTTAAATAAAATTCATAACTAATAATATAGAAGCTATAAAATCAGTTTTGTCACTTAAATAACTTGGTAAATATTAATTGAACATGTCTAAGCATGTTCAACCCGACAATTCTTAGTTTAGGCTCGGTTCGCAACCGAAAGTCGCAAGAGTTGACTTTTGCTTTGACTTTCAGTTTTGACCTGATTTAGCTTAGTTTAGATATGCCTTAGGATTCCTTTAGGACCATATTATATGTTAGTATAACCCTCCAAGGTTATACAACATGGTTCCATAGAAATCCTAGTTCATTGCATGTTTCCGTTAAATGCTTAAAAGTTGACCATTATGCCCTTTTGATATAAAAATGAGATTTTTGAAAATGTGAGAGGACAAAAACCTTTATTACTGATTTATAAGCATCTCCTAAAAATCTGACATCAGTTTGTGGTCTAAATTAGGAGTTATGCTCGATATCGTAAAATAAACGCTTTTTATTAATTAAACGGTATTTTTCTGCATAAAACCTACTTAAACCCAAATTTTGACACCAAACTTTCTACCCACTGATGTAATATATTATTTAGGGATTTTTGGAAATTTTTATTAAATTTTAAACTGATCATAACATAGAGTTCTTGCATAGACTCGGTAATTGACGAGAATGCCCTTTTCGCTAATAAAATGAGTTTTACACATCCTTTACATACCAAACCTTTTTCTACTGATTTTATATGTTAAGTAAGTTATTTTAAACAGTAAGGGCTGATCAAAATCTCAGATTTCCTTAATCAACCCGAATATCGTCAAATACCGACTTTTATGCGATTTAGGCGCATAGTATGGTTTAAAACCATATTTGGCACCTAAGGCTTGTTACCTACTGATGTTATGAATAAAATTTTATACTTAAATAGTATATAAAAGTTGTAAACTCAGATTTCCAAATTTAACCTTTAAAGCTTATGTGAAATGACCAAAATGCCCCTACGGTGCATAGTTTGGCTATAAATGATAAATTTCACATATATACAATATCTTACTGATATGAATTGCAAAAATAAATATTTTTACTGATCATTTTAGACCAGAACCTCAGATTGTCATTTAACCTCTTTTATAATATTTAAAATGACCAAAATACCCCTACGGGGCTTAAATTGATTTTAAATTCGTTTTGGGCATAATGGAAGATATCCTACTGATATCACAACATATTTAAGGCATATTAACTTGTGAAACATGTTCATGACTCATTTGGTTACCCGTTATACATTTTTCGCATTTGGTACGGTTTATGTAACTAGTTTGCATAAATTAACCGAAATGGGTCAAACCTTATCATTTTCACTTCAAAATTCAGAATGTGTTTAATTTACCCATATTATACAAGTCTCCATACTTGTCGGGTCTAAATAACATTCAAATCCTGTCTTCGTTTAGTCTTGCGTTTTGAACCGTAAACCTTTCCTTAAAACTAACCGGTCTAAGTTTCAACTTAAATAAGACCCGTTAGGAATCTAAAAGGTTAATAAAACCTTCGTTCCAGATTGAGAGCCCCAGTAGAGGTACTTGTGCTTGCTGATTTGAATATACGGCTGAGAATAAAATTACATTTTAGCTCAGGTAAATACTTTTAACTTATTTTCCGTTATACGGGCTTGGGATACGGTATTATTATAAAAATACGGCTTGGTCGGGTGTAGAAACCTTTTAATCGGAGATGATTAAATTTCATAATCCCGTTTTAATCAGTATTTCTTGATAACAAATAACATTGGGGGTTAATGACCGTGTCCTGGATATCCTTGGCTCATTTAAAAAGCGTAAATGGCCACAACTTAAGCACATGGTGTAGGCATACACCTGCTTGTTGCGTATGTAAAAGATATACTCACTCGTGAGGTAACTTCTTGTGAGTTTATATTTGTGGTGTGTCGATTAATCTTGATCGGTTTGTTTAAACACCGGCCATAAATGTTGGACAAACATGTAAATCTGATACAAGATTGTTATTAATATAATTGTCCCGAGTTATAAAAGAAGATTTTATGCCTTGTGCATCCAAACCAATTTTATAAACACTTTTCAAAAGTGTCAGTTAATTGTATTTACCAGTGTAAACTAACGTATTTTCCAAAAAGGTTAAGTGACAGGTACTGTACGTAAATTGGCTGGGAGCTCAGGGCGTTAATAAGGAATCTTGCAAGTTCTAAACGTCTAAAGTCTGTTGAACAGTGTTTATATTTATGCTTTAAGATCCGCTTGTGGATCCATCTTACAATCCTTTTGTAATATTTGATGTTACTTTTGAATCGTTTTGTAATATATTTACTTTAGACTTCCGCTGTGCATTGAACTGTGATTATTTGACTATGATGATATCAACTACGTCACGATACTCCCCACCGGGCCCACCGGTAATACGTGGAAATATCGGGGTGTGACAGGTTGGTATCAGAGCCAACATTGAGTGAATTAAACACTAGCCTTTTGTGTTTAATCTCAAAGACACAGTAGCACATTCCTTGACTTCCGAGTCTAGACATGAACTAGGAATGATCTTATCCCTGATATATGTATACATTGTTTTCGATATTTATGCGTCTCAGGATCGTGTCGCCGAGCAAAGCTTCCATTAGTGGAAGCTCTCCAGACCCGAAGTATAAGAATGCTAAGCTGTCGCAACCCCCGATCCCTATTTCTTCGGGAACGGGCGGCCGCGAGCCAGTTTTGGTGGTATCTGGTATTGTCTAATTTTGGCAGCGGAAATTACATCAGGACCGTAGTTAGGAAATATTTTATCAGAGTAAAATACTACACTTTCATAATATCAAACACATGGGATAAAACCCAAGTTTTAAGTACACACATTTTCATAGGAATAAATCCTATTTTTATTTAATAAAAACATCTATTTTTTTAGGTAACTTTATTGCCACTTTTCCAAGCCTTCGGTGCTGTCTAGCTGGCTTCTATTTGGCTTTCACATTTTGTTACCTGAAACGCGTTTAAAAACATTTTTTCAGTGGGAAATACTGGTGAGTGAATCCCAGTTTAATCAAGTTTAAATAAAATCCATTGTACAGTATTGAGGGCGGTCTCGCAATTACATTTGTTTCCAAGTCATATCAATTACCACCAACGGTACTGTCAAACCCGACTTGTGGAAAAGTTACCCCTCGCAAGGCAGTAACTAATTTTGTATACAAAACCCCAACATACCGACGATAATTGTATCCTTACAAATACTCAATAACTGCTTAATATATAATTAATTGTGTGAGGTTTTGTAAAAACAGTTAACAAAAAGGAGATTACTCACATTGCTGTCTTAGGTTTTCAGTAAGGATTTCCTGGGAATAATCTATAATTTACACAAATGCACACGTGTTAGTATAATAACCCATTTTAACATTAGCAATACCCTCCCCGAGACGGTATTCCAACGACTACGTCGGGCAGAACCACGGCAGCCGTTACGGAACCCTAGATCAATCGGGCAGAGTATCTAATACGTATCCAGGGGTTATGATACATACAACGGAGCAGAACTTCGTTATTTAGGGGGGTATTATTCCCAAGTATAGTGCCTACTATAAGAAAATTGAGAGAGAAAGTCGAATTTTGAACGGACAGACTGAACTGCCGATACATGCTACTGATAGGGCCTGATTTGGCCTTTTACGCGGCCCGCGTAAACAGAGACCACGGGCTACGAGACCCGCGTAGTAGTCCTGGTAGGGTTAAGCTTGTCCAGGTCAGCTTCCTAGTCTCGACGTGTGGCTGCCACGTGGCAGCCCAGGGTTTCGCCAGCCTTTACTCGGTCGCGGCCCGCGTAAGCTTAAGGGGTGGCTTACGCGGCCCGCCTAAACCCCAATTTTCATGTTTTTAATTTATTTTTAATGGCATAACGTATTTTGGGCTCGGTTTTCTCGTATGGGGTGTTTTTAGGGACATATTGAGATATTTTAAATATTTTTAGGGTGTCGGAAAGTTTATGAGGGTGTCGGTTTTCGTTAGGGTTGTTATATCCTCCCTACCTTATTTTAGTGCTCGTCCTCGAGGTCTACTGGAACAGGTGTGGATATTTCCTTTGCATTTCTGTTTCAAGCTCCCATGTGTATTCTGGTCCTCTTTTGGAGTCCCATTTCACTTTGACCATAACTAATCTCTTATGCTTGAGGTTCTTGACTTTCTTGTCTTCAATCTGTAGAGGCCTTTCTATAAATTTGAGTTGTTCATTTACCTCTATATCCTTAAGAGGTACCATCAGTGATTCATCGGCTAAGCATTTCTTGAGATTTGATACATGAAATACATCATGTATTCCTGCTATTTCCTCTGGCAGTTGTAGCTGATAGGCTACAGGTCCTATTCTTCTAATAATCTCAAAAGGTCCAACATGCCTGGGACTTAGCTTCCCTCGTTTGATAAATCTTACCACTCCTTTCCAAGGAGAGACTTTCAACAATACTTTATCTCCTACTTGAAATTCCAATGGTTTGCGTCGGTTATCAGCATAGCTTTTCTATCGATCACGTGCTGCTTTCAGTCGTTCCTTGACTTGAATGATCTTGTCAGTTGTTTCTTGCACTATCTCAGGTCCAGATAGTTGCTTTTCCCCAATTTCGGCCCAACAGACTGGGGTTCGGCACTTTCGTCCATAAAGTGCTTCGAATGGTGCAGCATTGATACTTGTGTGATAACAGTTATTATAAGAAAATTCTATTAAAGGTAAGTGATCGTCCCAATTACCTCCGAAATCAATTACACAAGCTCAAAGCATGTCTTCCATTGTCTGAATTGTCCTTTCGCTTTGTCCGTCTGTTTGAGGATGATATGCTGTGCTCAGATTTAGTTTGGTTCCCATTGCTTTTTGGAAACTTGCCAAAAATGAGAGGTAAAACGACTGTCCCTATCAGAAACAATTGAAAAAGGTATTCCATGTAGTGAAACGATTTCATTTACATATAATTTAGCTAATTGTTCCATACTAAAAGTTTCTTTCATTGGTAGAAAATGAGCTGACTTGGTTAGTCTATCTACAATCACCCAGATTGTATCATTACCTTTTCTTGTGTTTGGGTAATTTGGTAACAAAATTCATTGTTATCAATTCCCATTTCCACACTGGCATCTCCATTTGTTGCAGCAATCCTGAGGGTTTCTGGTGTTCAGCTTTAACTTGTGAACAAGTTAAACATTTGGAAACATAGGCTGCTATATCCTTTTTCATTCCTATCCACCAAAAATTCTTTCTTAAATCCTGATACATTTTATCACTTCCTGGATGCATCGTATATTTGGACTTATGGGCTTCTTCTAATATACGATGACGCAGGTTCCCTAATTTAGGTATCCACATTCTCTTTTTATGAAATCTCCAAATTCCATCTGTTCCTTGTTCTAATTCCTTAATCATTCCTTTTAATTTTTCAGTATCATCCTTGATTACTGATTCTTGTGCTTTTCTAATTTGATCATTTAAATCTACTTGTAGATTTAATTTAAGAGAACGTACCCTTTTTGGATTTTTATGATACTTTCGGCTTAAAGCATCAGCCACTACATTTGCCTTTCCTGCATGATACTGGATATTACAATCATAATCACTAAGAATTTCCATCCAGCGTCTTTGTCTCATATTTAACTCTTTTTGCCCGAAAACATACCTTAAACTTTTATGATTAGTGAATATAGTAAACTTACTACCATAAAGGTAATGTCTCCAAATCTTAAGGGCAAAAATTATAGCTCCTAACTCTAGATCATGGGTTGAATAATTCTCTTCATGATTCTTAAGTTGTCTAGAGGCGTAAGCTATAACCTTTTGACGTTGCATTAACACACATCCATAACCTAACTTAGAAGCGTCACAATAAATTACAAAATCTTCAGTTCCCTCTGGTAACGCTAGTATGGGTGCGTGGGTTAATCTTTGCTTAAGAATTCTAAATGCTTCTTCTTGTTTTGGTCCCCATTCAAACTTAATGGATTTACAGGTTAACTTAGTTAAGGGAATGGCTATTCTAGAAAAATCTTGAATAAATCTTCTATAATAACCTGCCAATCCTAAGAAACTTCTAACCTCGGTTGGTGACTCAGGAGTTTTCCATTTGGTAATTGCCTCAATTTTTGTAGGATCCACATGAATTCCTTCATGATTAACTAAGTGTCCAAGAAACTGTACCTGCTTTAACCAAAACTCGCACTTTGAAAATTTAGCGTAAAGCTTTTCATTTCTTAATAGACTTAGAAGTGCGTGCAAATGCTTTGCATGTTCCTCTTTACTCTTAGAGTAAATTAGAATATCATCTATAAAGACAATTATGAATTTATCCAAATATGGCTTACATATTCGGTTCATCATGTCCATAAATACGGCTGGGGTATTGGTTAAACCAAATGGCATGACAGTAAATTCATAATGGCCATACCTCGTTCTAAATGCTGTTTAGGGAATGTCCTCTTCCTGTACCTTTAATTGATGATATCCTGACCTTAAATCGATTTTAGAGAAAAATCGAGCTTCTTGTAGTTGATCGAACAGATCATCGATTCTTGGTAATGGATACCGATTCTTAATCGTGTCCTTGTTTAATTCACGGTAGTCAATGCACATACGCATTGATCCGTCCTTCTTTTTGACGAATAAAATCGGTGCTCCCCATGGCGATGAGCTTGGCTGTATGAATCCCTTCTCCAATAATCCGTCTAACTGTTTCTTCAGTTCCTGCATTTCGGCGAGTGCCAAACGGTAAGGTGCTTTGGCAATTGGTGCTGTTCCGGGTAGCAGATGGATTCTGAATTCGACTTCTCTGTCTGGTGGTAGCCCTGGCAACTCTTCTGGAAATACATCTGAAAACTGAGACACTACTTGAATGTCTTTTAGTTCTTTTCCTTTAGTGTTAGTGATTATAGAAATCAAATACACTATGGATCCTTTTCTTGTACAGCTTGCATTTTTCATTACAGAGATGAATTTAGTGGATCTAGAGGGCTTATCTCCTTTAATTGTGATCTTTTCACCCTTTGGTGAATTTACTTGAATTGACTTTTGATCACATAAAATACTGGCTTTATTGGCTATTAACCAATCCATTCCTAATACGATATCAAATCCTGCCAGATTCATTGGGTAAAGATTTGCAATAAAATTTTGATTTGAAAATTCTATTCTTGCTCCCTGCAAGATTTCAGAAATCCTAACCGTTTCTCCATTCGCTGTCTCGACTAGACATTCTTATGAGAGTTTAGTTAATGGTTGATTGAGAAGTTTGCAAAATGAAGTATTAATAAAACTTTGGTTTGCACCAGAGTCAAATAATACTTTAGCAAAAACATCATTAACTAAAAACGTACCGGCTATTACATCCGGAATCATTTTGGCTTCATCTGCAGTCAGAACAAATGCTCTAGCATTTTTAGTGTTCTTGTTGTTCGCGGCTGGAGCAAGTTTCGTACAGTTTGGCTTGATGTGACCTTTTTCTCCACAGTTGAAGCATAGTCCATTACTGGATTTTCTTCTGCAATCTTCTTCCTTGTGTCCTGGTGCCTTGCAGAAATTGCAGTGAGTGGAGCATTTTCCCGAATGCTTCTTCTTGCAGGCCTTGCAGTATGGTGCAGTGGTAGAACCTATATTCCTACGGTTGGAATTCCCAGAACGGAATTCTTGGGTAAGCCTTTGAGCTAGGTTTCTCCTCTGGTCTTCTTCTCTAGTACGGATTAATTCATCTGTCAAAGTATTGGCTAGTTCTACTGCTTATTCTATAGTTTGGGGTCTAGCTGCCTTGACTACATGTCTAATCTCTCCAATTAATCCCCAGATGTAACGGAAGATTAATACTGGTTCAGGTGATGCAAGGGTTGGTACTATTCTAGCATATTCAAAGAATGTGGTAGTATACCCCTTACTGTCTACCACGGTCATCCTAAGGTTTAGGAACTTATTGGATATCTGTTCCTTTTCATTGGGATGGCAGAATTTCCTTTCTACCATATTCTTAAATTCCTCCCATTCCATGTTGTAAACCCTATCGCTTCCTCTTGACTGGAGGATAGTGTTCCACCATTCTAAGGCTGAGTTTTTAAACAGATTAGAAGCAAACATTATCTTGTCTTCTTCAGTACACTTGCTTATTTTTAAAACAGCCTCAGTCTTTTCTATCCAGCGTAGAGCTGCAATGGGTCCTTCATTGCCCGAGAATTCTATTGGTATGCAGGACCATAATTCTTTATAAGAACAACCATAAGGCATGGTTCTTCTTCTTTTGGGAATGGGCACCTGAAGTACGGGTCCATTGTTTACACTGTGTTCTGGTTCAGTTGGTCGCTTACTGATATGCTTACTTTTATTATATGCTTCCTTAACAGTTTGAAGAATATATGGCATTGCATCTATGATTCCTTGTGCCACTATGTGTTGGATGGCACTATTATCCACTTGGTTTCCATGGTTATTGTTATTCGGATTCTCATTATTCAGATTATCGTTATTCGGGTGGTTATCACTCTGGTTTTCCTGGTTCACTTCGTTGTCCATCTGAATTTTAAACAATTACCACGTATTAATATCATAAAATAATATTTAATATAGCCAATCACATGACACGCATTTTGGTCAAAAGCGTCGATCATTGCGACTTTACTCTATTCATATAATATGCATCTATTACACACCGGTACTGAAATTAAAATTACAATACCGACTGAAATTTAAAGTTACACTACTAATAATAAACATCCATAGTTTTTTTTTCATACACATACATACATATTTTATTATTATATTATATTATTATTATTTTAACCTTCTCCACGATCACTTCTACGGACATGGATTCATCCAGAAATCCATATTGCGCTCGTCGTACTTCCAGACGAGTCACTCTCCCACCTGTCTCATCCTTTCACTATTCTCTAAAATTTCCTCACCAAATGTCCTAAGTTCTTGTACGTTTTCTGCACTCATTGGGGTTGCAGGTTCTAGGACTGGGTTCGGAATTTGGGGTGCGGGTTCCTGGTACGGAGGTGTAGGGGCCTGGTATAGGTAAGGATTTTCTAGAATCTCCCTAATGAATACATCATTATCGTAATTGGGATCTAGAGGATCTAACCCTGGGTAGGCTCCTAGGTTTTGCATGGGCATGTCTTCGTGTATCGGGTAACGTTGCACATAGTCCCTATTGTCATCCCACCATGGGTAGTAATTTGGGTCTAAGGGATTTGGTGCGGGTACCCTAGGTATCTCCTCCGGGTTAAAATCATGCATTTCTACTTGATTTTCGGGGTTTTCTATTTCCATCGGTTGGTCAGGAATTGGTGGTTGTGGTTGGGGTTGGGGTGCTATCATTTGTTCTAGGTTAGGGTCAGCTGCAGTGGTTGCTAGGATGTGGATGTTGGCTATACCCCTATTAATCATTTCCTGGGCATAGGCATCGGTTTCTCTTTTGGCTGCTGCTAGTGCCCTCTGGTCTTGTAACTTTTTCATATGCTTTCTACGCTCATGTGCTCCCCTACTGAACCATCCCCTATTTTTATGAGGAAATGGCTCTTCAGATTGAGCCTTAAATACGAATATTCCTTCTTCCGTATCAGCAGAGTACCCCGAAAGGGCAGGCTGAGAAGAGGCACCTTCGCTTCTAGGCGAACCAGACAATTGACGGTACTCGTCAGATGGTCCTTCTTCGCTCATACTGTAAACTAACAAATAGTCAAATAACACATAACAAGAAAATACAATTATGCACGTATTCCCGTAATTTATTTCCTAACAACTTGAATTTTGGTGTCAGCAGAACACTTCTGTGGCTGAATTAGTGGCTTAGCTCTGATACCACCTTCTGTCGCAACCCCCGGTCCCTATTTCTTCGGGAACGGGCGGCCGCGAGCCAATTTCGGTGGTATCTGGTATTTTTTAATTTTGGCAGCGGAAATTACATCAGGACCGTAGTTAGGAAATATTTTATCAGAGTAAAATACCACACTTTCATAATATCAAACACATGGGATAAAACCCAAGTTTTAAGTACACACATTTTCATAGAAATAAATCCTATTTTTATTTAATAAAAACATCTATTTCTTTTTAGGTAACTTTATTGCCACTTTTCCAAGCCTTCAGTGCTGTCCAGCTAGCTTCTATTTGCCTTTCACATTTTGTTACCTGAAATGTGTTTAAAAACATTTTGTCAGTGGGAAATACTGGTGAGTGAATCCCAGTTTAATCAAGTTTAAATAAAATCCATTGTACAGTATTGAGGGCGGTCTCGCAATTACATTTGTTTCCAAGTCATATCAATTACCACCCACGGTACTGTCAAACCCGACTTGTGGAAAAGTTACCCCTCGCAAGGCAGTAACTAATTTTGTATACAAAACCCCAACATACCGACGATAATTGTATCCTTACAAATACTCAATAACTGCTTAATATATCATTAATTGTGTGAGGTTTTGTAAAAACAGTTAACAAAAAGGAGATTACTCACATTGCTGTCTTAGGTTTTCAGTAAGGATTTCCTGGGAATAATATATAATTTATACAAATGCACACGTGTTAGTATAATAACCCATTTTAACATTAGCAATACCCTCCCCGAGACGGTATTCCAACGACTACGTCGGGCAGAACCACGGCAGTCGTTACGGAACCCTAGATCAATCGGGCAGAGTATCTAATAAGTATCCAGGGGTTATGATACCTACAACGGAGCAGAACTTCGTTATTTAGGGGGTATTATGCCCGAGTATAGTGCCTACTATAAGAAAATTGAGAGAGAAATTCGAATTTTGAACGGACAGACTGAACTGCCGATGCATGCTACTTATAGGACCTGATTTGGCCTTTCGTGGCCCGCGTAAACAGAGACCATGGGCTACGCGGCCCACGTAGTAGTCCGGGTAGGGTTTAGCTTGTCCAGGTCAGCTTCCTAGTCTCGACGTGTGGCTGCCACGTGGCAGCCCAGGGTTTCGCCAGCCTTTACTCGGTCACGACCCGCGTAAGCTTAAGGGGTGGCTTACGCGGCCCGCTTAAACCCCAATTTTCATGTTTTTAATTTATTTTTAATGGCATAACGTATTTTGGGCTCGGCTTTCACGTATGAGGTGTTTTTAGGGACATATTGGGATATTTTAAATATTTTTAGGGTGTCAGAAAATTTATGAGGGTGTCGGTTTTCGTTAGGGTTGTTATATAAGCTTCGTACTACAACTTGAATTAGCATACGACCAGTATGGAGAAAGGACCTTCTGAACCCATTTACCATATTTCAAATTCTATACCCAAGACTTTTGAAACCTCAAGTGAGAAGCCAACATCGGAGGAGTTCATACCAGCTGTCCCTGAAACTCCCGCTCCAAAGATAATACCTATGGACCCAAAGGACTCATATTTCTTACCTCCAAGTCTTGGAATCCTAAACTTGGATTATACCTGTCCTGACCTTATTCATGACTCATATTATTCATTAACCATAGAATCCTTGGGTTCCACTTTTGCAAAGATTTCCTAATATAGAAGATTTCGACTACCCACAAAAAGCTTCAGTACCCGTACCGCACTCAGAGAACCAAGGAGAAAACTTTCAGAAATAGGATGAAGAAGGAACTTCCTTGTTATAATTCATTTCTATAGTAGTCCCTATTAGGACATATATATCTTTTAAGTCCCTGCGTGGGCAAATTTACTTGTTTAAAGACCCGTTTAGGGCAATTATTTTGATTCTTTAGGACTTTCTATGAAAAATTTCCTTTTTGAAATTTACTTTGGTATTAAACAGAATACGTATGTATTATGTCCTAAATTAGAACATCATTTCAATTTATGATTGCTCTGCCATTATATATCAAAGAAAATCTTAAAGGTATAACCTAGCCTATATGTCATTTTCGACATAGCTAAAATGGTAAAGCCTTTTTAAGATAATAGATCCTTGTTAACACCTAAGAACGTGATTAACACTCTTGAGAAATGTGATTCGTGAAAATCACAATAGTCATCCTTATATTGGATTCTTCCAATTTCTTATCTAGCCTAGTGATTTAGAAATCATGGCTTAAATCATCAGATAAGATGATCATATTATAAACATCCCTTAGTGATGAAATGCCTACGGGCTATATCTATTGTCCTAAAAGACAAAAGACAGTTGTAGTCTTTGACTCTCTATCAAGAAAGGTAATAAACTATGTTCAAACCTTAATGCCTCGATCCCTTAAGATCATGGCTTATAAATTAAAAAAAAACTGACCTCGTGGCAAAGCCTTTTGTGCCATTTCAATATCCTTAATAGCTTATAGCTGGATAATTATAATGAAAAGTTTAAATAAACCTGATTATCAAATTAACCAAATATGGTCTATTTATACCATAGTTAATGAATCATCGAAGATGATGATTCCAAAATAAACTCCTAAGCAAAAATTATTGACAATTGTTTTATAGAAAACAAGCTTCAGCATGTCTGAATCAGATGAAGTCAACAGTCATCCCAATATGAGGAATGACAATACAAGGATGAATGTAACGGCTGCTGAATTACAGACAATGATAGATAAAGCTGTCTCTCAAGCCATTGACAGGCAGTTCAAAGATTCAAGTGGTGCTCGCAGTGGGACCCAATCTGTGCCTCACACGAAACCACCTTCTAAGATACATACGTCTTATAAGAATGATTCTCATCATTCTTCAAATTAGAGAAGTGTTCCATCCAGACAAATTGTGCTCAATAAAGAGCCACGTGTTAAGACATGCTCTTATAAATACTTTGTCTCTTGCAAACCAAGGGACTTCACAGGAGAAAAAGGAGCCATCGATTGTATGACATGGCTGGATGAGACGGACACAGTAGTAGACATCAGTGGTTGTGCAGAGCAGGATATTGTGAAGTTTGTTTCACAATCATTCAAAGGAGAAGCGTTGGCATGGTGGAGATCATTAATCCAAGCCACAGGGAAGATCCTACTTTATAACTTGTCTTGGGATTAATTTGTTGCACTGATCAAGGAAACTTTCTGTCCTCAGCATGAGGTAGAAAAGATAGAAACAGACTTCTTGACTCTGGTCATGAAGAATTTAGATTGTCAGGCATATGTGACAAGTTTCAACACTATGTCCCGCCTAGTTCCCTATTTAGTCACCCCTGAACCTAAACGCATAGAGCGTTTTATTGGAGGTCTGGCACCAGAAATTAAGGGAAATGTTAAAGCATCGAGGCCTACCACATATAGGTCCGTGGTGGACTTATCCTTATCTCTCACTTTAGATTCAATCAGGAATAAGTCTGTTAGGACTTCTGGCAAGGGAAAAAGGAAAGGAGAAGAGGAAAGCTCTCATCAATCTAACAAGAAGAAGAAGAAGGGAAGTTCTGAGCACAGGAAAGATTCTGAGTTTAGGAAAAACTCGAGTCAGTCTACTAACAGACCCAAATGCAGCAACTGCAGAAAGCATCATACAGGAAAATGTACGATCGACCCACGTGCTAAACTGTGTGGAATTTGCAAGACCAAGGGTCACAAGACTTTAGATTGCAAGGAGTTGAAGAACACGACTTGTTACAACTGTAACGAGGAAGGGCACATCAAAACCAACTGCCCAAAACTTATAAGGAAGCCTGAAGAGGCCAAGAAAACCAATGCGTGAGTCTTCCAGATGAACACCCAGGAGGCAGTACAGAATGATAACATCATAACAGGTACCTTTCCTTATCAATGATGTTTACGCAGGAATTTGTTTGATTCTGGCACAGATAAGTCTATTATGGACAATAAATGTTGTAAACTGTTGTATCCACCTGTTAGGACTCTAGACATATAACGCGAGGTAAAATTGGCCGATGAAACTTTAGAGACTGCTTCAACAATCTTAGATATATATTTTATATCTATTAGGAATCACTCTTTTCTGATATCCTTATGGCAAGCTTTCAAGCTATCCAAATTTATCAATATAATAAAGACAAATGTGACATTTTGATCCCCTGTCAAAAAGGTGATGGACTAGCTCCAAACCTTAAATGCCATTGATGGTCTTTTTATGGCCTAGGCTAAGTATAATTTATATATATTTAAATAACATTCATTAAGAATGTCTGTACTACATTAGCCTGTATGGTTTAATGATACCATGGTTAGTATATGTTAGGTCATTAGGATGATGAATAGCGGTTGTTGGATTGCAAATAAGTAATTATTTCATTTGGTGTTAGGAACCAAGTCTCGAGTATGACAAACTCAGATAAGACAACCGTCAATCGCGCCATTGATGATGCGACGCATGCTAATGATGTTACAATTGTGAACCTCAAAATTGACAAAGATGTTCTCCAAGCTATGATTGACATAGCTATTGGAAAAGCTGTGAGAAAGGTCATGAAAAAGTTCAAGGAGCCCAATACTACTTGCTCCAAATCTCATTTAAAACCACACTTCCTTACTCACGAGAAGGATCTTGTTCATGCCTCGGATGCAAAGAATGAACTAAAAAGGAAAAGGGAGGAAGATACATCCCAGACTTCTAAGAAAAAGGGTAAGCTTGAGTTCAGTAAGAACAAACAAAGGTCCAACAAGAAACCTGTATGCAAGACCTGCAAGAAGCACCATCTAGGGAAGTGCAGGTTCGAATTAAATCCCAATCGCAGCCTAGGGTTTGTGGGATCTGCAAATCAAGTGAGCATAAAACGTTGGATTGCAAGGACATAAAGGATGCAGTCTACTTCGGCTGTAACGAGAAAGGCCACATCAAGACTACATGCCCTAAATCTGTCAAGGGAAGTGCGGCTAAGGATAGAAAGCCTAAGAATGAAAGCGCTTAAACTCTCCTGATGGATGCCAGAGGTAGTTCACATCAATAATGACATCAGGTACATTCCTTATCATTTATCAGCAATATAAATGCTAAGAGTTCTGTTTTGATTCGGATACCAATAAATCCTTCATAAATGGTAAGTATAGCAAACTTTTAAAATCTTCCACAAGAACCCTAGATATTAAGTGTAAGGTAAAACTTACAGACGAAAATCATAGAAACCATTTCTTCTGTTCCTGTCAGAAATCTTCAGTCGTAAAATTCTAGAGTACCCTCTCTCCAGATGAAGTACGCCAGTATATGTAGTTTGATATCTCTTTGATTTCTATCAATTGTGAATACCAGACTGTATGATAAAAGCGCCATATGAGGATTGGTGTATCTTAATATGTTCCATAGATTACTTCCATGCCTGATCAGTATGGAGGTTTAATGCATGGAAGCACTAAGATATCCCAATGGTCATGTTGTACTGAAGTCAGCTAATGGTATTCAAAGAAGATATCCAGAATGGAATTGTCCAAGTAAGTGTCCTTGATTAAGGTATCCATGGATTCGTAAAGAAACTGTGTCATTTGTCTGTCACAGGCGATGATAATAAGACCGGGGCTTGAGATTTGGAAAGATCTCTGTAATCTCCTTGTGTCTTGATTGTCTTCTCCAAAGACTACCCTGTTTACCTCCTGAGACTAGTAGAGTTAAGATTAACATCCCGCTTAGTTCTGCAGTATTGTGAAATCTCCGTGTCAATTAGTACCACCAATTAGGGAATAATAGAAACCCTAATTAGATGAATTTTAAGATAAAGGTTCTTAAAGCCTAATACGTAATTCTAAGAGTTCCGATATTATTAATTAAGAAAACGGTTCATTATGCGTATGCACTGATTACCACAACCCTACATAGGCAACAATTAAGAATCGCCATCAGCTGCCCAGGATCGTCGATTTGTTCGACTAACTGTAAGGATTAGCTATTCCTTAAGATTGGTTTTAAGCAGTAGTTGGAATAACCATCTCACCATAAATAAGCTCTCATGTAACTAATAATTAGTATGTAAGCATCAAGGCTGCTCCTTTGGAGACCTCGTTTAGATGAGATGTCAAACATCTGTTGTTGGACAGAAGTTTAGTAAGTCCGAATTAGCAGGACCTGAAGTTACCTTGGAAACAACGAATAAGATCATACGAATTCGTAATCGTCTGAAAGTTGCCAGTAATCGGCGGAAAATCAAGGATTTATGAAGTAGCAACCCTCATAAGTCCTTAATAAGGAATAAGGTTCAATTGAAGGTATCGCCCTAAGAAGGGTGTGCTGAACTTTTAATTATCGGGTTAGTTAAGCTCTTGATATATAGGATCATTCGAGGAAATCAAATATATCAAAGATCAATAGTTTCTAAGCTAAAACCTATTTAAGGAGCTTGGTGGAGCTCGCAATGTGTTCCGCACTTGTAATTTAAAGATATGAATAGACAATAAGTCAAGAGCATTGTCACATAATGATGGATGGATTAATAAAAATTTATAGTTGGTGGTGAAATCAGCATCGATTGAGGATCGACAAGATTAGAACCTCCATAAGGATACATGTACCTATTATAAAGGACATCTTGGGTGCCTGGAGGGGCCCCAGATATGCTGTGGAAGATTAAGTCCATTATAAGATAGAAAGTACTTCCATCTTTTGAGCAAATCTCGAGGTCGAGATTTCTTTTAAGGGGGTGAGGATGTAACACCTCGTAAAATCACATCCAATGATGTATTGACACGTGTAATAAACCCTAATAAAGTCAAACGTTGAATTTAAGGGACAAATTTTTCGAAAAATCGAAAACTTTGAATGCGTAAGGACTAAAAGTGTCAACGTGCTTAGTATAGGCCTTCGAATGACGCTACACGGTGTTCCTATTCACTTATGAGCCACTTGTTGATCAAGAATAGTCGTTTGCGTAATTAATTATAAGTTTGCGCGATGTAGGGTTAAAAGCGTCAACATGTTAATTCTAACATCTGAGTGACCTTTTAACAAACCAAGAGCTTCATGATGGTTGATTATACTCTTGGGGATGCCAAATATTGGCCATCTAAGGCTTTTATGCCTTTAAGCGACGTTACGCGCAACTTTGCAAGTTTAAGGGGTTAAAAGCGTCAATATGTTTAATTATATCTATGAATGACCTTTTTACGAACCTGAAGCATCATGATGTTTAATAATACTTTCAAGAATGCCTAATATGGATTAGATAAGTCTTCGATGCTATGAAACGATGATATACTCAAGTTTGCGCATTTGAGGGACTAATTGCGTCAAACTGCAAAAGTATACCAATTCGTATGATATCGAACCTTCCGGAATATGATCATAAGTTAAACATGCCCTAAATATCCTTTACATAGCTTAGTTATAGGCTTAGAGGTGTTTGGTACGCAAAAATAAACTTATTTGATCAACAGGGACTAAAAGCGTCAAAAAGTGCATAAGTTTGCATTCTCGCGCATATCTTACGTTCTGAATATATCCGGACATCTAAAAATTTATGTAATCATTAAAATATTTTATTTTAGTGTTTGGCTTAATAAAATTCCATTCGTCGTGTAATTTGGATCGTTTTTCGCGTCCGTTCGTGTTTCGTCGTAATTAGCCGAACAACGCAACCGTACGACCAAACGAACCGACATCCGACATATTTTTGAGCATGTTTTATGTTCCCTATGTTTAGGAACCATTGTAGTGCCTTGAAAATGGCTTAACGGGCCTTAACCGTGTCAAAAAGGGCCTTACAAGCTTACAGGGACTAAAACTGTAACTTCTGAAAGTTGTTGTGTGTGTTTGATCTGTGCAGGCCGTTGCCTACGCCCCCTGCAGCGTAGCCTACGCCCAGGTCTGGGCAGCTTCGTTTTTTTGGCTTGCAGCCCACTCCAAGCCATTCTAAACCACTAAAATCAATTTTAGGTGCTCTTTGATGGTATTAAAACATGGTTTTACACCTGTAACAATCTCATAATCCTTTCCAACACTTGTCATGATCCTATGCAATCCCAAAACCTATATAAAGGGCCTTGAATTCATTTGAAATTCACACCCTTTTCTTGGGTTTTTGCTCTCTATCTCAAATCTGAGGATCCTGACCATTTGGAGCCTCCTTTTGAGTTCTTTTCAGTCCTAAGGACCACTTGTAAGTGTTCCTTTCGTGCTTAGATATTTTGTTTGGCTCTTAAAGCCGAAAAGTAAAGCATTTGCGATAAACGCTTTGACTTTTAGTAAGGTGAGCCATGGTTCGCAACGAACATGGCTACGTGATCATAATTAGGTAGGTGTTAAACCCTCAAAAGGGCACCTCCTAATTATCACGTTTACTTAGTTAAATGTCGAGTCAAACTAATTAAAATAAAAGTCAAACATGTCAGTTTTTAAATAAAATTTATAACTAATAATATAGAAGCTATAAAATCAGTTTTGTCACTTTAATAACTTGGTAAATATTAATTGAACTTGTCTAAGCATTTTCAACCCGACAATTCTAAGTTTTGGCTCGGTTCGCAACCGAAAGTCGCAAGAGTTGACTTTTGCTTTGACTTTCAGTTCTGACCCGATTTAGCTTAGTTTAGATAAGCCTTAGGATTCCTTTAGGACCATATTATATGTTAGTATAACCCTCCAAGGTTATACAACATGGTTCCATAGAAATCCTAGTTCATTGCATGTTTCCGTTAAATGCTTAAAAGTTGACCATTATTCCCTTTTGATAAAAAAACGAGATTTTTGAAAATGTGAGAGGACAAAAACCTTTATTACTGATTTATAAGCATGTCCTAAAAATTTGACATCAGTTTGTGGTCTAAATTAGGAGTTGCTCGATATCGTAAAATGAACACTTTTTATTAATTAAACGGTATTTTCGGCATAAAACCTACTTAAACCCAAATTTTGACACCAAACTTTCTACCCACTGATGTAATATATTATTTAGGGATTTTTGGAAATTTTTATTAAATTTTAAACTGATCATAACATAGAGTTCTTGCATAGACTCGGTAATTGACGAGAATGCCCTTTTCGCTAATAAAATGAGTTTTACACATCCTTTACATACCAAACCTTTTTCTAATGATTTTATATGTTAAGTAAGTTATTTTAAACAGTAAGGGCCGATCAAAATCTCAGATTTCCTTAATCAACCCGAATATCGTCAAATACCGACTTTTATGCGATTTAGGCGCATAGTATGGTTTAAAACCATATTTGGCACCTAAGGCTTGTTACCTAATGATGTTATGAATAAAATTCTATACTTAAATAGTATGTAAAAGTTGTAAACTCAGATTTCCAAATTTAACCTTTAAAGCTTATGTGAAATGACCAAAATGCCCCTACGGTGCATAGTTTGGCTATAAATGATAAATTTCACATATATACAATATCTTACTGATATGACTTGCAAAAATAAATATTTTTACTGATCATTTTAGACCAGAACCTCAGATTGTCATTTAACCCCATTTATAATCTTTAAAATGACCAAAATACCCCTACGGGGCTTAAATTGATTTAAAATTCGTTTTGGGCATAATGGAAGATATCCTACTGATATCACAACATATTTAAGGCATATTAACTTGTGAAACATGTTCATGACTCATTTGGTTACCCGTTATACATTTTTCACATTCGGTACGGTTTATGTAACTAGTTTGCATAAATTAACCGAAACGGGTCAAACGTTATCATTTTCATTTCAAAATTCAGAATGTGTTTAGTTTACCCATATTATACAAGTCTCCATACTTTTCGGGTCTAAATCACATTCAAATCCGGTCTTCGCTTAATCTTGCGTTTTGAACCGTAAACCTTTCCTTAAAACTAACCGGTCTAAGTTTCAACTTAAATAAGACCCGTTAGTAATCTAATAGGTTAATAAAACCTTCGTTCCAGATTGAGAGCCCCAGTAGAGGTACTTGTGCTTGCTGATTTGAATATACGGCTGAGAATAAAATTACATTTTAGCTCAGGTAAATACTTTTAACTTATTTTCCGTTATACGGGCTTGGGATACGGTATTATTATAAAAATACGACTTGGTCGGGTGTAGAAACCTTTTAATCAGAGATGATTAAATTGCATAATCCCGTTTTAATCAGTATTGCTTGATAACAAATAACATTGGGGGTTAATGACCGTGTCCTGGATATCCTTGGCTCATTTAAAAAGCGTAAATGGCCACAACTTAAGCACAGGGTGTAGGCATACACCTGCCTGTTGCGTATGTAAAAGATATACTTACTCGTGAGGTAACTTCTTGTGAGTTTATATTTGTGGTGTGTCGATTAATCTTGATCAGTTTGTTTAAACACCGGCCCTAAATGTTGGACAAACATGTAAATCTGATACAAGATTGTTATTAATATAATTGTCCCAAGTTATAAAAGAAGATTTTATGCCTTGTGCATCCAAACCAATTTTATAAACACTTTTCAAAAGAGTCAGTTAATTGTATTTACCAGTGTAAACTGACGTATGTTCCAAAAAGGTTAAGTGACAGGTACTGTACGTAAATTGGCTGGGAGCTCAGGGCGTTAATAAGGAATCTTGCAAGTTCTAAACGTCTAAAGTCTGTTGAACAGTGTTTATATTTCTGCTTAAAGATCCGCCTGTGGATCCATCTTACAATCCGTTTATAATATTTGATGTTACTTTTGAATCGTTTTGTAATATAATTACTTTAGACTTCCGTTGTGCATTGAACTGTGATTATTTGACTATGATGATATCAACTACGTCACGATACTCCCAACCGGGCCCACCGGTAATACGTGGAAATATCGGGGTGTGACAGGTTGGTATCAGAGCCAACATTGAGTGAATTAAACACTAGCCTTTTGTGTTTAATCTCAATGACACAATAGCACATTCCTTGACTTCCGAGTCTAGACATGAACTAGGAATGATCTTATCCCTGATATATGTATACATTGTTTTCGATATTTATGCATCTCAGGATCGTGTCGCCGAGCAAAGCTGCCATTAGTGGAAGCTCTCCAGACCCGAAGTATAAGAATGCTAAGCTGTCGCAACCCCCGATCCCTATTTCTTCGGGAACGGGCGGCCGCGAGCCAGTTTCGGTGATATCTGGTATTGTCTAATTTTGGCAGCGGAAATTACATCAGGACCGTAGTTAGGAAATATTTTATCAGAGTAAATACCACACTTTCATAATATCAAACACATGGGATAAAACCCAAGTTTTAAGTACACACATTTTCATAGGAATAAATCCTATTTTTATTTAATAAAAACATCTATTTTTAGGTAACTTTATTGCCACTTTTCCAAGCCTTCGGTGCTGTCCAGCTGGCTTCTATTTGGCTTTCACATTTTTTTTACCTGAAACGCGTTTAAAAACATTTTGTCAGTGGGAAATACTGGTGAGTGAATCCCAGTTTAATCAAGTTTAAATAAAATCTATTGTACATTATTGAGGGCGGTCTCGCAATTACATTTGTTTCCAAGTAATATAAATTACCACCAACGGTACTGTCAAACCCGACTTGTGGAAAAGTTACCCCTCGCAAGGCAGTAACTAATTTTGTATACAAAACCCCAACATACCAATGATAATTGTATCCTTACAAATACTCAATAGCTTCTTAATATATAATTAATTGTGTGAGGTTTTGTAAAAACAGTTAACAAAAAGGAGATTACTCACATTGCTGTCTTAGGTTTTCAGTAAGGATTTCCTGGGAATAATCTATAATTTACACAAATGCACACGTGTTAGTATAATAACCCATTTTAACATTAGCAATACCCTCCCTGAGACGGTATTGAAATGACTACGTCGGGCAGAACCACGACAGCCGTTACGGAACCCTAGATCAATCGGGCAGAGTATCTAATACGTATCCAGGTGTTATGATACTTACAATGGAGCAGAACTTCGTTATTTAGGGGGGTATTATGCCCGAGTATAGTGCCTACTATAAGAAAATTGAGAGAGAAAGTCGAATTTTGAACGGACAGACTGAACTGCCGATGCATGCTACTTATAGGGCCTGATTTGGCCTTTTACGCGGCCCGCGTAAACAGAGACCATGGGCTACGCGGCCCGCGTAGTAGTCCGGGTAGGGTTAAGCTTGTCCGGGTCAGCTTCCTAGTCTCGACGTGTGGCTGCCACGTGGCAGCCCAGGGTTTCGCCAGCCTTTACTCGGTCGCGGCCCGCGTAAGCTTAAGGGGTGGCTTACGCGGCCCGCCTAAACCCCAATTTTCATGTTTTTAATTTATTTTTAACGGCATAACGTATTTTGGGCTCGGTTTTCACGTATGGGGTGTTTTTAGGGACATATTGGGATATTTTAAATATTTTTAGGGTGTCAGAAAGTTTATGAGGGTGTCGGTTTTCGTTAGGGTTGTTATATCCTCCCTACCTTGTTTTAGAGCTCGTCCTCGAGGTCTACTGGAATAGGTGTGGATATTTCCTTTGCATTTCTGTTTCAAGCTCCCATGTGTATTCTGGTCCTCTTTTGGAGTCCCATTTCACTTTGACCAAAACTAATCTCTTATGCTTGAGGTTCTTGACTTTCCTATATTCAATCTGTAGAGGCCTTTCTACAAATTTGAGTTGTTCATTTACCTCTATATCCTTAAGAGGTACCATCAGTGATTCATCGGCTAAGCATTTCTTGAGATTTGATACATGAAATACATCATGTATTCCTGCCATTTCCTCTGGCAGTTGTAGCTGATAGGCTACAGGTCCTATTCTTCTAATAATCTCAAAAGGTCCAACATACCTGGGACTTAGCTTCCCTCGTTTGATAAATCTTACCACTCCTTTCCAAGGAGAGACTTTCAACAATACTTTATCTCCTACTTGAAATTCCAATGGTTTGCGTCAGTTATCAGCATAGCTTTTCTGTCGATCACGTGCTGCTTTCAGTCGTTCCTTGACTTGAATGATCTTATCAGTTGTTTCTTGCACTATCTCAGGTCTAGATAGTTGCTTTTCCCTAATTTCGGCCCAACAGACTGAGGTTCGGCACTTTCGTCCATAAAGTGCTTCGAATGGTGCAGCATTGATACTTGTGTAATAACTGTTATTATAAGAAAATTCTATTAAAGGTAAGTGATCGTCCCAATTACCTCCGAAATCAATTACACAAGCTCTAAGCATGTCTTCCATTGTCTGAATTGTCCTTTCGCTTTGTCCGTCTGTTTGAGGATGATATGCTGTGCTTAGATTTAGTTTGGTTCCCATTGTTTTTTGGAAACTTGCCCAAAAATGAGAGGTAAAATGACTCTCCCTATCAGAAACAATTGATAAAGGTATTCCATGTAGTGAAACGATTTCATTTACATATAATTTAGCTAATTGTTCCATACTAAAAGTTTCTTTCATTGGTAGAAAATGAGCTGACTTGGTTAGTCTATCTACAATCACCCGGATTGTATCATTACCTTTTCTTGTTTTGGGTAATTTGGTAACAAAATCCATTGTTATCAATTCCCATTTCCACACTGGCATCTCCAATTGTTGCAGCAATCCTGAGGGTTTCTGGTGTTCAACTTTAAGTTGTGAACAAGTTAAACATTTGGAAACATAGGCTGCTATATCCTTTTTCATTCCTATCCACCAAAAATTCTTTCTTAAATCCTGATACATTTTATCACTTCCTGGAGGCATCGTATATTTGGACTTATGGGCTTCTTCTAATATACGATGACGCAGGTTCCCTAATTTAGGTATCCACATTCTCTTTTTATGAAATCTCCAAATTCCATATGTTCCTTGTTCTAATTCCTTAATCATTCCTTTTAATTTTTCAGTATCATCCTTGATTACTGATTCTTGAGCTTTTCTAATTTGATCATTTAAATCTACTTGTAGATTTAATTTAAGAGAACGTACCCTTTTTGGATTTTCATGATACTTTCGGCTTAAAGCATCAGCCACTACATTTGCCTTTCCTGCATGATACTGGATATTACAATCATAATCACTAAGAATTTCCATCCAGCGTCTTTATCTCATATTTAACTCTTTTTGCCCGAAAACATACCTTAAACTTTTATGATCAGTGAATATAGTAAACTTACTACCATAAAGGTAATGTCTCCAAATCTTAAGGGCAAAAATTATACCTCCTAACTCTAGATCATGGGTTGAATAATTCTCTTCATGATTCTTAAGTTGTCTAGAGGCGTAAGCTATAACCTTTTGACGTTGCATTAACACACATCCATAACCTAACTTAGAAGCGTCACAATAAATTACAAAATCTTCAGTTCCCTCTGGTAACGCTAGTATGGGTGCGTGGGTTAATCTTTGCTTAAGAATTCTAAATGCTTCTTCTTGTTTTGGTCCCCATTCAAACTTAATGGATTTACAGGTTAACTTAGTTAAGGGAATGGCTATTCTAGAAAAATATTGAATAAATCTTCTATAATAACCTGCCAATCCTAAGAAACTTCTAACCTCGGTTGGTGACTCAGGGGTTTTCCATTTGGTAATTGCCTCGATTTTTGTAGGATCCACATGAATTCCTTCATGATTAACTAAGTGTCCAAGAAACTGTACCTGCTTTAACCAAAACTCGCACTTTGAAAATTTAGCGTAAAGCTTTTCCTTTCTTAATAGACTTAGAAGTGCGTGCAAATGCTTTGCATGTTCCTCTTTACTCTTAGAGTAAATTAGAATATCATCTATAAAGACAATTATGAATTTATCCAAATATGGCTTACATATTCGGTTCATCATGTCCATAAATGCGATTGGGGCATTGGTTAAACCAAATGGCATGACAGTAAATTCATAATGGCCATACCTCGTTCTAAATGCGGTTTTAGGAATGTCCTCTTCCTGTACCTTTAATTGATGATTTCCTGACCTTAAATCGATTTTAGAGAAAAATCGAGCTTCTTGCAGTTGATCGAACAGATCATCGATTCTTGGTAATGGATACCGATTCTTAATCGTGACCTTGTTTAATTCACGGTAGTCAATGTACATACGTATTGATCCGTCCTTCTTTTTGACGAATAAAATCGGTGCTCCCCATGGCGATGAGCTTGGCTGTATGAATCCCTTCTCCAATAATTCGTCTAACTGTTTCTTCAGTTCCTGCATTTCGGCGGGTGCCAAACGGTAAGGTGCTTTGGCAATTGGTGCTGTTCCGGGTAGCAGATGGATTCTGAATTCGACTTCTCTGTCTGGTGGTAGCCCTGGCAACTCTTCTAGAAATACATCTGAAAACTGAGACACTACTGGAATGTCTTTTAGTTCTTTTCCTTTAGTGTTAGTGATTATAGAAATCAAATACACTATGGATCATTTTCTTATACAGCTTGCAATTTTCATTACATAGATGAATTTAGTGGATCTAGAGGGCTTATCTCCTTTAATTGTGATCTTTTCACCCTTTGGTGAATCTACTTGAATTGACTTTTGATCCCATAAAATACTGGCTTTATTGGCTTTTAACCAATCCATTCCTAATACGATATCAAATCCTGCCAGATTCATTGGGTAAAGATTTGCAATAAAATTTTGATTTAAAAATTCTATTCTTACTCCCTGCAAGATTTCAGAAATCCTAACCGTTTCTCCATTCGCAGTCTCGACTAAACATTCTTGTGAGAGTTTAGTTAATGGTTGATTGAGAAGTTTGCAAAATGAAGTATTAATAAAACTTTGGTTTGCACCAGAGTCAAATAATACTTTAGCAAAAACATCATTAAATAAAAACGTACCGGCTATTACGTCCGGAATCATTTTGGCTTCATCTGCAGTCAGAATAAATGCTCTGGCATTTTTAGTGTTCTTGTTGTTCGCGGCTGGAGCTAGTTTCGGACAGTTCGGCTTGATGTGACCTTTTCTCCACAGTTGAAGCATAGTCCATTACTGGATTTTCTTCTGCAATCTTTTTCCTTGTGTCCTGGTGCCTTGTAGAAATTGCAGTGAGTGGAGCATTTTCCCGAATGCTTCTTCTTGCAGGCCTTGCAGTATGGTGCAGAGGTAGAACCTATATTCCTACGGTTGGAATTCCCAGAACGGAATTCTTGGGTAAGCCTTCGAGCTAGGTTTCTCCTCTGGTCTTCTTCTCTAGTACGGATTAATTCATCTGTCAAAGTATTGGCTAGTTCTACTGCTTCTTCTATAGTTTGGGGTCTAGCTGCCTTGACTACATGTCTAATCTCTCCAATTAATCCCCAGATGTAACGGGAGATTAATACCGGTTCAGGTGATGCAAGGGTTGGTACTATTCTAGCATATTTAAAGAATGTGGTAGTATACCCCTTACTATCTACCCCGGTCATCCTAAGGTTTAGGAACTTATTGGATATCTGTTCCTTTTCATTGGGAGGGCATAATTTCCTTTCTACCATATTCTTAAATTCCTCCCATTCCATGTTGTAAACCCTATCGCTTCCTCTTGACTGGAGGATAGTGTTCCACCATTCTAAGGCTGAGTTTTTAAACAGATTAGAAGCAAACATTATCTTGTCTTCTTCAGCACACTTGCTTATTTTTAAAACAGCCTCAGTCTTTTCTATCCAGCGTAGAGCTGCAATGGGTCCTTCATTGCCCGAGAATTCTACTGGTTTGCAGGACCAGAATTCTTTGTAAGAACAACCATAAGGCATGGTTCTTCTTCTTTTGGGAATGGGCACCTGAAGTACGGGTCCATTGTTTACACTGTGTTCTGGTTCAGTTGGTCGCTTACTGCTATGCTTACTTTTATTATCTGCTTCCTTAACAGTTTGAAGAATATATGGCATTGCATCTATGATTCCTTGTGCCACTATGTGTTGGATGGCACTATTATCCACTTGGTTTCCATGGTTATTGTTGTTTGGATTCTCATTATTCAGATTATCGTTATTCGGGTAGTTATCACTCTGGTTTACCTGGTTCACTTCGTTGTCCATCTTAATTTTAAACAATTACCACGTATTAATATCACAAAATAATATTTAATATAGCCAATCACATGACACGCATTTTGGTCAAAAGCGTCGATCATTGCGACTTTACACTATTCATATAATATGCATCTATTACACACCAGTACTGAAATTAAAATTACAATACCGACTGAAATTTAAAGTTACACTACTAATAATAAACATCCGTAGTTTTTTTTTCATACACATACACACTTATTTTATTATTATTATATTATTATTATTATTATAACCTTCTCCACCATCACTTCTACGGACATGGATTCATCCCACCTGTCTCATCCTTTCACTATTCTCTAAAATTTCCTCACCAAATGTCCTAAGTTCTTGTACGTTTTATGCACTCATTGGGGGTGCAGGTTCGAGGACTGGGTTCAGAATTTGGGGTGCGGGTTCCTGGTACGGAGGTGTAGGGGCCTGATATGGGTAAGGATTTTCTAGAATCTCCCTAATGAATACATCATTATCGTAATAGGGATCTAGAGGATCTAACCCTGGGTAGGCTCCTAGGTTTTGCATGGGCATGTCTTCGTGTATCGGGTAACGTTGCACATAGTCCCTATTGTCATCCCACCATGGGTCGTAATTTGGGTCTAAGGGATTTGGTGCGGGTTCCCTAGGTATCTCCTCCGGGTTAAAATCATGCATTTCTACTTGATTTTCGGGGTTTTCTATTTCCATCGGTTGGTCAGGAATTGGTGGTTCTGGTTGGGGTGCTATCATTTGTTCTAGGTTAGGGTCAGCTGCAGTGGTTGCTAGGATGTGGATGTTGGCTATACCCCTATTAATCATTTCCTGGGCATAGGCATCGGTTTCTCTTTTGGCTGCTGCTAGTGCCCTCTGGTCTTGTAACTTTTTCATATGCTTTCTACGCTCATGTGCTCCCCTACTGAACCATCCCCTCTTTTTATGAGGAAATGGCTCTTCAGATTGAGCCTTAAATACGAATATTCCTTCTTCCGTATCAGCAGAGTACCCCGAAAGGGCAGGCTGAGAAGAGGCACCTTCGCTTCTAGGCGAACCAGACAATTGACGGTACGCGTCAGATGGTCCTTGGTCGCTCATACTGTAAACTAACAAATAGTCAAATAACACATAATAAGAAAATACAATTATGCACGTATTCTCGTAATTTATTTCCTAACAACTTGAATTTTGGTGTCAGCAGAACACTTCTGTGGCTGAATTACTGGCTTAGCTCTGATACCACCTTCTGTCGCAACCCCCGGTCCCTATTTCTTCGGGAACGGGCGGCCGCAGGCCAGTTTCGGTGGTATCTGGTATTGTCTAATTTTGGCAGCGGAAATTACATCAGGACCGTAGTTAGGAAATATTTTATCAGAGTAAAATACCACACTTTCATAATATCAAACACATGGGATAAAACCCAAGTTTTAAGTACACACATTTTCATAGAAATAAATCCTATTTTTATTTAATAAAAACATCTATTTCTTTTTAGGTAACTTTATTGCCACTTTTCCAAGCCTTCAGTGCTGTCCAGCTGGCTTCTATTTGCCTTTCACATTTTGTTACCTGAAATGCGTTTAAAAACATTTTGTCAGTGGGAAATACTGGTGAGTGAATCCCAGTTTAATCAAGTTTAAATAAAATCCATTGTACAGTATTGAGGGCGGTCTCGCAATTACATTTGTTTCCAAGTCATATCAATTACCACCCACGGTACTGTCAAACCCGACTTGTGGAAAAGTTACCCCTCGCAAGGCAGTAACTAATTTTGTATACAAAACCCCAACATACCGACGATAATTGTATCCTTACAAATACTCAATAACTGCTTAATATATAATTAATTGTGTGAGGTTTTGTAAAAACAGTTAACAAAAAGGAAATTACTCACATTGCTGTCTTAGGTTTTCAGTAAGGATTTCCTCGGAATAATCTATAATTTACACAAATGCACAAGTGTTAGTATAATAACCCATTTTAACATTAGCAATACCCTCCCCGAGACGGTATTCCAACGACTACGTCGGGCAGAACCACGACAGCCGTTACGGAACCCTAGATCAATCGGGCAGAGTATCTAATACGTATCCAGGGGTTATGATACTTACAACGGAGCATAACTTCGTTATTTAGGGGGGGTATTATGCCCGAGTATAGTGCCTACTATAATAAAATTGAGAGAGAAAGTCGAATTTTGAACAGACAGACTGAACTGCCGATGCATGCTACTTATAGGGCCTGATTTGGCCTTTTACGTGGCCCGCGTAAACAGAGACCACGAGCTACGCGGCCCGCGTAGTAGTCCGGGTATGGTTTAGCTTGTCCAGGTCAGCTTCCTAGTATCGACGTGTGGCTGCCACGTGGCAGCCCAGGGTTTCGCCAGCCTTTACTCGGTCGCGGCCCGCGTAAGCTTAAGGGGTGGCTTACGTGGCCCGCCTAAACCCCAATTTTCATGTTTTTAATTTACTTTTAATGGCATAACGTATTTTGGGCTCGGTTTTCACGTATGGGGTGTTTTTAGGGACATATTGGGATATTTTAAATATTTTTAGGGTGTCGGAAAATTTATGAGGGTGTCGGTTTTCATTAGGGTTGTTATATAAGCTTCGTACTACAGCTCGAATTAGCATACGACCAGTATGGAGAAAGGACCTTCTGAACCCATTTACCATATTTCAAATTCTATACCCAAGACTTTTGAAACCTCAAGTGAGAAGCCAACATCGGAGGAGTTCATACCAGCTGTACCTGAAACTCCCGCTCCAAAGATAATACCTATGGACCCAAAGGACTCATATTTCTTACCTCCAAGTCTTGGAATCCTAAACTTGGATTATACATGTCCTGACCTTATTCATGACTCATATTATTCATTAATCATAGAATCCTTGGATTCCACTTTTGCAAAGATTTCCTAATATAGAAGATTTCGACTACCCACAAAAAGCTTCAGTACCCGTACCTCACTCAGAGAACCAAGGAGAAAACTTTCAGAAATCGGATGAAGAAGGAACTTCCTTGTTATAATTCATTTCTATAGTAGTCCCTATTAGGACATGTATATCTTTTAAATCCCTGTGTGGGCAAATTTCCTTGTTTAAAGACCCGTTTAAGGCAATTATTGTGATTCTTTAGGACTTTCTATGAAAAGTTTCCTTTTTGAAATTTACTTTGGTATTAAACAGTATACGTATGTATTATGTCCTAAATCAGAACGTCATTTCAATTCATGATTGCTCTGCCATTATATATCAAAGAAAATCTTAAAGGTATAACCTAGCCTATATGTCATTTTCGACATAGCTAAAATGGTAAAGCCTTTTTAAGATAATAGATCTTTGTTAACACCTAAGAACGTGATAAACACTCTTGACAAATGTGGTTTGTGAAAATCACAATAGTCATCCTTATATTGGATTCTTCCAATTTCTTATCTATCCTAGTGATTTAGAAATCATGGCTCAAATCATCAGATAAGATGATCATATCATAAACATCCCTTAGTGATGAAATGCCTACGGGCTATATCTATTGTCCTAAAAGACAAAAGACAGTTGTAGTCTTAAACTCTCTGTCAAGAAAGGTAATGAACTATGTTCAAACCTTAATGCCTCGATCCCTTAAGATCATAGCTTATAAATTCAAAAAAAAAAAAAAATTGTCCTCGTGGCAAAGCCCTTTGTGCCATTTCAATAATTATAATGAAAAGTTTAAATAAACCTGATTATCAAATTAACCAAATATGGTCTATTTATACCATGGTTAATGAATCATCGAAGATGATGATTCCAAAATAAACTCCTAAGCAAAAATTATTGACAATTGTTTTATAGAAAACAAGCTTCAGCATGTCTGAATCAGATGAAGTCCACAGTTGTAAGGACCTGCAAAATTGTCCATAAACAACCCGTAAGTGAAAACCGGGACCCCTGAAACCCTAATCCATATAAAAAATAAAGAAAACATGAAATCTGGTCTTCACGCGGGTCGCGTAAAGCATAAGCTTAGTTGACGCGGGTCGCGTCAACTTAAAAATCATCCGGATAAGCGTCCAGGCCACGTGGCAACCATGTGGCAACCCTACTCGTGACACGCTAGCCCTACACGTAGACTAGGAGTCCACGCGGGCCGCGTAAGGATCTTGAGTGGGTTTACGCGGGCCGCGTAAAACCCAAAAATCTGCTATAAGTAGCCTGGACCAGGGACTTGCTTCTGTGTTCAAAATCTCACTTTCAAAACGACCATATACTGCTTAAATTCGAATTTCCGAGTAGGGAAACGCTGCTACGAATACAGGGTATTAACTCGATCACTGCTACGATATAATGTCCGATCGATTGAAACCAATCCGATGGATGTTTAAGTGATGCCTATAATTGGGCTATGCCTTTGTCATTCGCCGGGAAGGTTTTGATTTCGTGAGCTTATCGTAAATGTTGTATTAAGTTACTGACCTAGTTTCGTATGCATTGCTGTTTAAATTAGGTTATCAGGCTAATTAGTAGGCTAAACTCTGCCCGTCTAAACTTGCAATGTGAGTCATTCTCTTTTTGTTAAAAGTGTTTTACAATACTCTAATTATTTTTAAAGTTATAATTACAAGGATTAAGTCGTGGTTATCTTGAATCACTGGCTAGTGGGGTATTGTGCACATTACTAATTTCTCACGGTTAGGTTCATCAACCTAACAGTGATAATCATCACTACTTGGGTGAAAGGACCCAATAGTGGTATGACCATCGTCACCAGGGTGTGACACGGCGCCAGATAAAAATAAGATAGTAGCCATTGTAATCGCTCTTATGCTGTAATTCATAACTAATGTGTCGTTTTGTTTAACCTGAATGACTCTCCAGTATTTCCCGCTGATAAAATATTTTTAAAACATGTTTCAGGCGACCTACTGTGAATCAAGGAAAGTGTTACGGAGCATTAATAAAGCTTGAAGTGGTGGCTCAGTTAAATAAATAAACATGTTTTGTGAAACAGGGAATTTCCTCATGAAATTCCTCTATTGTAAATTACGAGGTTTGTCCCAATTTATGGAATAAAATAATTGGGCATTTTCAAGTTTTAAAAAGATCCTGTCAAAACTTCCGCTGTCAACTCAAATATTAAATACCAGGGGTTTCTGTCCCGCGGCTCCTGGACCAGGCCACACCGGGACGGGGGCCGTGACAGAAAAAGGTGGTATCAGAGCCACTGATTTAAGCCAATTAAGTATTTAGAAATACTTAATTTTTCTGATTGCCATTATGTGATTATGTGAAAATGGGGTTACAAAATTTTAACTTAGAATTTTTTGCGTGTTTCTTCATATATGCTAACAGCATGAATGAGTTGTCTGAAGCTCTTCAGAATATTACTATCCATTCTGCTGACATGGAAGTTTCCGAGGGCTTTTCCGGTTATTGGGCCGACACTGATGAACCTATGGAATTCCAAGCCCAACCCCAGGAGAAACCCAAACCGAAAAAGAGAAGAAGATTTATAGGCTGGAGGCATGTGCGTAGGAAGAAACCAGCAACACAGAAAACTATAAAGATTGAGGATCTGAAGGATAAAGGCAAAGGAAAGGAGATCGGGGAAAATTCCAGGCAAGCCCAGGAAATGCCATCATGGGAGGAGTTGGATCATAAACTGGCACTTAGTGACCTCATCGGACCTGCCGATGAAAACCTCTTCAATTACCCAGCAGAAGCACAACTTCTAGTTAATCTGGAACCTGCTATCCCAGATCCTATTATCCACCCCTGACCTCTACCAGAAGAGCTGGAAGAATGGTGGACCACTGACTGGCAATTTCAAAATCTTTTAAATAACCCTAATACCTTTTTCCCCCAATTTGATCCTGAGCCTCCACTACACCCCCCTATGAGCACAGAAAACTTGGCTGAACTCCGAAACTATGGCGAGGAGTTGGTGGACGCAGGAAATAGAATCCGGGAAGTGGGGGAGAGAATATCATGGAAATACGACGAGAGGGAACGTCGTTTCTGAAATGCCAACAGATGGGATCGTATGTGGTTGTGGGAATGTGTGTTTAATAATAATATAATAATAAAAATATAATCATGTAAAATAACTAAAAATAAAACTTTTGTAAGATAACCGGTGTGTACGGACGCATACTAATATATAAAAATATCAACGTCGCAAAGTCGACAATTTTGGCTATATGTGTTGACGTGATTATGTGCGATTGTTTATTATATTTGGTTGTTATTCATTTTGATACTAATACCTTATATATATTAATTACCAGATGGAACACGCTGGTAATGAACCAGTTAACGAGGTTAACCAATCTGAGCAAAACAATGAAGACCACTTCCTGAATAGGCAAGATATAGAGAATATCGTTGCTCAAGGAATAGCCAATGCTATTCCAGCAATCCTTGCTGCTGCTAGAAATCCAGTTGAACCTCAACCAATTATTCCTAGCAAACGTACTCATGGAGACAATTTCAGTAATAGTGTAAATGGAGGCGGCAACAATAATAATAACGATAATGATGGGATGCAAGCCCCATTCCTTAAAAGAATGAAAGCTGCAACGCCTGGTTGCACTTACAAGGAATTTCTTGCCTGTAAACCAATCGAATTTGCAGGGACTACTGCACTGCGTTGGTTAGAGAAAACCGAAGCAGTAATTAAAATAAGAAAATGTGCCGAGGAGGACAAGGTCATGTACGCGTCGAATCTTTTTAAAGAAGGGGCACTAGAATGGTGGAATACGATACTACAAGCCAAGGGAAGTGATGTGGCCTATGCCATGAATTGGGCAGACTTTAAAAGTCTAGTAGAAAGAAAATTATGTCCCGAATATGAAAAGGAACAAATGACAAATAAGTTCCTGAACCATCGGATGGTGGATGTAGACTGTCGAGGGTATACTTCGACATTCTTCGAATATGCTAGAATTGTACCTACCCTGGCTTCGCCAGAACCGGTACTTATTTCTCGCTACATTTGGGGTTTAATTGGCGAAACCCGGGATATCGTTAAAGTTGCGAGACCTCGCACAATTGACGATGCTGTGGAACTAGCCAATATCCTAACCGACGGACTGGTACGCACTCGCGAAGAAAACCGGAAGAAGGAAGTAGCCCAAAAGATTACCCAAGGATTTCGTGTGGGTAATAGTAGTAATTTCAAGAAAAAGGGAACAGGGAAATCTTCCACTGCTCCATTTAGCAGTACTTGTAAAAGAAATCATTTTGGAAGATGCAAAGGGTATTGCAATTTCTGCAAAATTTCAGGGCATCAAGAACAAGATTGCAGGAGGAAGAAAGCAACAATCTGCTTCAACTGTGGAGAAGCTGGACATTTTAGACCAGACTGCCCCAAATTGGTCAAACCAGCTGACAACAAAGCCAAACCTGCAGAAGGAACTACCAAAAAGAACGCAAGAGCCTTCCAGCTAACTACCCAGGAAGCAGAGCTAATTCCAGATGTGATAGCTGGTACGTTCCTCGTTCACGACGTTTATGCGAAAGTATTATTTGACTCTGGTGCAAACCAAAGTTTTATAAATACTTCATTCTACCAAACTCTTAAACTACCCTTAACCAAACTTAGGCATATTTTTACGGTAGAAACGGCAGATGGTAATTCTGTTCACATAGATAAGGTGTTGCAAGAAGGAAAGATAGAACTCGTAGGCCATAAATTTTTTGCAAACCTGTTACCTATGAATTTAGCCTGATTCGATGTTGTGTTAGGAATGGATTGGTTAGTAACCAACTATGCTCGAATTCTTTGTGATAAGAATTCCATAGAAATACATACACCCACCGGAGAAGTAGTGGTGATTACAGGAAATAAGCCACGTAAGCCAATGAAATTCATTTCAGTAATGAAAATGGCTAGTTATTCAAGAAAACAAGGAATAGTGTATATGATTTCGGTAATCATTAACACTAAAGGTAAGGAACTTAAGGAAATTCCAGTAGTATCAGAATACCCGGATGTATTCCCAGAAGAACTACCTGGATTGCCACCCGATAGAGAAGTAGAATTTAGAATTCATCTAATTCCTGGAACTACACCAATAGCCAAGGCACCTTATCGATTAGCACCCACCGAAATGCTAGAATTGAAAAAGCAATTGGATGAATTGCTCAGCAAAGGGTTCATACAACCTAGTTCATCCCCGTGGGGAGCAACAGTGTTGTTTGTAAAGAAGAAAGATGGTTCGATGCGAATGTGTATCGATTATAGGGAATTAAATAAGGTTACAATTAAGAATCGATACCCATTGCCTAGGATTGATGATCTTTTTGATCAATTGCAAGGAGCTAGATACTTTTCTAAGATAGATTTACGCTCCGGATACCATCAGTTGAAAATACAGGAAGAAACATACCTAAAACTGCTTTCAGAACTAGGTATGGTCATTACGAGTTTACAGTTATGCCCTTTGGATTAACAAATGCTCATGCAGCATTTATGGACATGATGAATAGGATTTGTAAACCGTATTTGGATAAATTTGTAATAGTCTTTATCGACGATATACTTATTTATTCCAAAAGTCAGGACGAGCATTGTAAGCTTCTACACGCACTCTTAACTTTGTTAAGAAAAGAGAAGCTTTATGCCAAATTTTCGAAGTGTGAATTTTGGCTACAGGGAGTACAATTTTTAGGACACATGGTGAATCACGAAGGTATTCACGTAGATCCCTCCAAAATAGAAGCGATCACCAACTGGAAGGTCCCGCAATCAGCTATGGAAGTTAGAAGTTTTCTAGGGTTAGCCGGATACTATAGACGATTTATTAAGGATTTTTCCAAAATAGTTGTACCATTAACTAAGCTAACCTGTAAAGCAGTAAAGTTTGAATGGGGATCTAGACAAGAAGAGGCTTTTAAGATTTTAAAGCAAAGGCTAACAAACGCCCTAATTCTTGCCTTACCAGAAGGGACAGAAGATTTTGAAGTTTATTGTGATGCTTCTAAGCTAGGATTAGGATGTGTGCTAATGCAACGCAAGAAGGTAATTGCGTACGCCTCAAGGCAATTGAAAAAGCACAAAGAAAATTATACAACGCATGACTTAGAGTTAGGAGCCATAATTTTTGCCCTTAAGATTTGGAGACACTATCTGTATGGCAGTAAGTTTACATTCTATACAGATCATAAGAGTTTAAGATACATATTTGGGCAAAAAGAATTAAACATGAGGCAAAGAAGATGGATGGAAATTCTAAGTGACTACGACTGTGATATTCAATATCACGAAGGAAAAGCAAACATAGTTGCCGATGCATTAAGTCGTAAATATCATGAAAAGAAAAAGCGAGTTCGTGCTCTTAGATTAAGTTTACAATTAGACTTAATGGAACAACTGAAGAACATTCAAGAAACAGCAATCAAGGATGATGCTGAAGGAATTAAAGGAAAAATAAAGGAACTAGAGCAAGGAATTGATGGAATTTGGAGATTCCATAAGAAAAGAATTTGGGTACCTTAGCAAGGAGAGCTAAGAAATAAGATTTTAGAAGAGGCCCATAAATCTAGGTATACCATGCATCCTAGTAATAATAAGATGTACCAAGATTTAAGGAATAACTTCTGGTGGATAGGAATGAAAAAAGATATAGCTAGATATGTATCTAAGTGTCTTACTTGTTCACAAGTTAAGGCAGAACACCAGAAACCCTCAGGTCTACTACAACAATTAGAAATGCCTGTATGGAAATGAGAGCTCATAACCATGGACTTTGTTACCAAGTTACCCAAAACCAGAAAAGGTAATGATGCAATTTGGGTAATTGTGGATCGATTAACCATATCAGCTCATTTTCTACCCATGAAGGAAACCTTTAGCATGGAAAGATTAGCCAAGTTATACGTAGACGAGGTAGTATCCTTACATGGAGTCCCACTCTCCATTGTATCGGATAGGGATAGTCGTTTCACTTCACATTTCTGGACAAGTTTCCAAGAAGCAATGGGGACACGATTGAATTTAAGTACAACCTACCATCCTCAAACAGACGGACAGAGTGAAAGAACGATCCAAACCCTGGAGGACATGCTCAGAGCATGTGTAATAGATTTTGGAGGAAACTGGGACAACCATTTACCTTTAATTGAATTCTCCTATAACCATAGTTATCATTCAAGCATTGAAGCTGCCCCATTCGAAGCACTGTATGGACGGAAGTGTAGAACTCCAGTTTGTTGGGCAGAAATAGGAGAAAGCCAATTATCAGGTCCTGAGATCGTGCAAGAAACCACTGACAAAATCACTCAAATTAAGGAAAGACTAAAGACAGCTCGAGATCGCCAGAAGAGTTATGCATACAATAGACGCAAGCCGCTAGAATTCCAAGTTGGAGACAGGGTACTCTTGAAAGTTTCTCCTTGGAAAGGAGTAGTTCGGTTCGAAAAGAAAGGAAAGCTAAGTCCAAGGTACGTAGGACCATTCCCAGTAATCCAGCGAAGAGGACCAGTCGCCTATCGCTTACAACTACCGGAAGAGTTAGCTGGGGTACATGATGTTTTCATGTATCTAACCTCAAGAAATGTCTATCAGACGAATCACTAGTAGTCTCTCTCCAAGATATAAAGGTGAATGAAAAGTTGAAGTTTGTTGAAAAACCGCTCCAGATAGAAGACAGAAAGATCAAGTTTCTCAAAAACATAAGATTGGTACTAGTTAAGGTCAAGTGGGATTCAAAAAGAGGACCCGAATATACCTGGGAGCTAGAATCGGAGATGAAGCGAAAGCATCCTCACTTATTTCAGTAAATCTCGAGGACGAGATTTTAAATAAGGTGGGGAGGATGTAAGGACCTGCAAAATTGTCCATAAACAACCCGTAAGTGAAAACAGGGACCCCTGAAACCCTAATCCATATCAAAAATAAAGAAAACATGAAATATGGTCTTCAAGCGGGCCGCGTAAAGCATAAGCTTAGTTGACGCAGGCCGCGTCAACTTAAAAATCATCCGGATAAGCGTCCAGGCCACGTGGAAACCACGTGGCAACCCTACTCATGACACGCTAGCCCTACACGTAGACTAGGAGTCCACGCGGGCCGCGTAAGGATCTTGAGTGGGTTTACGCGGGCCGCGTAAAACCCAAAAATCTGCTATAAGTAGCCTGGACCAGGGACTTGCTTCGTGTTCAAAATATCACTTTCAAAACGACCATATACTGCTTAAATTCGAATTTCCGAGTAGGGAAACGCTGCTACGAATACAGGGTATTAACTCGATCACTGCTACGATATAATGTCCGATCGATTGAAACCAATCCGATGGATGTTTAAGTGCTGCCTATAATTGGGCTATGCCTTTTTCATTCGCCGTGAAGGTTTTGATTTCGTGAGCTTATCGTAAATGTTGTATTAAGTTACTGACCTAGTTTCGTATGCATTGCTGTTTAAATTAGGTTATCAGGCTAATCAGTAGGCTAAACTCTGCCCGTCTAAACTTGCAATGTGAGTCATTCTCTTTTTATTAAAAGTGTTTTACAATACTCCAATTATTTTCAAAGTTATAATTACAGGGATTAAGTCGTGGTTATCTTGAATCACTGGCTAGTGGGGTATTGTGCACATTACTAATTTCTCACGGTTAGGTTCATCAGCCTAACAGTGATAATCATCACTACTTGGGTGAAAGGACCCAATAGTGGTATGACCATCATCACCAGGGTGTGACACGGCGCCAGATAAAAATAAGATAGTAGCCATTGTAATCGCTCTTTTGATGTAATTCATAACTAATGTGTCGTTTTGTTTAACCTGAATGACTCGCCAGTATTTCCCGCTGATAAAATATTTTTAAAACATGTTTCAGGCGACCTACTGTGAATCAAGGAAAGTGCTACGGAGCATTAATAAAGCTTGAAGTGGTGGCTCAGTTAAATAAATAAACATGTTTTGTGAAAGAGGGAATTTCCTCGTGAAATTCCTCTATTGTAAATTACGGGGTTTGTCCCAATTTATGGAATAAAATAATTGGGCATTTTCAAGTTTTAAAAAGATCCTGTTAAAACTTCCGCTGTCTACTCAAATATTAAATACCACGGGTTTCTGTCCCGCGGCTCCTGGACCGGGTCACACCGGGATGGGGGCCGTGACAACAGTCATCCCAATATGAGGAATGACAATACAAGGATGAATGTAACGGCTGCAGAATTACAGACAATGATAGATAAAGCTGTCACTCAAGCCATTGACAGGCAGTTCAAAGATTCAAGTGGTGCTCGCAGTGGGACCCAATCTGTGCCTCACACGAAACCACCTTCTAAGATACATACGTCTTATAAGAATGATTCTCATCATTCTTCATATCAGAGAAGTGTTCCATCCAGACAAATTGTGCTCAATCAGGAGCCACGTGTTAAGACCTGCTCTTATAAATACTTTGTCTCTTGCAAACCAAGGGACTTCACAGGAGAAAAAGGAGCCATCGATTGTATGACATGGCTGGATGAGACGGACACAGTAGTAGACATCAGTGGTTCTGCAGAGCAGGATATTGTGAAGTTTGTTTCACAATCATTCAAAGGAGAAGCGTTGGCATGGTGGAGATCATTAATCCAAGCCACAGGGAAGATCCTACTTTATAATTTGTCTTGGGATCAATTTGTTGCACTGATCAAGGAAAATTTATGTCCTTAGCATGAGGTAGAAAAGATAGAAACAGACTTCTTGACTCTGGTCATGAAGAATTTAGATTGTCAGGCATATGTGACAAGTTTCAACACTATGTCCCGCCTAGTTCCCTATTTAGTCACCCCTGAACCTAAACGCATAGCGCGTTTTATTGGAGGTATGGCACCAGAAATTAAGGGAAATGTTAAAGCATCGAGGCCTACCACATATAGGTCCGTGGTGGACTTATCCTTATCTCTCACTTTAGATGCAATCAGGAATAAGTCTGTTAAGACTTCTGGCAAGGGAAAAAGGAAAGGAGAAGAGGAAAGCTCTCATCAATCTAACAAGAAGAAGAAGGGAAGTTCTGAACACAGGAAAGATTCTGAGTTTAGGAAAAACTCGAGTCAGTCTACTAACAAACCCAAATGTAGCAACTGCAGAAAGCATCATACAGGAAAACGTATGATCGACCCACGTGCTAAACTGTGTGGAATTTGCAAGACCAAGGGTCATAAGACTTTAGATTGCAAGGAGTTGAAGAACGCGACTTGTTACAACTGTAACGAAGAAGGGCACATCAAAACCAACTGCCCAAAACTTATAAGGAAGCCTGAAGAGGCCAAGAAAACCAACGCGTGAGTCTTCCAGATGAACACCCAGGAGGCAGTACAGAATTATAACATCATAACAGGTACCTTTCCTTATCAATGATGTTTACGCGGGAATTTGTTTGATTCTGGCACAGATAAGTCTATTGTGGACAATAAATGTTGTAAACAGTTGTATCCGCCTGTTAGGACTCTAGACATATAACGCGAGGTAAAATTGGCCGATGATACTTTAGAGACTGCTTCAACAATCTTAGATATATATTTTATATCTATTAGGAATCACTCTTTTCTGATATCCTTATGGCAAGCTTTCAAGCTATCCAAATTTATCAATATAATAAAGACATATGTGACATTTTGATCCCCTGTTAAAAAGGTGATGGACTAGCTCCAAACCTTAAATGCCATTGATGGTCTTTTTATGGCCTAGGCTAAGTGATACGTGTGTAGTGTGTATATAAGTTTAAGTATATTTTAAGCCCTTTTACACTTTTTAGTCAAGTTTTAAATTTATAAAACACGATATTTACTAACACTAAACACACATATGGGCAAGTGCACCCATCGTGAGCGTAGTATAGTGTTGGTAAGATACCGAGGTCGTCCAAGGACACAAGAGCTTTTAGTACCGGTTTATCCTCAACGTCTAATCAAATCAAAAAGTTAGAAAAATGTTTTAAACTAGAAAAATAAAAACTAACTAAAATGCTGAAAAATAAAATAAAAGTAAAAACAGATAGACAAGATGAATCACTTGGCTCCGACTCGTGTTTTAGTGTAACCTTTGATTATTTCCGCACTTTTGCACTTTTTAAGAGATTATCTTAGTTATTGTAGTAGGCCCCTCTTTGAAGGTGACGTTACCCTCAACCCAGTAGTTTGAGTCAGCAAGGATACAATCCTAAAGGGTCGGATTATTGAAAGATAATTAATTAAGTTATTAATGCATATTATGGTAGGCCCCTCTTTTGAAGGTGACGTTACCCTCGGCTAAGTAGTCTGAGTCAGCAGGGATACAGTCCGAAGTAGCCGGATTAAAGTATTAATAGTAGCTTACATATGAGGGGATCAAAGAGTTTGGACCCCCGCCATCCAATACCGGTGGGTATTGAAGGAGGTCCTACTAAATTTGACCCAGGTCCTTGCAGGATCTATACACTGAACAAGGCAAGACTCTTACCAAACTGTTCCCTTAACCCCCGACCAGGTAGCCAACATATCTCCATATAGACCGTGGAGATATGAATGGTGAAAATCTTTTATTTTATATAGACAGTAAAATAATGCCAAGACACCACGGACAAACGATAAGGAAGAATCACCTTCAACATAAGAAACTAGTTATTAAAGTCATTAATACATAACCAAGTAAAAAGTGCGAAAAGATTAAAAATAAAAAGTATTACACTAGACACTTTTCTTCACCAAGTGATGTAAGAGACTTAGGCAAACATGGCCTTGATTGTCAAGAACTCTTACGATCAATCTTGGATCCCGAGACGACTCACACACTCTATGATGGACAATGGATGATGGTGGTGGATGATGGTGTTGTGATGGTGGTGGGTGGTGGGTGAAGTGTGAGAGAGGTGGTGTGCCAAGGGATGGTTTGCAAATGAGCCAAGCACCCCTATTTATAGCCTGAACAGCAGCTCGGGCACGACCCCGTGTCCATCCTCTTCTCTTCCTTCATTAATTCCAGATTGTCTGCATTAGTTGACCACGCCCCCGTGTTCGCTGGGCATGCCCCCGTGTGCAGAAGCATATCTGTACTATCAAGATTTCCACAGATTCTGTGAATCTTAGAGTTGACCACGGCCTCGTGTCCGCTGGGCACGCCCCCATGGTGGTTGATAGAAGCTTCTATAGCTTTGTCTTTTATGCTGGCACTTGGGCACGCCCTCGTGTTCACTGAGCACGGGGCGTGTTCAGTCTTCTGTCTTCTTGATTTTGCTTGGGAAGATGCTTTCGGGGGGTTGGGCATGCCACGTTTGTTCCTTTTCTTGTATTTATGTTAGATTTAGCTGCCTTTTTGCTTCTTTTATTAATTTGAGCTCATTTAATCCTGAAAATACAAAAGGAAGACAAAAACACACTTTTTCCAACATTAGTTCTAAAAAAAGGGTTAGTTTTATGCCACAATTGATGTAATTTATATGTTGCATTTTGTGCACATCACTAAGTATAATTGATATATATTTAAATAACATTCATTAAGAATGTTCGTACTATATTAGCCTGTATGGTTTAATGATACCATGGTTAGTATATGTTAGGTCATTAGGATGATGAATAGCGGTTGTTGGATTGCAACTAAGTAATTGTTTCATTTGGTGTTAGGAACCAAGTCTCGAGTATGACAAACTCGGATAAGACAACCGTCAATCGCGCCATTGATGATGCGACGTATGCTAATGATGCTACAATTGTGAACCTCAAAATTGACAAAGATGTTCTCCAAGCTATGATTGACGCAGCTGTTGGAAAAGCTGTGAGAAAGGTCATGAAAAAGTTCAAGGAGCCCAATACTACTTGCTCCAAATCTCATTTAAAACCACACTTCCTTACTCACGAGAAGGATCTTGTTCATGCCTCGGATGCAAAGAATGAACTAAAAAGGAAAAGGGAGGAAGATACCTCCCAGATTTCTAAGAAAAAGGGTAAGCTTGAGTTTAGTAAGAACAAACAAAAGTCCAACAAGAAACATGTATGCAAGATCTGCAAGAAGCACCATATAGGGAAGTGCAGGTTCGAATTAAAATCCCAATCGCAGCCTAGGGTTTGTGGGATCTGCAAATCAAGTGAGCATAAAACGTTGGATTGCAAGGACATAAAGGATGTAGCCTGCTTCGGCTGTAACGAAAAAGGCCACATCAAGACTAAATGCCCTAAATCTGTCAAGGGAAGTGCGGCTAAGGATAGAAAGCCTGAGAATGAAAGCGCTTAAACTCTCCTGATGGATGCCAGAGGTAGTTCACATCAATAATGACATCAGGTACATTCCTTATCATTTATCAGCAATATAAATGCTAAGAGTTCTGTTTTGATTCGGATACGAATAAATCCTTCATAAATGGTAAGTATAGCAAACTTTTAAAATCTTCCACAAGAACCCTAGATATTAAGTGTAAGGTAAAACTTACAGACGAAAATCATAGGAACCATTTCTTTTGTTCCTGTCAGAAATCTTCAGTCGTAAAATTCTAGAGTACCCTCTCTCCAGATGAAGTACGCCGGTATATGTAGTTTGATATCTCTTTTATTTCTATCAACTGTGAATACCAGACTATATGATAAAAGCGCCATATGAGGATTGGTGTATCTTAATATGTTCCATAGATTGTTTCCATGCCTGATCAGTATGGAGGTTTAATGCATGGAACCACTAAGATATCCCAATGGTCATGTTGTACTGAAGTCAGCTAATGGTATTCAAAGAAGATATCCAGAATGGAATTGTCCAAGTAACTGTCCTTGATTAAGGTATCCATGGATTCGTAAAGAAACTGTGCCATTTGTCTGTCACAGGCGATGATAATAAGACCGGGCTTGAGATTTGGAAACATCTCTGTAATCTCCTTGTGTCTTGATTGTCTTCTCCAAAGACTACCCTGTTTACCTCCTGAGACTAGTAGAGTTAAGATTAACATCCCGCTTAGGGCTGCAGTAATGTGAAATCTCCGTGTCGATTAGTACCACCCATTAGGGAATAATAGAAACCCTAATTAGATGAATTTTAAGATAAAGGTTCTTAAAGCCTAATACGTAATTCTAAGAGTTTCGATATTATTAATTAAGAAAGACGGTTCATTATGCGTATGCACTGATTACCGCAACCCTACATAGGCAACAATTAAGAATCGCCATCAGCTGCCCATGATCGCCGATTTGTTCGACTAACTGTAAGGATTATCTATTCCTTAAGATTGGTTTTAAGAAGTAGTTGGAATAACCATCTCACCATAAATAAGCTCTCCTGTAACTAATAATTAGTATGTAAGCATCAAGGCTGCTCCTTTGGAGACCTCGTTTAGATGAGATGTCAAACATCTGTTGTTGGACAGAAGTTTAGTAAGCCCGAATTAGCAGGACCTGAAGTTACCTTGGAAACAACGAATAAGATCATACGAATTCGTAATCGTCTGAAAGTTGCTAGTAATCGGTGGAAAATCAAGGATTTATGAAGTAGCAACCCTCTTAAGTCCTTAATAAGGAATAAGGTTCAATTGAAGGTATCACCCTAAGAAGGGTGTGCTGAACTTTTAATTATCGGGTTAGTTAAGCTCTGGATATATAGGATCAATCGAGGAAATCAAATATATCAAAGATCAATAGCTTATAAGCTAAAACCTATTTAAGGAGCTTGGTGGAGCTCACAATGTGTTCCGCACTTGTAATTTAAAGATATGAATAGACAATAAGTCAAGAGCATTGTCACATAATGATGTGCGGATTAATAAAAATTTATAGTTGGTGGTGAAATCAGCATCTATTGAGGATCGACAAGATTAGAAGCTCCAAAAGGATACATGTACCTATTATAAAGGACATCTTGGGTGCCTGGAGGGGCCCCAGATATGTTGTGGAAGATTAAGTCCATTATAAGATAGAAAGTACTTCCATCTTTTGAGCAAATCTCAAGGTCGATATTTCTTTTAAGGGGGTGAGGATGTAACACCTCGTAAAATCACGTCCAATGATGTATTGACACGTGTAATAAACCCTAATAAAGTCAAACGTTGAATTTAATGGACAAATTTTTCGAAAAATCGAAAACTTTGAATACGTAAGGACTAAAAGTGTCAACGTGCTTAGTATAGGCCCTCAAATGACGTTACACGGTGTTCCTATTCACTTATGAGCCACTTGTTGATCAAGAGTAGCCGTTTGCGTAATTAATTATAAGTTTGCGCGATGAAGGGTTAAAAGCGTCAACATGTTAATTCTTACCTCTGAGTGACCTTTTAACAAACTGAGAGCTTCATGATGGTTGATTATACTCTCGGGGATGCCAAGTATTGGCCATCTAAGGCTTTTATGCCTTTAAGCGACGTTACGCGCAACTTTGCAAGTTTAAGGGGTTAAAAGCGTCAATATGTTTAATTATATCTCTGAATGACCTTTTTACGAACCTGAAGCATCGTGATGTTTAATAATACTTTCAAGAATGCCTAATATGGATTAGATAAGGCTTCAATGCTATTAAACGATGATATACTCAAGTTTGCGCATTAGAGCGACTAATTGCGTCAAACTGCAAAAGTATACCAATTCGTATGATATCGAACCTTCCGGAATATGATCATAAGTTAAACATGCCCTAAATATCCTTTACATAGCTTATTTATAGGCTTAGAGGTGTTTGGTGCGCAAAAATAAACTTATTTGATCAACAGGGACTAAAAGCGTCAAAAAGTGCATAAGTTTGCATTCTCACGCATATCTTACGTTCTGAATATATCCGGACATCCAAAAATTTATGTAATCATTAAAATATTTTATTTTAGTGTTTGGCTTAATAAAATTCCATTCGTCGTGTAATTTGGATCGTTTTTCACGTCCGTTCGTGTTTCGTCGTAATTAGCCGAACAACGCAACCGTACGACCAAACGAACCGACATCCGACATATTTTTGAGCATGTTTTATGTTCCCTATGTTTAGGCACCATTTTAGAACCTTGAAAATGGCTTAACGGGCCTTAACCGTGTCAGAAAGGGCCTTACAAGCTTACAGGGACTAAAACTGTAACTTCTGAAAGTTGTTGTGTGTGTTTGATCTGTGTAGGCCGTAGCCTACGCCCCCTGCAGCGTAGCCTATGCCCAGGTCTGGGCAGGTTCGTTTTTTTGGCTTGCAGCCCACTCCAAGCCATTTTAAACCACTAAAATAAATTTTAGGTGCTCTTTGATGGTATTAAAACATGGTTTTACACCTGTAACAATCTCATAATCCTTTCCAACACTTGTCATGATCCTATGCATTCCAAAAACTATATAAAGGGCCTTGAATTCATTTGAAATTCACACCCTTTTCTTGGGTTTTTGCTCTCTATCTCAAATCTGAGGATCCTGATCATTTGGAGCCTCCTTTTTAGTTCTTTTCAGTCCTAAGGACCACTTGTAAGTGTTCCTTTCGTGCTTAGATATTTTGTTTAGCTCTTAAAGCCGAAAAGTCAAGCGTTTGCGATAAACGCTTTGACTTTTAGTAAGGTCGAGCCATGGTTCGCAACGAACATGGCTACGTGATCGTAATTAGGTAGGTGTTAAACCCTCAAAAGGGCACCTCCTAATTATCACGTTTAGTTAGTTAAATGTCGGGTCAAACTAATTAAAATAAAAGTCAAACGGCTCAGTTTTTAAATGAAATTCATAACTAATAATATAGAAGCTATAAAATCAGTTTTGTCACTTTAATAACTTGGTAAATATTAATTGAACATGTCTAAGCATGTTCAACCCGACAATTCTAAGTTTAGGCTTGGTTCGCAACCGAAAGTCGCAAGAGTTGACTTTTTCTTTGACTTTCAGTTCTGAACCGATTTAGCTTAGTTTAGATATGCCTTAGGATTCCTTTAGGACCATATTATATGTTAGTATAACCATCCAAGGTTATACAACATGGTTCCCTAGAAATCCTAGTTCATTGCATGTTTCCGTTAAATGCTTAAAAGTTGACCATTATTCCCTTTTGATATAAAAACGAGATTTTTGAAAATGTGAGAGGACAAAAACCTTTATTACTGATTTATAAGCATGTCCTAAAAATTTGACATCAGTTTGTGGTCTAAATTAGGAGTTATGCTCGATGTCGTAAAATGAACGCTTTTTATTAATTAAACGGTATTTTCGGCATAAAACCTACTTAAACCCAAATTTTGACACCAAACTTTCTACCCAGTAATGTAATATATTATTTAGGTATTTTTTGGAAATTTTTATTAAATTTTAAACTGATCATAACATAGAGTTCTTGCATAGACTCGGTAATTGACGAGAATGCCCTTTTCGCTAATAAAATGAGTTTTACACATCCTTTACATACCAAACCTTTTTCTACTGATTTTATATGTTAAGTAAGTTATTTTAAACAGTAAGGGCTGATCAATATCTTAGATTTCCTTAATGAACCCGAATATCGTCAAATACCGACTTTTATGTGATTTAGGCGCATAGTATGGTTTAAAACCATATTTGGCACCTAAGGCTTGTTACCTACTAATTATATGAATAAAATTTTATACTTAAACAGTATGTAAAAGTTGTAAACTCAGATTTCCAAATTTAACCTTTAAAGCTTATGTGAAATGACCAAAATGCCCATACGGTGCATAGTTTGGCTATAAATGATAAATTTCACATATATACAATATCTTACTGATATGACATGCAAAAATAAATATTTTTACTGATCATTTTAGACCAGAACCTCAGATTGTCATTTAACCTCTTTTATAATCTTTAAAATGACCACACTACCGCTACGGGGCTTAAAATGATTTTAAATTCGTTTTGGGCATAATGGAAGATATCCTACTGATATCACAACATACTTAAGGCATATTAACTTGTGAAACATGTTCATGACTCATTTGGTTACCCGTTATACATTTTTCGCATTCGGTACGGTTTATGTAACTAGTTTGCATAAATTAACCGAAACTGGTCAAACCTTATCATGTTCACTTCAAAATTCAGAATGTGTTTAGTTTACCCATATTATACAAGTCTCCATACTTGTCGGGTCTAAATCACATTCAAATCCGGTCTTCGCTTAATCTTGCGTTTTGAACCGTAAACCTTTCCTTAAAACTAACCGGTCTAAGTTTCAACTTAAATAAGACCCGTTAGGAATCTAATAGGTTAATAAAACCTTCTTTCCAGATTAAGAGCCCCAGTAGAGGTACTTGTGCTTGCTGATTTGAATATACGGCTGAGAATAAAATTACATTTTAGCTCAGGTAAATACTTTTAACTTATTTTCCGTTATACGGGCTTGGGATACGGTATTATTATAAAAATACCGCTTGGTCGGGTGTAGAAACCTTTTAATCGGAGATGATTAAATTGCATAATCCTGATTTAATCAGTATTGCATGATAACAAATAACATTGGGGGTTAATGACCGTGTCCTGGATATCCTTGGCTCATTTAAAAAGCATAAATGGCCACAACTTAAGCACAGGGTGTAGGCATACACCTGCCTGTTGCGTATGTAAAAGATATACTCACTCGTGAGGTAACTTCTTGTGAGTTTATATTTGGGGTGTGTCGATTAATCTTGATTGGTTTGTTTAAACACCGGCCCTAAATGTTGGACAAACATGTAAATCTGATACTAGATTGTTATTAATATAGTTGTCCCAAGTTATAAAAGAATATTTTATGCCTTGTGCATCCAAACCAATTTTATAAACACTTTTCAAAATAGTCAGTTAATTGTATTTACCAGTGTAAACTGACGTATTTTCCAAAAAGGTTAAGTGAAAGGTACTGTACGTAAATTGGCTGGGAGCTCAGGGCGCTAATAAGGAATCTTACAAGTTCTAAACATCTTAAGTCTGTTGAACAGTGTTTATATTTCTACTTTAAGATCCACCTGTGGATCCATCTTACAATCCTTTTGTAATATTTGATGTTACTTTTGAATCGGTTTGTAATATATTTACTTTAGACTTCCGCTGTGCATTGAACTGTGATTATTTGAAAATGATGATATCAACTACGTCACGATATACGTGGAAATATCGGGGTGTGACAATTAGTGAGCCCAAAGGGCATCACTAAAAACTCGTAGTGGCCATAGCGTGTTCTGAATGCGGTCTTGTGTACGTCTTCGTCTCTGACCTTCAACTGGTGATAACCCGACCTTAAGTCGATCTTTGAAAAGTAACTTGCTCCTTGAAGTTGATCGAATAGATCATCGATCCTGGGTAACAGATACCTGTTCTTGATTGTAACCTTGTTTAACTCGCGATAATCAATGCATAAACTCATTGAGCCATCCTTCTTCTTTACAAATAGAATTGGCGCTCCCCAAGGGGAAGAGCTAGGTCGAATAAAACCCTTCTCTAACAAATCATTCAACTGAGTCCTTAACTCCTTCATCTCAGTCAGAGCCAATCGATAAGGTGCTCTTGCAATTGGTGCTGCTCCAGGAATAATATCGATCCTGAATTCCACTTGCCTATCTGGAGGTAAACCAGGTAGTTCTTCAGGAAAAACGTCTGGATATTCAGAAATAACGGGGATGTCTTCGATCTTGGGCTTTGGTTCATCAATGGTTACCTGTGCCATATAAATGACACAACCTTTCTTCAAACACTTTGATGCCTTAAGCATGGACAGTTGCTTAGGTAACCCGTACTGCGTATCTCCCTGAATTGTTAATGGCTCACCATAAGGAGTCTTGATAACCACTTGCTTCTTATCACATACAATTTGGGCTTAGTTATGAGATAACCAATCCATGCCTATCACTATGTCGAATCCTGCCAATTTCAACGGAAGCAAGGATAGCGGAAAAGAGTGATTCCTAATGGATATAAAACATCCATCTAGAACTGTTGAAGCAGTCTCTATAGTACCATCGGCCAATTCTACTTCATATTTTATGCTTAGAGTTTTAACAGGCAGATTTAGCAATTTACAAAATTTATTGTCTACAAAAGACTTGTCTGCGCCAGAATCAAACATCACTCTAGCATAAATATCATTGATAAGAAAAGTACCTGTTATCACATTGTCGTTCTGCACAGCCTCCTGGGCATTCATTTGGAAGACCCGAGCATTGGTCTTCTTAACCTCTTCAGGTTTCTTTGCAAATTTGGGGCAATTGGTCTTGATATGCCCCTTCTCGTTACAGTTGTAACAAGTTGCGTCCTTCATTTTCTTGCAATCTAGGGTCTTATGCTCCTTAGACTTGCAGATTCCACAAACTCTAGGCTGCGATTGCGACTGTGATTCAAATCTGCATTTTCCAAAATGGTGTTTCTTGCAGACCTTGCACTTGGGCTTTACACCTGACTGTTGGTTATCCTTTTTGAATCCAGAACCCTTCTTATGCTCAGAGTTCCCCTTACGTTTCTTATCAGAACGGCGTGAGTTCTCATCCTCACGTTTCCTCTTCCATTCATCAGAATTCTTATGCGACCTCTGCCTAACCGCATCGAGAGTAAGTGATAAAGACAGATCAACCACTGACCTAAAGGTGGTAGGTCTGGATGCTTTCACATTTGCCTTGATTTCTGGAGCTAGACCTCCAATAAAATGAGCTATGCGCTTCGGTTCGGGTGTGACTAAATAAGGAACCAATCGGGACATGGTGTTGAAACTTGTAAGGTATGCCTGACAGTCCAAGTTCTTCATGACCAGAGTCAAGAAGTCGGTTTCAATCCTTTCCACCTCATGCTGAGGACAGAAATTTTCCCTTATTAATGCAACAAACTGATCCCATGACAAGTTATACAATGGAATATTCCCGGTAGCTTGGATTAATAACCTCCACCAAGCTAAAGCTTCTCCTTTAAATGATTGTGAAAAAAACTTCACAATGTCCTATTCTGCGCAACCACTGATTTCAACCACAGTATCCATCTCATCGAGCCATGTCATACAATCAATGGCTCCCTTTTCTCCTGTGAAGTCCCTTGGCTTGCAAGAGACAAAATATTTGTAAGAACAGGTTTTAACACGTGGTTCCTGATTAAGCACGATCTGCTTAGACGGGACACTCCTTTGGTTTGATGAATGATGAGAATCATCCTTATGAGATGCGTGTGTCTTGGAAGGTGGTTTTGTATGAGGTACAGACTGAGTCCTGGTGCGAGTACCGCTTGATTCTTTAAACTGTCTGTCAAGGGCTCAAGTAACAACATTATCTATTAATGCTTGCAGGTCTGTACCAGCTACATTAACTCTGGTGGTATCGTTTCTCTCCCTAGGGTGACTGTTAACCTCATCTGATTCAGCCATGTAGCTTGATTGCTACATAAAAATGATGACAATGATTTATTCAGAAGTCTTATTATGGAATTGTCATTTTTGTCGATTCATTAACCATGGTAACTATAAAACCATTTTGGCTAATTTGGTAATTTAATTTATTTAAATTTTTATTACAATTTATCCCAGTTAAAACTATTATGGATAATAGGGTGGCATATAAAAGGCCTAGTCACAAGGACAATTTAATTCATAAGTCATGATTTTATAGAATCAAGGCATTTAGGTTTGAACATAGTTCATTACCCTTCTTGACAGGGAGTCATAAACTACAGCTGTCTTTTTGTCTTATTGGAGAATGAATATGACCTGCAGGCACTTTATCACTAATGGATATTTAAATTTGGTGAGAATAAGGAATTGAAAAAATCCAATACAAGGATGACTAGTGTGATTTTTATCGAATCACATTTTCCAGGAGTGCTAACATGTTTTCAGATGTTAACAAGGATTTGAATCTTAAAAAGGTTTTACCATCAGGGCCATGTCTAAAATGACATATGGGCTAGGTTATACCTTCAAGAATTCCTTTAATATTTTATTGGCATATCAAATTTAAAATGGAAGTGATATTTTGATTTATAATATATTCATACCTATAAAGACAATTGAAATTTAAATTAAAACATCCCATAAATTGAAAGAAGTACATAATTGCCCTAAATTGGACTTTTAAATAAATAGCATTGTCCTCGCAGGGACAGGAATAAGATAGATAAGTCCACGCAGGGACCAAGTACATAAATAAAACGTCCACACAGGGACTTAATTGAAAATAAAAATTACAAAATAAATATATAAGGAATTTCAATAATCCCTCTTCTTCTTCCCCTTTATTAGGTTTGCCAAACCCTTAAGTCGACCCCGGCGGCTTCTACGCTCCTCCTGTACCTGTTGCTCCACCTCATGCAACCGTTGAAGGATCTCCTGCTGCTGCGGTGGTTGGATTTGTGGCGGTTGCGGCTGCCGATGCGGCTGAGGTTGAGGAGGTGGCAGGTATTGATACCCATATGCCGGGTACCCAGTTGGGTACGCAGCTTGAAAGGGTCATTCGGGGTGGAGAGCATTGTAGTTCGCCGCCTTGAGGTACGGGTCAACATTAGGGGCATTGTAGTAGTTGTAACCTGAGTAAGCTTGTTGCTTAAACGGGTTATACGCCGCTGCACCGGCGTAAGAAGGAATTGGGTTTTCATAACCCATAGGCGGTGGTGGTGCGACTGGAGCAGAGTCGACTTCAGAAGCTGGGTTTGAAGGCCCACCCATTTGCGGGTCTTCATATAGCGGCGGGTAATGGCTGCCGCTAGAGTGTTGGGGGATGCTGAAATGAAATCCCCCACGCACGGACATCCGTGCATCTGTTCTTCTTCGCCTCGGTGGTTCTGGAGGCAGTTGTTGCTCTGGCGGCGGCGGTGGCGGTGGCGGTGGTGTAACCGCCTGAAAACGCGAATCCTCTGAGGGATCCTGTTGCTGTTATGGAAGTGGGTTGAAAGGGGGAGTGTACTCCCAGTTGTATGTGGCCCATCTTTCAGTAAAACTGTCTGGGCCCCTGTAAGGCGAACCATGAAAAGATGATCCGCTGGATATATCTATGGGATGCGTCGGCGTCCCAGTCGGTGGTAGCTCGGGGTCTGGATCCTCGTCCATCTCCATATCCTACATCTCAGGATAGTGATCAACTGGCCCCAAAGGGTTTGGACCCTCTGGTTCTTGCACCTGGTTCATCGGATTGAACCGGCTCTGGAAGTATGGGGTCGGGTCCTGTAAGGCACGGTGTGAACTTGACCGCTGCAACGGTATGAAGGAATGGTGTGAATCGCTATGCTCCTCGTTTTGATGAGGTCCAAAAGAGTGATGATAAGACGGGGAGGAACTGAGGGAGACTGAGCATCTCGCTGGCTCCAAATAAGTTCTCCAATCCTCATGGGGACTAGAGCTAAGGGTTGCCGAAGGTGTTCGCCGGTCGGATGGCCCGGCTTCATGATCATTCCTTGCAGTTATTGGTGCCTTTCCTCTTCCACCTCTACCTCTAAAACGTGGCGGCATTGTCTTTGTTCCTGCCAAAACAAACAAAAGAACCAACAAAATAAATAATAAGATTAGGATTAGTCCTAAGTCATTAGCCTAGACTCGGAAGTCAAGGAATGTGCAACTGTGTCATTGAGATTAAACACAAAAGGCTAGTGTTTAATTCACTCAATGTTGGCTCTGATACCAACCTGTCACACCCCGATATTTCCATGTATTACCGGTGGGCCCGGTGGGGAGTATCGTGACGTAGTTGATATCATCATAGTCAATTAATCACAGTTTAATGCACAGCGGAAGACTAAAAGTAATTATACAAATCGAGTTGAAAGTATAATAAAATATTACACAACGGATTGTAAGTGGATCCACAGGCGGATCTAAAACAGAAAGAAATATTGTTCAACAGATTTCAAGTATCAAAAGCTTGCAAGACTCTTTATTTAATACTAGGAGTATCCAGCCCATTACGCGTAGTACCTGCACTTAATCTTTTTGAAAAATACGTCAGTTTACACTGGTAAATACAATTAACTGACTCTTTTAAAAAACATTTATAATATTTATTTGGATGCACAAGACAAAAATCTTTTATAACTTGGGACAAATATTTTAAATAATCTTGTATACAGATTTATATGTTTGTCGTCCATTCAGGGCCCGATTAGAAAAGCCGAGACAAGATTAATAAACACACCACTAATATAATCCCACGGCGAGTTATCCTCAACGAGTGGTTATATCTTTTACATACGCAACTGTCAGGTGTATGCCTACACCCCGTGCTTAAGTCGTGGCCATTTCAATGAATGAGCCGAGGATATCCAGGACACGGTCATTAACCCCCCAAAGGCATTGCATCAAACAAAACAGATTAAAACGGGTTATCTCAATGATTTAACCACTAATCGATTAAAGATTCAATACCCGACCAAGCGGTAATAATTTACCGTATCCCAAGCCCGTATAAGGGAAAATAAGTTAAAAGTATTTACCTGAGCAAAAATATAATTTTATTTTCAGCCGTATATCAATCAGCAAGTAAGAGTAGCTTTTACTGGGCTCCTAATCTGGAATGAAGGTTTTAATAACCTATTAGATTCCTAATGGGTCTTATTTAAGTCTTAACTTAGACCGGTTAGTTTTAATAAAGGTTTACGGTTCAAAACGCAAGATTAAGCGAAGACCGGATTAGAACGTGATTTAGACCCAACAAGTATGAAGACTTGTATAAATGATAAGGTTTGATCCGTTTCGGTTAATTTATGCAAACTAGTTACATAAAACGTACCGAACGCGAATATGCATAACGGGTAACCAAAAGAGTCATGTACATGTTCCACAAGTTAATATGCTTTAAATATGTTATGATATCAGTAAAATACTTTCCATTATGCCCAAAACGAATTTAAAACCAATTTAAGCCCCGTAAGGGTATTTTGGTCATTTTAAAGTTTATAAAAGAGTTTAAATAGCAATCTGAGGTTCTGGTCTAAAATAATCAGTAAAAGTACTTATTTTAACAAGTTACATCAGTAAGATATCATACATATGTGAAATTTATCATTTATGGCCAAACTATGCACCGTAGGGGCATTTTGGTCATTTCACATATGCTATAAGGGTCAAATTTGAAATCTGAGTTTAAGACTTTTACTTACAGTTAAAGTATAAAAATTTTCTTATAACATATGTAGGTAATAAGTCTTAGGCGTCAAATATGATCAGTATAAAATTTGACAAAAATTTCCAAAAATCCCTAAATATTATATTATAAAGTGGGTAGCAAGTTTGGTGCGAAAAATTGGGTTTAAATGTGATTTATACAGAAAATGCCATTTAATTAATAAAAAGCTTTCATTTTACGATATCTCGTATAACTTCTATTTTAGACCATGAACTGATGTCAAATTTTTAGGACATGCTTATAAATCAGTAATAAAGGTTTTTGTCTTCTCACATTTTCAAAAATCTCGTTTTTTTTATCAAAAGGGCATAATGGTCAACTTTTAAGCATTTAACGGAAACAAGCAAATGATTCAGATTTCAAAGGAACCATATAGTATAATCTCAGAGGATTATACTAACATGTAATATGGTCCTAAAGGAACCCTAAGGCATATCTAAACTAAGCTAAATCGGGTCAGAACTGAAAGTCAAAGCAAAAGTATACTTTTGCGACTTTCGGTTGCGAACCGAGCCTAAACTCAGAATCGTCGGATTGAACATGCCTAGACATGTTCTTATATTATTTACCAAGTTATTTAAGTTTTAAAACATGTTCCATAACTTCAGCATTATCAGTTATGAATTATTTTGCAAAAAACTGACCCGTTTGACTTTTTGTTAATAAGTTTGACCCGACAATTGACTGAGATAACGTGATAATTTGAAGGTGCCCTTTTAAGGGTTTAACACCTACATAATTACCAAAACATAGCCACTTTTAATTCGAATAATGGCTGGACCGTTAGTGATTAATCACCAAGTCAAAGCTTAATTACGATATCTTTGACTTTCGGTCGTTAAGATAATAAAACTTTAACTAAAGAAGCTAAGAACACTTACTAGAGTCCTTAGCACGAATTTAGAACTTGAGAAAGCTTCCTTTAGCTCCAGGAGGCTTCAAAGAGTGAGCTTGAGTGAAATATTTGAAAGTGTGCATGAACAAGAACATCAATGTGTGTATATATAGGACTTTGGGAGCTCTAGGATCAATCCATTTGTACCTAGGAGGTAATTCAGATGATCCCAAGTGTCCCTAGGGCAGTAAAAACCAGTTACTCAGACCCTGGTATCGAAATCAGCCATGCAATGGCGCTGGAACAGGCTGCAACATGCAGCTGTCCCTTTTTTGCTCGCTGGCAACTCTTACGCGGCCCGCGTAAGAAGTGGAGAAGGCTTACGCGGCCCGCGACGATGGGTAAATCCGGTAAAAAGTTTGAAAACTTTGCATTTTCAGTCCCTGGTCCATTTTATGTTTATTTAACTTTCTTTTAATGCACTTGTGACCCCCATAGTTAACTTTCAAGTGTCTTGGGTCACTATTTAACTTCGTTAAGCTCCCGGTTAGTTACTAGATCACCCGAAAAGTTCCTTAAGTGCGTAGAAACCCCATGAAATCATTATTCGTTATATATGGAAGCATAATGAAGTATTACAAAGCTTTGGGATCGTTAAAAGGTCACTCAGAGGTAATATTTAACATGTTGACACATTTAACCCCTGTGCTTTGTAAATTTTATATTTTAAGCACAAACGGCTTCTTATGTCTGTCAATTTCTTCATTCATGAATATGAACATCTTATGAAGTCATTCAGAGGCACGAGTTTGGCATGTTGACACATTTGATCCTTCTATATACATACTTTCATCGTTTGTCCACTTTAGTCCCTTGAAAACAATTCATTACACATTTAAAGTTCATGACACGTGTCTTTATTATATTGGACATGATTTTACGAGGTGTTATATTAAATAAAATACTAATTAGCGAAGACAACTAAGACACAATTGGAACTTGGGTTTAATTCAGATGATGATGAAAGACTACCTACACTGGAATCCCGGAATGCTATTAGTTATATTTTAATCGGATACTAATTATTATGGAACCGGAATCATAAATTGCTAAACCTAAAGAGGAACCGAGCAGGACCCCCGACCCTTCTCGGGAAAACACCTATGGAACTCTAAAGGCTGTTAAAAATACTGGTTTAATCAATACTCCCTTTCGGTTATCTAAGTGTTTTATGATAAGGCAACTAAGACGGACCTGCTACGAAGACCTACCTAGTAATTTACTAACCTAGACCTACCGATAATCTCACACCTCTCAGTTGTTAAGATTAGTAGAACACCTAGACCTACTCAATTATTGAATATCACTTCTATGGTATATTGGCCGATTAACCAAACAAATCACAAAGGCAAAGTTAATGATCTAGCATAATCCTATTACATGAAAGACATTCACCAAAGATCATGCGAAGCAATAAACACTAATTAAACAAATCTAAATATGCAAACACACCGAATCAATAATCAAGTTCTCTACTTTAGCATAAAAATTCACAAATAACAAGTATCTTAATTAAAAATCAAAACTTTAAAATCCGTTCATCACAATCTAGGTAGTTTTAGGTTTTTAGCCAATAATCATGTTTAAGGAAATCAAATCACAAAAGTTAAACGAAGAATTCATGGACAAAGTAGAAGAAACTAGAAAACAAGACAAACGGGGAGACAAAACCCGGTATATTCTCAATCTCGTGCCTTCGTGCTTCTAGCCGATAATTCGTAGCTCAAAAAACCTCCGAAACCTTGATCTCCAAGCCCTGAAATTCGTCCAAGATAATACTAATTCGTCTATAGGGTTGGACATCTTTGATTGATATGTATTTTTAGGTTTCCCTAGCTCAAAACAATCAGAACTACGAAACATTCTGTTGAAAAGTGCTTCTCGCCACCCGCGAACCATTTGTCTCATCTCCTCGCGGGGCGCGGCCTAAATTCTTTCTCTTCTAGCGGGCCGCGAGAAGCCCATTTTCCCTTATTTTTGTTCCTTTTCAGCTCTCGTTCTCCCGATCTCATTCCGGTACTCGGTTTCTTCATATTTCGGCTCGTTTTTCGCCCTTTTCAGCAATTATTAACACTCGAGACCTGGTAAAAACTAACGGATCAGCAGTAACACATTCTAACTAAAAACCGAATAAAAACTAACTAAAATTATACAAACTGTACACGATAAATGGATGTATTTTGCAATACATCAAGCAGCTATATCTTGGAAGTCATCCAAAGAAACTCATATAGCTAGATCCACGATGGAATATAACTTTTTCGAGTAAGATAAAGTTGGAGAAAATACAAAATGGTTACGTCAATTCTTGGAATATATTCCAAGATGTCCTAAGCTTGTGACGGCTATTTGCATACACTATGATTGCCAATCGGCTATTGGTGGAGCTCAAAGTGAAATGTATAATGGCAAATCAAGGTACATACAATGTAAGCATAATAAGATACGGCAACTGCTCTCAACTGGAGTTGTCACGATTAAATATGTGAAGTCAAAGGATAACATTGCGGATTCGCTTACAAAAGGCTTCAATAGGGAGACAATACATAAGACGTCGATGGGAATGGGACTACAGCTCTTGGAGTAAGTTTGTACAACGAAGAACTTATCATAGAATATTGGAGATCCTATGATCTAGGCTCAAAAGGACCACTTAACTGTATGAACTGAGGTCATTGTGAGGGGAGTACCGCAACATACAAACAGATCTGCAAACTTAGTAGTTCATTCCTAGTATAAATTAGTGATATCAAGAGAGGTTAAGTATATGACTTTTAATAATTTTTAAATTATCTATGTTAGAGATAAGACACAAAAACTCATATGGTTGATACACAACACACCACATCCAATGAATTTCCAGACTTAGCATCCTTACGCACTCGTGTTTCAGGTGCAAGGCTATCCTCGACAGTACAACCTACTAGGAAATTGTACCCTAGGAAACAAACTGTCGCAAATCCTGACCCCACCCCGGGAGCGGGAGCCGCGAACACGAGCCGGTGGTATCGGTGTTTATTAATTTGGCAGCGGAAATGAGACATCAGGATCGTAGTTAGGAAATAAATTTTAGAGTTTCAAAACACCAAACTTTTATAATAAACAAATGGGATAAAACCCATATTTCATTATTAATATCTTTATAGGGATAAATCCTAGTTGCTGAAAACATAAACTTTTTATTTAGGTAACTTTTATAGCCACTTTCTTTAAGCCTTCAATGCTCCACAGCTGGCTACTAATAGCCTTCACATCAAGTTACCTGAAACGCGTTTTTTTTAAATTATTTTATCAGCAAGAAATACTGGCGAGTACATTCTAGTTTATAAAAATAAGCTTTTATAACGTTACAGTATTAAGAGCGATTATAATGTTTTTATCTATCCAATTACTCATTCAGTATTTGTCACGTTGGCAGTTACAATGACCGTGGTCATATTACCATTGGCTAACTCTTTGTCCAATAATAACGCTTGATTAGTAGTGTATACAAAACCCCACATACCGGCAGTAATTGTAGAATACAAAAACTTAATCAGTGTAAGTATACTTGATAAACATTTAGGGTTTTGCAAAGCATTTTAAGTATAATGGCTCGCAAACTGTGAGAAAGGAGAATGACTCACATTGTAGACTTAAGTTTTTCTACGGGCTTCCTTGTGATATTTCCTGATTATATTCTTGAGTTTCTATTAAAAACATACAATGCACGCGTGTTAGTAAAATAACCCAAATCACATAAGCCATACAACACGAGACAGAACCCCAACGAACTTAGTCAGGCAGAGCCTTCACATGCGTTGATGGGTCCTAGATCAATCGGGTAGGGTAACAAATTAGTGATCGGGGGTTAAAATACTTACAACGGGGAAGAGCTTCGTGTTTTAGGGGGTATTTAGCTTTAATTTTCGAGCTATAGCATAGAGAGAAAGAAAGAAACTGAACGAGGATTGAAAGTGCCTGTTCTGCTCTATTTATATGTGAAAACAGAGCCTGTCGCGCCCCGCGACAGCCCCCTCTCCTTCCTATCGCGCCCCGCGAGAGTCCCCTAGTGTAACACCCCGTGTTTCGAAAGTCAAAGTCAAAGTCAAGATTGAAGTCAAAGGGAAACAAGATTGCTAATTGCGATCTGTCACTCCTTGCTCAATTCCTGTTTTGACTTCTTTGACTTGTATATAGTCTATTTCATGCTTTACGTTAGTTGTATTATGTGGAGTACTTATTAATAATCGAGGTTTAATCGATGTTTATAGCATGTTTTATCACTTATCGCTTACCGCAATCGCACTCGCAACCCGAAGTACGCAATCTGGTTATTGTTCTTACGTGTGTGTTTGCCTTATGTGTTATTTATGCATGTTTATTTATGTTGTGTTGTGGTGATTGATCGAAACGCAATCGCAATCTAATCGCAAACGCTAAACGCAAGTTAAATTAGGATGATTGTATGTTGATATAGTAGTTGGGATTAAAAGTAATTTGAATAGGAAACTCTATCGCATCGCAACGCTCAGCACGCGAATCGAAATCGCAAAACTCGTCGCGCGAACCACTCCAATAGAGTGGCCAGCCGATCGAGCTGTCACCTGATCGAGTTGCCACTCGATCGAGCTGCCACCCGATCGACCAGCCCTCTCCTCCCCTTTCCATTTATGGAAACCCTATAAATACCCCATATGTCAACATCATTTGATGTTGACAGCTCTATCTCTGCCCTACTCGCTCCAGCCCGCGTTTCTTCAGATTTCTCCCGATTCGTGTAAGTTTTCCACCTAAATCTTGTACTTCCTTGATCTACATGAACTTCTATACCTTTCTATCTTTTAAATCTTAACTTTTAACCATGAAATCACTAGATTTGAGGTGTTCTAGGATGATGTCATCATGGTGTTCTTATGAACTTCATGTTTTGTCTTCAATCCACCAAGAACAACTTAGATCTGAACGATTTCCACACAAATAGGCAAGGATCTTTCATAGATCTGAACATATTCATGGTGAAAAGGATTGAAAGATGGTTTTCCAACTTTCTTTCAACTCTTTTACACTCAACGCACTAAAAAACCGATAGAATCGGAGCTTGTTCTGATCTTCTACTCTTCTGTCATAGTTTTTTTAGCGAGTAGTATAGTATAAGCGTGTAATATAGTATATAGTATAGCGTGCGTAACCACCAATAGCGTCGATTTGTTAGCGATTTGAGATAGGTGTGCAGTACGAGTCGTGTGTGTCGATCTACGCTCAGGCTATCACCAACTACGCATTCAAGAGGAGGATATACCCAAAACCGCTTTTCACACTCGATACGGCCATTATGAGTTCGTTGTTATGCCTTTCGGTCAAACCAACGCACCCGCGGTTTTCATGGATCTGATGAATCTGGTGTGTAAACCATTTCTTGATCGCTTCATCATCGTGTTCATCGATGATATCCTGATCTATTCCAAGTCGAAAGCCGAACACGCGCAACACCTATGTTTGGTTCTCGAGCTACTCCAATGGAATCGACTCTATGCCAAGTTCTCCAAGTGCGAATTTTGGCTGGAGGATGTTCAATTCCTCGGTCACATTGTCAATAGTCAAGGTATTCATGTCGATCCCGCGAAGATTGAAGCAGTTGAGAGTTGGGTTACGCCGAAGAACCCGTCTGAAGTCCGTTCTTTTCTCGGACTAGCGGGCTATTATCGTCGATTTATCGAAGGGTTCTCTAAAATCGCTGTGCCGCTTACCGCTCTCACGCATAAAGATAAGCCTTTTGTTTGGGGAACTGAACAAGAGTCTGCTTTCCAAACCCTCAAGCATATGCTTTGCAATGCTCCCGTCCTCACGTTACCCGACGGAAACGACGACTTTATAGTCTATTGTGATGCCTCAAACCTTGGCCTTGGTTGTGTTCTCATGCAACGGGACAAGGTTATCGTTTACGCGTCTCGTCAGCTCAAGATCCACGAGAAGAACTATACAACCCATGACCTCGAGCTAGGCGCAGTTGTTTTTGCGTTAAAGATATGGCGACACTACCTGTATGGTACCAAGTGTAGGATCTTCACCGATCATAGGAGCCTACAACATATCTTTGACCAGAAGGAACTTAATATGCGTCAATGCCGATGGGTAGAACTTCTCAACGATTACGACTGTGATGTGACAACCCTCATAATTACAGGTATCCGTACAATTAATTAATATTGATTTATGCTTAATGACTGTGCTTAATTACAACTGATGATATAAACTGCTTTCTGATTTCTGTATCATACATACATGTGCATCACATTTCATACTGTCACACCATTTATTACATACAAACTTTAGTGACATAAACGATGCACAAAGCATAGTTAGCACAATTAGCGGATAACTCAGAAACATGCTGACAATGTCAGTACATAGACAGACAATGTTTTGAGACCCCGCAAGGGCCAGAGACAAGGTGCTACACTAGTATGGTGTGTAGGGAAGTGAGGACCATAAAACTGCGTCACTAGGTGATAGATTAAGTGCCGGGAAGTGCCTAAAACTCACCCAAAGTGCAGAATTCTGCATTAATCAGCAAAAAATCAGCAATTTAACATGCTATTGATATGCAAAAATATGGCAAAATGGTCCTGTATGCTTTCCTAAGTGTCGGGAATTAAAAGTGTCACAAAAAGTTACATAAAGGACACTATACGGAATAACTAGACACTTTAACGAACCGGTATCTAACCGAACAACCGGACATTACCCGGAACACTAAAATATTGCTAGAAGCATTGTTTTACTTTTTCTGGGCTACTTATGGTTCCCGAACACCCTAACATATTACATAATGCAAGATATACATAAAACACTAGACTTTTACATTTAACCTTCCACTAATTAACCTACTTACCATTTGAAATTACAATTTACCCCCTCCCCCATATGACTTACGGCCCAAGTGGCCCCCACACTAAGATTTTTCTCAATCTTACTAAATCTCTTGCTAATCTTCCATGATCTTGTGATAAGATTTGGTTTGTACTTAGAGGGACACATAGACCAATGGATATTAGTGATTAGGGAATTATAAGTAGACATAAACATCTCACCATCTTCACAACACCTTTTCTTCTCTTCTCCTCTCCTCCCCAACCTTCGGCCGAACATAGTCCCTCACACCATCACCATTTTCGATCATCATTCATACAATCCAAGGTTATCGCAAGGTGTTACAAGGTGTCTAAGGAAGTGTGGAACTCTCGGAACTTGAAGGACCTCCTTTACAAGCTTTTATCCACTCCATTTTCACCATTGTTCTTCCCTAGCTTCAAGCTAGTAGTAAGATCATTTTAAACCTTGTTTACTTCTATTTTGCTTGGTTAAAGGATGTAACATGATGTAAATCACTAAAACATTAAAAGACATAAGTTGGAATCATGAACATAAAGCCTTCATATGATGAAATATGAATAGAATGATGTTGTTTAGCATATGCATGATGTTTGCTTGATGATTACTAGAGATAATGATGTTAATCATCACATGAAGCTTGCTAGATGGTGATTAAACACATAATCTAGCAAGTGGGAAGATGATTATGTAACAACATACGATAATCATATTCTAGTGAAGACATGAACTTGAAAATAAAATGATTTCTTGTAAAGTAATAAACAAAGTGAACTAGTAAACTTATAGATCCAAGATTTGTGAATGATTTTTCTAAAAGAACCAATTGTAAAAAGGTGATTTTTGAAATATCATGGTTTCTACTAAACTTACACTATTTTTGGTGATGAAATAAGTGTAGAAACACTAGAAAAGAAACAAGAAGGCTTAATAAAGAAACGTTTTTGTGAAATATGTTTACAAGTTGTAAACATCTAAAACTTCCAAGAATGAGGTTTATCAAGAAGTAAATATATTTTGGAGGGTAACTAAACCCACTAAACACTTTACCAAGTTACAACGCGTTTTTGTGAAAGATCAAGTTCATGTTATTATGTAAAGTGTATAGTTTTTGCACTTGGTAAGTGCAAGATGATTAGGGATTAATTGTTGATCATTGTGTATGATTTTTGAAAAGAAAATGATATGCTTAATAGCATGGACACCTCCATTTTCAAAGGGAACTATAGCAAAATTTTCTAAAAATTCAAACACTTAGAAAATATTTTCTAAACAAGTGTTTACAAGTATGTCTTAAACTATGTTTTTCATTATAAACCTTGCCATAAATTTTGTTACAAAAATACAAGTATTGGAGGTTAGTTTTTGTAAATAAAAAAGGATAAATATATTTAGAATATATATTTTATACTAAAGACACTTGTGTGAATGTTTGTTTACTTTGTGGAATAGTTATATTATTTTATGGTAAAATAATATAACTTACAAATACCAAGAATTTACAACTCCAAAATAATACCAAAAATCGCAAGGAATAAAATATAAGTTACACACTTAATATTGTAAAGCCGAACGATGAAACGTAACTTACGAAATATTCCGGGAAATACTCTTACAAATATATTTTTGGTAAATATTATTTTGGATACGAAAGAATGACTTTATTACAAAGTATAACATATTTTCGACAAGGAGAAAATATATTATTTTTGGGAATTTATAATATATTTTTCCTAGAATATTTAGAAGATATATGATTTTTGAGAAAAATATACATTTTCTGGAAATACACTATTTTTGGACAAAACAAGTATTTATATATTTTCTAAGTGAGACTTAAAAATATATTATTTTGGGACTACGAATACGAGCATACGAATATACATGTATAAAATACCCCCATCCTTGGGAAGAAAATATGAATATAAAATACTTGAGAAATATTAATACAAAATACTGTTTAATCAATTATTCCAAAACTAAATATAATTTAAAGTTAAAATAATTATTATTTTAACAAGTGATTATTACTTGGAATAATATTGGGAAACATCAGAAACGTAACTCCAAAACATTAATACTAAGCAAAGGCACGACCCGTTCGTCTAATAGACGTTAGTACACTGTAGGTAGTCGTGGTTGCTGACAGAGTTTGAGTTACGAGCTGAGGACGCATTACAGTGAGTTCATGTCCCCCTTTTCTTTTATCTGTTTTCAGTTTTATACTTCGGGGGTGAAATACATGTTACGATTATTTACAAACATTTTTACATGGTATGGTTAGCTTAAGGAGGGTTTACTACTTAGATCATGTGAAGGGTGGGTATAACACTTAAGGCCATTAATCCTCGTCGTAGGACCGAGGGACATGAGTGATAGATCTATTTGGGTGTAGCGAGCCCACACCCATGGGGACCAGGGTGGCCCATAGTGGTGACTATGTCTTCCAGCCGGAGGCCCGGTACAAATTTGCTAGGTTTGAGTTCTTCCTGCACCATTTCACACATACCATTGGCTTTGCAACCCATTGGTGATCTCTTTTTTTTCCTTATTGCTACATACCAGGGACTGTCATACATACAAGACATACTTTAAAGGTTTACTCATACACATACACATGAACTCGCTCAACTTTTGTTGATGTTTTTCAAACTACATGTATTTCAGGAAATTAGAAAATGGATCTGGCGGGCAATGGAGTTTCTAAGTTGCGTAATAAATAAAAGATGTCATCCGGGGATTGCAGGAGGTGTAATCCTTTCCTGGACGGGTTACACGTTTCTGAATCCAGTTTTAATTAAGGTCTTTTGTTGAGTCGTTGTGAACTCATTTAAACATGATGTATTTTGTAACTTAAACTTGATGTCAACGTTTTAGACAACGATGTTGTGGTATTTTCTAAACTTAATTTATGGATGACTATCTTATGGTTTTATCATATAGCGTTGTTATGATTGAATGCTATGGTATTAAGAAATCACACCAATAACCCACGCTTCCGCAAAAGTCAGGGTGTGACAGCTTAGTATCAGAGCTTCGATCGTAGCGAACTAGGATTCTTTCTCGAGTCTAGACTACGATCATTAGGGCTCTCATGAAAACATTTTTACATTGCATACATAAAGCGTCCAGATCCATGAAACAAACATTTTTACAAATAAAATACACAAAATACATTTCAAGGAATTTATTTCTAATTTCAGTCTGAGAGACTGGGGAGTCAGTCTGAGAGACTGGGGAGTTAGTCTGAGAGACTAGCTGGGGAGTCAGTCTAAGAGACTGGGGAGTTAGTTTGAGAGACTAGCTGGGTAATTCAGTCTGAGAGACTGGGGAGTTGGTCTGAGAGACTAACTGGGTAGTTCAGTCTGAGAGACTGGGTAGTCTGAGAGACTAGTTGGGGCAGTCTGAGAGACTGGGAGGTTTAGTCTAAGAGGTTGGGTAGTTCAGTTTGGGAAACTAGGAGGTTTAGTCTGAGAGACTAAGTAGTTCAGTCTGAGAGGCTGGGTGGGATAGTTTGGGGAAGACTAGGACGAATACATGCTTACATTGTCATTACTTACATGTTTATTTGGATAATTATTGATATATGTGCATATGTTGTGGTTGTGTTGATTACAGACACTATGTCATCTTCTTCTGAGAGTGGAGTATCAGACACGATAGACCCTATAGCCATAGTATCGGATGACGAGATCATCCCAGAGGACGAGGTTTATACATCTGACACCACAAGTAGCGACGACGATGACTTTCAGCCCTTCGCCTTACCAGATTTTAGAGATGACATACCTATAGCTGATGGTTTTCCTGACGGGGATCTACCTCTTGTTCAGATCCCTGCTCCTTTTCCTCTTGCTGCATTTCCTGTTGAGGATCTGCCTCTTGACGCGATGTATGACGATGACGTCGATCTCTTTATCGAGGGTCCCCCTGAGGGTGCCCAGGATGATGTTGCTATTCCTCTTGATGAGATTCCAGTTGTCGATGCCATTGTTATTCCACCTGTCGAGGTTCCTGTTGTGGAGATTTTATCTGACCCGTCTGGTCCTGATTCGTTTGAGTCCGTATCGTATGCTACTTTACACGCACGGGGCGTGCAGCATTATCCCACTGACACTGATTCCGACACCGTGATGTCTGCTGCACCTATCCCTTCGATGTACTTCGAGTTTGACGATGAGTTGGACCCCCTCCTTCCACATGACTTTGATCCAGACCATGAGATGGAGTTTGTCCCGGACGAGCAGCCTCTTGAGGCACCTATCATTCCTGATGATCAGCTTTTTGATATACCTTCTGATTTTGAGTATGCTCCAGCTGACCCTGAGCCTGAGGTTGCACCTGAGCCTGCACCAGCACACGACCCTTTACCTATGCATGACCCTATTCCTGTTGATGTTCCAATTGTGGCTCCACCTCTGTCTGACCCGATACCTGCATTTGCTGATCGAGCTCCTTTTGCTACTCATGTAGACCCCAGATATGCTCACCCCCGCAATGGGTGGATTGAGGACGACGACGACTATCCTCCTTTTGTTAGACCAGTTACTCCCCCATCTGCACATGTTCAGGCACCTATTGATATCGCTCCATTTCACCCACACGAGACTGATGTTCACCGCATAGATTTACCAGTCACATTTCTTCAGGACATCCCTCATCCCCGTCCAGTGGAAGGACCATCGAGTCATCAGGCCAGTCACGTACCTTTTGTGTCAGCAGCCGGTCATTTCATGCCCCAGGTTCCACACACTTCTCCTTCTTCTGCACCCACGGGTGAGCCATTTATATGGTTTCCGCCCAATGTGATGCCTATATCTGATCCATATCATCCCTTCCACATTGGATACTCGAGGGATGATCTGCTTTTATCCTTGCAGCTCCAGCAGGATATGTTAAGTCGTAGAGTCACTGAGCTAGAGAGGATCCCGCGTCCTCCGCCTGGTACTGATCCATCACAGTTTTCTACTCCCCCTGCTCCACGATTTCCTTACCCGGATTTCGATATCCGATTTCTTACTATGGAGCAGCAGATTTGTTGTTTGTTACAGCTTGTTCATGCCCTCGAGGAGGAGTTAGCGCGTATGCACCGTTTGCTTTTCATTCCTCCACCTCCGCCTCCACCATCAGCTTGAGGTTTTTGGTTTTATGCAGATAGCATGTTTTGATGAGAGTGCAGCTATTGAGCCAGATTGCACAGCTTTTTGAAGACCACATGATTGACATTTGACTTTTGACTTTTGATATTTGACTGTTGTAGTTGGTAGACGATTCAGACAAGGGTGATGTGACCCTTAGTCTCTTTTGATGTACTATGATACACTTGTAAAACTGTATTTGTGGTCATTTGATCTATGATAGCTCAATCGCAGCATTCTCATTACATGCATTGTTGGATTACTTGTTGTGTTATGACATGGGATGTTATGTGTATACTTGTGTTGATAAATGGTATTACAAATGCGTGTTACATACTTACTATACTTATTACGACCAGACTGATGCAAACTTCTTATAGAAGATGCCTCCACGAAGGGAAAATCGTTTGCCCACTACTGAGGCCAAATTACAAGAAAGGATATCCCGAGCAATAGCAGATTATGAGGCCTCACGCGCCGAAACTAGCGGGGGTACCTCGAGGAACAACCCGCCACATGGTAATGTTTAAGTCGTTTGGGACACATTACATTACCTTTGGATATTCCGTGTGCATATGCTAATGCTTCATGTGAATGACGTTGCTTATACAGGTTGTACCTTTAAGCAATTTTTAGACTATAAACCGCTGAATTTTGATGGCACCTGGGGTGCTGTGGCTTATGTTCGATGGACGGAGAAGACCGACTCAGTGATAAGAATGAGCAAATGAGCACCAGAACAACAAGTCACCTACATCTCCGGATTGTTCATAGACGGAGCACTTTCGTGGTGGAATCTCCAAGTCCAAACTCTGGGAGAGGCAGCAGCATACGCTTTGACTTGGAATGTGTTAAAGGAACTCATGCGTAAAAAGTATTGCTCCAGGGCCGAAATTCAAAAGCTGGAAACTGTGTTTTGGAACCTCAAGATGGATGGCCCCAAAATCGCGGAGTATGTGCAGAGATTTCACGATCTGTCTCACGTGGTACCATATATGGTTACTCCGGAATTTAAGCGCGTTGAGCGTTTCATTTGGGGGTTGGCGCTTCAGATTATGAGTATGGTAACAACGTCAAAGCCGCCGACAATTACTGAGGCTATTGATCTGAGCGTGTCACTTACTGAGGAAGCAATCAGATTAAACAAGTTCTCAATTTCTGATCAAAAGAAGAAAGAGATTCACGTGGAGTCATCGGGTGAGAACAAACGAAAGTTCTCAAACTTTAAGAAAAGTACCAGCAGTGCCAGCAAGAAGAGAGATACAAACCCGCCAGCTGAAGTAAAGACTGGCATCGAAAACAAAGGGAAACGATACATGGGCGCTCTGCCCAAATGTGATGTATGCCAGTGCCATCATTCTGGCCAGTGCAGATTTAGAAAATGTGAGTCTTGCGGGAAGACTGGCCATTCGAAAGAAACATGCTGGGTTGGTACTGGCCGTGTTGGTCAAAGAGGTTTTGGTAATAACAACCGTGGAGGTAATGGGAATGGAAACCGTCCGCAAGGAAATAATGGAGGTAATGGAAACCGTGGTAATTATGGAAATCAAGCTGGGAATCACAACCAAAACAATGCTCAAGGTGGTAATGGGAATGGTAACGGTCGAGGACTGGGATGTTTTAACAGCGGAGACGTCGGGCACTTCAAGCGTGAATGCCCAAAACTCAATCAAGCTCAAGGAAGAGTCTTCAACATCGGAGCAAGGGAAGCATGCCATGACCCGAATGTAGTGTCACGGCCCCCGACCCGGTTTGACCCGTTTCAGGAGCCGCGGGACAGAAATACTGCGGTATTTAATTGATTAATTTTAACAGCGGAAGTTTTCATCAGGATCGTTTAAAGCTAAAATTTTCCCCGATTATTTTATTTCACAATTCGGGATAAAACCCCGATAATTTACAATAGTATGATTTTACTATAAAATTGTTATGTTACAAAACTTATTTCTTTATTTTTATAATGAGCCACTATCTTAAGCTTGAAATGCTCCCCAGCAATTTTTCCTGAATTACAACAGATCACCTGAAACATGTTTGAAAAAGGTTTTGTCAGCGGGAAATACTGAGTGAATCATTCTATTTACTAAAATGACTCATTTGTTATAATTTACAGTATTAAGAGTGATTACAATGTTTCTGATATCAAGCCAACTACCCACGGTATTTGTCACTCGACCCATTGGCCCATTCGTCCAATGGTGTCTGTGACTATGGTCATATCCCCCATTGGCTGCCCCAATGGTGACGATTATCAAGTAATGTATACAAAACCCCACATACCGGCTGTAATATGGTGATTACATAAACTTAATCCCTGTAATTATAACTTTGAAATAATTAGGGTTTTGTAAATAGATTTGATAAAAAGAGAGAATGACTCACAAACTGTGAGAAAAGGAGAATGACTCACAAACTGTGAGAAAAGGAGAATGACTCACATTGCTGATTTAATACGGACAGAGTTTAGTCTATGATTTAGCCTTGTTAACCTAATTTAAATAACAATGCACATAAAACTGGGTTAGTAATCACTCCAGCAATTACGATAACTCACGAGATCAAATTCTCACAATGAATGACAAAGTGCAATACTTCATCCATCGAATTAACGATGATCCGTCAAATTAATGACGAACGACAAAGTATAATACATTTATCCATCGAATTAACGATGATCCGTCAAATAAATGACGAACGATAAAGTATAACCCTAATGTGGGCGGCACTTAAACATTCATTGGATATATTGATCGTCGGAAAATGAATCGTAGCAGCGATTGTGCTAATACCCTGTTTTGCGGCAGAATTTCGAGACCCGTGTGTGAATTTAGAGTATACAGTTCGTATCTCAGTGAATATTGCGAATTTTTACGTCGTTTTTCTTTCAGAATTCAAGTCCCACTGCCCTCTATTTATAGGTAACTTTTGACCCTTACGCGGCCCGCGTGAGATTAAGCTTAACATTACGCGGCCCGCGTAAGACCTACTTTTAGGCCTAGGGTTGCCACGTTTGGCACTAGCCTTGCTGAGTTGATAATTTTCGAAATTTACTTGCTGCCAACGTTTTAGATGGATAATCGTCCATAGGGTTTAACCCCCCCTGAGTTTTAGGGGCCCTAATCCTGATTCTGAAAATTATGAAAATTTTAGGGTTTGTCCAGAATCACTTGGGTGTCTCAATTAGGGTTTCCTTTTGGACTAATTAATTTAATAATTATGACTTTTTATGAGAGTTGTTACATTCTCCCCACCTTAAGAAAAATCTCATCCTCGAGATTTACTGGAATAATTGAGGATACTTTCTCTTCATTTCTGATTCCAGCTCCCAAGTGTATTCAGGTCCTCTCCGTGAATCCCACTTTACTTTAACTAACACTAGTCGTTTGTGCTTGAGAAACTTTACTTTTCTGTCTTCTATCTGAATAGGTTTTTCCACAAATTTTAACTTGTCGTTTACCTCTATGTCTTGAAGAGGTACTACCAGAGATTCATCTGCTAAACATTTCTTTAGATTGGATACATGAAATACATCATGTACTCCAGCTAATTCTTCTGGTAGCTGTAAACGATAAGCTACTGGTCCTATACGTTGGATCATTGGAAATGGTCCTACGTATCTTGGACTTAGCTTTCCTTTCTTACCAAATCTAACAACTCCTTTCCAAGGAGAAACTTTCAATAATACTTTGTCTCCAACTTGGAATTCTAGTGGCTTGCTTCTATTGTCTGCATAACTCTTCTGGCGATCTCGAGCCGTCTTCAGCCTTTCTTTGATTTGAGTAATCTTATCAGTCGTTTCTTGTACTATTTCAGGACCTGATAATTGACTTTCTCCTATTTCTGCCCAACAAACTGGAGTTCTGCATTTTCTTCCATATAATGCTTCAAATGGAGCAGTTTCAATGCTTGAGTGATAACTATTGTTATAGGAGAATTCAATTAATGGTAAATGATCATCCCAACTTCCACCAAAGTCTATTACACATGCTCGGAGCATGTCTTCTAGAGTTTGGATTGTCCTTTCACTTTGTCCATCTGTTTGAGGATGATATGCAGTGCTTAGGTTTAGTCGAGTTCCCATAGCTTGCTGGAAACTTTTCCAGAAATGGGAAGTAAAACGACTATCTCTATCCGAAACAATGGAGAGTGGAACTCCATGTAAGGATACAACTTCATCTACATACAATTTAGCCAGTCTTTCCATGCTAAAGGTTTCTTTCATAGGTAGAAAATGAGCAGATTTGGTTAATCGATCCACAATTACCCAAATCGCATTATTACCTTTTCTGGTTTTGGGTAACTTAGTAACAAAATCCATTGTTATAAGTTCCCATTTCCACACTGGCATCTCTAACTGTTGTAGTAATCCTGAAGGTTTCTGATGTTCTGCCTTAACTTGCGAACAAGTAAGACATTTAGAAACATAGCTGGCTATGTCCTTTTTCATTCTTATCCACCAAAAGTTCTTTCTTAAATCTTGGTACATCTTATTGTTTCCTGGGTGTATCATATACCTAGATTTATGAGCTTCTTCTAAAATCTTAGGTCTTAAGTCTCCCTGTTTAGGTACCCAAATTCTACTTTTGTGGAATCTCCAAATTCCATCTGCTCCTTGTTCTAATTCCTTGATTCGTCCTTTCATTCCTTCAGCATCATCCTTGATTGCTGTAATTTGAACATTCTTCAATTGTTCCATTAAATCTATTTGTAGATTTAATCTGAGAGCACGAACTCGTCTTTGTTTTTCATAATACTTACGACTTAAGGCATCTGCAACTACATTCGCATTTCCTTCGTGATACTGAATATCACAGTCGTAGTCACTTAAGATTTCCATCCATCTCCTTTGTCTCATGTTTAACTCTTTTTGCCCAAATATATATTTTAAACTTTTGTGGTCTGTGTAGACAGTAAATTTACTTCCGCAAAGATAATGTCTCCAAATCTTAAGGGCAAAAATTACGGCTCCTAATTCTAAATCATGAGTCGTATAGTTTTCTTCGTGCTTTTTCAATTGCCTTGATGTATACGCAATTACCTTCTTGCGTTGCATAAGCACACATCCAAATCCTAGTTTTGAAGCATCACAATATACTTCAAAATCTTCAGTTCCTTCTAGTAAGGCTAAAATTGGTGCATGGGTTAATTTCTGTTTCAGAATCTTAAAAGCTTCTTCTTGTTTGGGTCCCCATTCAAACTTAGTGGCTTTACAGGTTAGCTTAGTTAATGGTACAGCTATCTTGGAAAAATCCTTAATAAACCGTCTATAATACCCAGCTAATCCTATAAAACTTCTAATTTCCATTGCTGTTTGTGGAACCTTCCATTTGGTAATTGCCTCTATCTTAGCAGGATCTACATGAATACCTTCATGATTTACCATGTGTCCTAAGAATTGCACTTCCTTTAGCCAAAATTCACATTTCGAGAATTTGGCGTACAACTTTTCTTTTCTTAACAAAGTTAAGAGTGCATGAAGATGTTCACAATGCTCTGTCTGACTTTTGGAATAAATAAGTATATCGTCTATGAAGACAATTACAAATTTATCCAAGTACGGTTTACAGATCCTATTCATCATGTCCATAAATGCTGCAGGCGCATTTGTTAATCCGAAGGGCATGACTGTAAACTCGTAATGACCATACCTAGTTCTGAAAGCAGTTTTAGGTATGTCTTCTTCTTGTACCTTCATTTGATGGTATCCGGAGCGTAAATCTATCTTAGAAAAATATATAGCCCCCTGAAGTTGATCAAAAAGATCATCAATCCTAGGTAATGGATATCGATTCTTAATTGTAACCTTATTCAATTCTCTATAATCGATACACATTCTCATTGAACCATCCTTTTTCTTTACAAACAACACTGGCGCTCCCCAAGGGGATGAGCTAGGTTGTATGAATCCTTTACTTAGTAATTCATCTAATTGCTTTTTCAGTTCTAACATTTCTGTGGGTGCTAACCGATAAGGTGCCTGGCTATCGGTGTAGTTCCTGGAATTAGATGAATCCTAAATTCTACTTCCCTATCTGGAGGTAATCCCGGTAAATCTTCTGGAAATATATCAGGATATTCTGAGACTACTGGTATTTCCTTAAGATCTTTTCCCTTAGTGCTAATGATTACTGAAATCATATACACTATTCCTTGTTTTCGTTCATAATTAGCAACTTTCATTACTGATATGAACTTCATGGGCTTACGTGGTTTATCTCCTGTAATCCTAATCATTTCTCCGGTAGGTGATTGAATTTCTATGGAATTCTGATCACAAAGGATTCTAGCATGGTTGGCTACTAACCAATCCATTCCTAATACCACATCAAATTCAGCTAATTTCATTGGCAATAGTTTTGCAGAGAATTTATGTCCTATAAGTTCTATGTTTCCTTCTTGCAAAACTTTATCTATTTTAACTGAATTTCCTTCTGCTGTTTCAACTGTAAAAATCTGCCTAATATTGGTTAAAGGTAAACTAAGAGCTTGACAGAATGAAGTATTGATAAAACTTTGGTTTGCACCAGAGTCAAATAATACTTTTGCGTACACGTTGTGAACTAAGAACGTACCCGCTATCACATCCGGAATGAGTTCTGCTTCTTGAGTGGTCAACTGAAATGCTCTGGCATTCTTCTTTGTGATTCCTTCGTTCGCCTTGGATTTGTTATCTACTGGTTTGACCAATTTAGGACATTCTGTTTTATAATGCCCCGCTTCTCCACAGTTAAAACAGATTACGGTTTTCTTTTTGCAGTTTTCTTCACGATGTCCTATACCCTTGCAAAAATTGCAAGTGATATCGCATCTTCCATAATGTTTCTTTTTGCATTTCCTGCAGAATGACGGAGCTGAAGATTGCCCTGTTCCTTTTCTCTTGAAGCTGTTATTATTACCCACACGAAATCCTTGGGTAATTTTCTGAGCTAGTTCCTTTTTCCTATCTTCATCTCTTGTGCGCACCAGTTCATCGGTTAGAGTATTGGCTAATTCTACCGCATCATCAATAGTGCGAGGTCTCGCAGCTTTAACAATATTGCGGATTTCACCAATTAGCCCCCAAATATAGCGAGAAATGAGTACCGGTTCTGGCGAAGCCAGTGTTGGTACCACTCTTGCATATTCAAAGAATGTCGAGGTATACCCACGACAATCCACACCCATCATCCGATGATTTAGAAACTTATTCGCCATCTGTTCTTTTTCATACTCGGGACAGAATTTTCTTTCCACCAAACCCTTAAATTCTTCCCAAGTCATAGCATAAGCTATTACTCTTCCTTTTGATTGTAACACAGTGTTCCACCATTCGAGTGCTCCTTCTTTGAACAGATTGGATGTATACATGACCTGATCATCTTTACCACATTTACTTATTGCAATGACTGCTTCGGTTTTCTCTAACCAACGCAGTGATGCAGTTGCTCCTTCATTGCCTGCAAATTCAGTGGGTTTACAAGCAAGGAATTCTTTGAAAGTGCAACCAGGCGTTGCAGTTTTCATTTTCTTGGGTAATGGAGCTTGATGTGGTTCCCTATTATGATTAACATGATTATTGCCTCCATTTACACTATTACTGAAGTTATCTTCAGTAATCTGTTTACTAGGGACAATTTGTGGTTCGGGTGGATTCTTGATAGCAGCAACGAATGCTGGAATAGCATTAGCTATCCCTTGAGCAACAATGTTTTCAATATCTTGCCGAGTCATATATTGATCTCCGGGATGTTGCTCGGACTGATTAACTTCATTTATAGGTTCATTACCACTGTTTGCCATCTGATAATATATATATAAATTTTATTAGTATCTGCTAAATAACAATTATATACAAACAATCAGAAAATTCTACAATACATGTATAGTTAAAACAATCGATTTCTCGATTTCATTTTATATCTAGTATAGTATGCATCATTACTCGCAAATATTTTACAGAGTTTTATTCGTTATTTACAGACTGACTTTACTATTACTATTATACAAACACTGTTTTACCATCCTACTATCTCTAGTCACTTGCTGTTCTAAAAACGCAGTTCCCTCTCATCGTACTTCCAGGCAATCTGTCCCCCTATTTTCCTGATTCTAGTTCCAGCATCAAACAACTCTTCACCAAAGTGGCGAAGTTCAGCCATGTTTTCATTACTCATGGGTGGATTAGGTAGGGGTTCTGGATCGAATTGTGGAAGAAAAGAGTAAGGATCGTTGACAATATTTTGGAATTGCCAATCGTTTGTCCACCATTCGTCCATTCCTAGTGATTGGGAGTGGACTATTGGGTCTGGAATTGCTGGTTCCCAATTCATAGGGAGTTGGTTTTCAAGAGGATAATTAAAAATATTATTATTATTATTATTGACAGGCTGAATTGTTTCACAGCTTGCCAATAGGAAATCTATCTCATCTTGAAAAGTCCTTTCCTGGATTGGATTGGAGCTCTCTCCGATTTCTATCTGAGTTGGTCTAGAGCCTTGCCCCACTTCCATTACTATTTCTTTAGTAACCTCTTCCATCTGTATTCCTATCTCCTTAATCTCCTCCTTGTCTTTAGTTTCCATTTCCTGTGGTTTGGAACTTTCTCCGGTTATAATTTCTTTTCCCTTTTTCAAAGGATTATTTATTTTGGGCAGTTTTGTAGCTGGCTTTTTCTTACGTATCTTCCTCCATCCTACATAACTTCTTTTCTTGGGTTTTGGTTTGTTCACAGGTGGAACCTTGAATTCTACCGGTTGTTCTACATCGGGAAAGTATCTAGTATATTCTTTGGAAGCTTCGATAGTCACTGGGTAAAGATTAAGGTTCTGAAAGGCTTCGGATATCCCACTCATGCTGATGTAACATATATGCATAAAATATCAAGTTAAAATTCATAAATAACCTTTTTAATTTATTACATACTGGGTACTAATTTATTACAAAGATAACTAGAAAATACACTTAGGTTTTAAAATTTTATTTATTGCACAAGGTTTCTTGATTTATAAGGGTAAGGTGCTAAAACTTTAAAATATTTAAAGATTTATATTTTCTGCTACTGTGGCTAGCATATATAAATTTGCCCATTTCTCATCTAGTTTATCTTCCCAAGGTGATTTATCAATTAATTCCTGGGTTTCCCTTTTAATCTTCTTTTGTCGAATTTGCTCTTTACTTTTCTTAATAATCATCTCCCTCCTTCTAGGAGAAAGTGTTTCCTCGTATTGTGCCTTTCGCACAAATATTCCTTCTTCAGGAATTTCAGTCTGATTCGAGGATTTGGTTCGGGAGGAACTTCCTTTCTTATTGGATGATCTATCTAATTTATGATAGATACTTACTAGCTTTTTCTTACCCATACTGTAATTAACAAATAATCAGTTAATAACACAAATAATCACATAATAGTAATCAGGAAAAATTAAGTATTTCTACATACTTAATTAGCTTAACTCAGTGGCTCTGATACCACATTTTTCTGTCACGGCCCCCGACCCGGTTTGACCCGTTTCAGGAGCCGCGGGACAGAAATACTGCGGTATTTAATTGATTAATTTTAACAGCGGAAGTTTTCATCAGGATCGTTTAAAGCTAAAATTTTCCCCGATTATTTTATTTCACAATTCAGGATAAAACCCCGATAATTTACAATAGTATGATTTTACTATAAAATTGTTATGTTACAAAACTTATTTCTTTATTTTTATAATGAGCCACTATCTTAAGCTTGAAATGCTCCCCAGCAATTTTTCCTGAATTACAACAGATCACCTGAAACATGTTTGAAAAAGGTTTTGTCAGCGGGAAATACTGAGTGAATCATTCTATTTACTAAAATGACTCATTTGTTATAATTTACAGTATTAAGAGTGATTACAATGTTTCTGATATTAAGCCAACTACCCACGGTATTTGTCACTCGACCCATTGGCCCATTCGTCCAATGGTGTCTGTGACTATGGTCATATCCCCCATTGGCTGCCCCAATGGTGACGATTAATGTATACAAAACCCCACATACCGGCTGTAATAAGGTGATTACATAAACTTAATCCCTGTAATTATAACTTTGAAATAATTAGGGTTTTGTAAATAGATTTGATAAAAAGAGAGAATGACTCACAAACTGTGAGAAAAGGTGAATGACTCACAAACTGTGAGAAAAGGAGAATGACTCACATTGCTGATTTAATACGGACAGAGTTTAGTCTATGATTTAGCCTTGTTAACCTAATTTAAATAACAATGCACATAAAACTGGGTTAGTAATCACTCCAGCAATTACGATAACTCACGAGATCAAATTCTCACAATGAATGACAAAGTGCAATACTTCATCCATCGAATTAACGATGATCCGTCAAATTAATGACGAACGACAAAGTATAATACATTTATCCATCGAATTAACGATGATCCGTCAAATAAATGACGAACGATAAAGTATAACCCTAATGTGGGCGGCACTTAAACATTCATTGGATATATTGATCGTCGGAAAATGAATCGTAGCAGCGATTGTGCTAATACCCTGTTTTGCGGCAGAATTTCGAGACCCGTGTGTGAATTTAGAGTATACAGTTCGTATCTCAGTGAATATTGCGAATTTTTACGTCGTTTTTCTTTCAGAATTCAAGTCCCACTGCCCTCTATTTATAGGTAACTTTTGACCCTTACGCGGCCCGCGTGAGATTAAGCTTAACATTACGCGGCCCGCGTAAGACCTACTTTTAGGCCTAGGCTTGCCACGTTTGGCACTAGCCTTGCTGAGTTGATAATTTTCGAAATTTACTTGCTGCCAACGTTTTAGATGGATAATCGTCCATAGGGTTTAACCCCCCCCCCCTGAGTTTTAGGGGCCCTAATCCTGATTCTGAAAATTATGAAAATTTTAGGGTTTGTCCAGAATCACTTGGGTGTCTCAATTAGGGTTTCCTTTTGGACTAATTAATTTAATAATTATGACTTTTTATGAGAGTTGTTACATGTAGTCACTGGTACGTTCCCTATCAATCAACGCTTTGCATATGTACTATTCGATACTGGTGCCGACTATAGTTTTGTATCGCTAGAATTTAAGAAAATACTTGGGTTAGTTGCCGATAAACTAGATATACCGTATTCGATAGAACTAGCTAATGGGAAGCTAGTAGAAACAAATGAAGTGATTAGAGGTTGCGTGATAGAATTGGGAGAGCATGAGTTTACTCTTGATCTGCTGCCAGTCGAATTGGGAAGCTTCGACGTGGTAGTCGGGATGGATTGGTTGTCAAGCAACAGAGCCGAGATTGTATGTCACGAGAAAATCATACGCATTCCAATGGCAGACGGAGAAACGATCGTGATGCATGGAGAGAAGCACGATACGCCTTTGAGGATCATCAGTTGTCAGAAAGCCAGGAAGTGTTTGCAAAAAGGATGTGTTGCTTTCCTGGCACACATTGTGGATAAAGAAGCCGCTGAGTCAAAGCAAGAAGACATCCCAGTCGTGAAGGAACATCCTGAAGTCTTTCCCGAAGACTTGCCAGGATTGCCGCCACAGCGACAAGTCGAGTTTCACATTGACTTGGTTCCAGGCGCCGCGCCTGTAGCCAAGGCACCTTATCGACTTGCTCCATCGGAGATGCAAGAGCTGTCAACGCAACTTCAGGAGCTATTGGATAAAGGATTTATCAGACCAAGCTTCTCGCCTTGGGGAGCTCCAGTTCTGTTTGTTAAGAAGAAAGATGGTAGTTTCCGCATGTGTATAGACTACCGCGAGCTAAACAAATTGACTATCAAGAATCGGTATCCTTTGCCAAGGATTGATAACCTGTTCGATCAACTACAAGGTTCTAGTTTTTACTCCAAGATCGATCTTCGATCAGGTTATCACCAGTTGAGGATTCAAGAAGAAAGTATTCCGAAGACTGCCTTTAGGACTTGTTATGGGCACTACGAGTTCCTGGTAATGCCGTTTGGGTTGACAAACGCGCCAGAAGTATTCATGGATTTGATGAATAGAGTTTGCAAGCCGTACCTCGATAAGTTTGTGATTGTGTTCATTAACGATATTTTGATCTACTCAAAGACGAAGGAAGAGCATGAACAGCACTTAAGAGCTATTTTGGAGCTGCTTAAAAAGGAGAAATTATACGCAAAGTTCTCGAAGTGCGAGTTCTGGTTGCGTGAGGTTCAGTTTCTTGGGTACATGGTAAATGGAAATGGAATCCACGTGGACCCCATAAAGATAGAAGCGATAAAAAAATCGGGAAACTCCTAAAACGCCAACCGAGATCCGTCAGTTCCTAGGTTTGGCTGGGTATTACCGCAGATTCATTTAGGATTTTTCAAAAATCGCTCAACCATTGAACTCCCTTACACAGAAAGACAAGAAGTACGAATAGGGAGATAAACAAGAAGAAGCATTTCAGTTGTTAAAGAACAAGCTTTGTGACGCACCCATTTTGTCCCTACTCGAAGGCACTGATGACTTCGTGGTATATTGTGACGCCTCGCGTCAAGGGTTAGGTTGCGTGCTGATGTAGCGACAGAAAGTTATAGCTTACGCTTCACGCCAACTGAAGGTTCACGAGAAAAATTACACCACACACGATTTGGAACTAGGCGCAGTGGTGTTTGCGTTAACAATCTGGCGACATTATTTGTATGGCACCCGATGCACGATCTTCACTGATCACAAGAGCCTACAACACATTTTCGATCAGAAAGAGCTTAACATGAGGCATAGACGATGGGTTGAGTTATTGAACGATTATGATTGTGAAATTAAATACCACCCAGGAAAGGCAAACGTGGTAGCGGACGCCCTAAGTCGAAAAGAAAGGATTAAGCCCACAAGGGTTAGGGCTTTGGAAATGATTGTATAGACAGACCTCTCGTTGCGCATTCGTGCTACGCAGAGGGAAGCTCTTAAAAGGGAGAATCTTGTGAATGAATATCTCCGTGGGATGGAGAAACAGTTGGTACCAAAGGAGGATGGAACATTGTGTTTCTTGGGAAGAATTTGGGTCCCCATCTTTGGTGGCCTGAGAGACGTGATTTTCGATGAAGCTCACAAGTCAAGGTACTCGATCCATCCAGGATCGGATAAGATGTACCAAGACTTAAAGGATTTCTATTGGTGGCCAAGACTGAAGGGCGATGTTGCTACATATGTTGGCAAATGTTTGACTTGTGCCGAGGTAAAGGTCGAATACCAGAAGCCTTCAGGTCTTCTGCAACAACCCGAAATACCCATGTGGAAATGGGAACAGATTTCAATGGACTTTATAACGAAATTGCCAAGGACACCCAGAGGTCACGATACGATTTGGGTAATCGTGGACCGTCTGACGAAATATGCACACTTTTTGCCCATCAAGGAGAAAGACAACACTAGCAAGCTTGTTGAACTATACCTCAGAGAGATTGTCGCACGTCATGGAGTGCCTCTCTCGATTATCTCTGATAGAGACGGAAGGTTCATGTCAAGGATTTGGCAATCCTTCCAAGAAGCCTTTGGTTCTCAGTTGAATCTGAGTACTGCCTTTCATCCGCATACAGACGGGCAGAGCGAACGAACGATTCAAATGTTGGAAGATATGTTGCGAGCTTGCGTAATGGATTTGGGTGGTAGTTGGGACACTCACTTACCCTTGGTCGAATTTTCATACAACAACAGTTACCATGCAAGCATACAAGCCGCACCGTTTGAAGCTCTCTATGGACGCAAGTGTCGATCACCGATATGCTGGGCAGACGTGGGTGATAGACAGCTTGTTGGTCCCGAATTGGTCCGGGAGACGACTGATAAGATTACACAGATCCGAGAGCGCATCAAAGCGGCTCGTGATTGTCAAAAGAGTTATGCGGACCTGAGAAGGAAACCTCTGGAGTTTGAGGTAGGAGATATGGTTTTGTTAAAGGTTTCACCCTGGAAGGGTGTAGCACGCTTTGGGAAGCATGGAAAGTTGAACCCCAGATACATTGGACCATTTAAAATCCTGAAAAGGATTGGTCTGGTAGCTTACAAGTTGGATCTACCTGCAGAACTGAATGGAATTCATGATACATTCCATGTATCTAACCTGAAAAAGAGTCTAACTCAAGAAACAGTTGTCATTCCTGCCGACGAAGTTCATATCGACACACACTCCACTTTACTGAAGAACCAGTTGAGGTTACTGACTGGAAGGTTAACAAGACGCGCAGGAGTAGTGTCAAACTCGTCAAGGTTCGTTGGAACGCGCGACACGGCCCAGAATTCACTTGGGAGCGTGAGGATCGCATCAAAGCAAAATACCCACATTTGTTCCCCAAGACCCCTGCATCTAGTAGCAGAACTAAAATTTCGGAACGAAATTTTCTTAACAGGGGGAGAATGTGACAACCCTCATAATTACAGGTATCCGTACAATTAATTAATATTGATTTATGCTTAATGACTGTGCTTAATTACAACTGATGATATGAACTGCTTTCTGATTTCTGTATCATACATACATGTGCATCATATTTCATACTGTCACATCATTTATTACATACAAACTTTAGTGACATAAACGATGCACAATGCACAGTTAGCACAATTAGCGGATATCTCAGAAACATGCTGACAATGTCAGTACATAGACAGACAATGTTTTGAGCCCCGCAAGGGCCAGAGACAAGGTGCTAAACTAGTATGGTGTGTAGGGAAGTGAGGACCATAAAACAGCGTCACTAGGTGATAGATTAAGTGCCGGGAAGTGCCTAAAACTCACCCAAAGTGCAGAATTCTGCATTAATCAGAAAAAATCAGCATTTTAACATGCTAGTGATATGCAAAAATATGGCAAAATGGCCATGTATGCTTTCCTAAGTGTCGGGAATTAAAAGTGTCACAAAAAGTTACATAAAGGACACTATACGGAATAACTAGACACTTTAACGAACCGGTATCTAACCGAACAACCGGACATTACCCGGAACACTAAAATATTGCTAGAAGCATTGTTTTACTTTTTCTGAGCAAGTTATGGTTCCCGAACAACCTAACATATTACATAATGCAAGATATACATAAAACACTAGACTTTTACATTTAACCTTCCACTAATTAACCTACTTACCATTTGAAATTACAATTTACCCCCTCCCCCATATGACTTACGGCCCAAGTGGCCCCCACACTAAGATTTTTCTCAATCTTACTAAATCTCTTGCTAATCTTCCATGATCTTGTGATAAGATTTGGTTTGTACTTGGAGGGACACATAGACCAATGCATATTAGTGATTAGGGAATTATAAGTAGACATAAACATCTCACCATCTTCACAACACCTTCTCTTCTCTTCTCTTCTCTTCTCCTCTCCTCCCCAACCTTTGGCCGAACATAGTCCCTCACACCATCACCATTTTCGATCATCATTCATACAATCCAAGGTTATCTCAAGGTGTTACAAGGTGTCTAAGGAAGTGTGGAACTCTCGGAACTTGAAGGACCTCCTTTACAAGCTTTTATCCACTCCATTTTCACCATTGTTCTTCCCTAGCTTCAAGCTAGTAGTAAGATCGTCTTAACCCTTGTTTACTTCTATTTTGCTTGGTTAAAGGATGTAACATGATGTAAATCACTAAAACATTAAAAGACATAAGTTGGAATCATGAACATAAAGCCTTCATATGATGAAATATGAATAGAATGATGTTGTTTAGCATATGAATGATGTTTGCTTGATGATTACTAGAGATAATGATGTTAATCATCACATGAAGCTTGCTAGATGGTGATTAACACATAATCTAGCAAGTGGGAAGATGATTATGTAACAACATAAGATAATCATCTTCTAGTGAAGACTTGAACTTGAAAATAAAATGAATTCTTGTAAAGTAATAAACAAAGTGAACTAGTAAACTTATAGATCCAAGATTTGTGAATGATTTTTCTAAAAGAACCAATTGTAAAAAGGTGATTTTTGAAAGATCATGGTTTCTACTAAACTTACACTATTTTTGGTGATGAAATATGTGAAATATGTTTTTGTGAAATATGTTTTTGTGAAAGATCTAAAACATCTAAAACTTCCAAGAATGAGGTTTATCAAGAAGTAAATATATTTTGGAGGGTAACTAAACCCACTAAACACTTTACCAAGTTACTACGCGTTTTTGTGAAAGATCAAGTTCATGTTATTAGGTAAAGTGTATAGTTTTTGCACTTGGTAAGTGCAAGATGATTAGGGATTAATTGTTGATCATTGTGTATGATTTTTGAAAAGAAAATGATATGCTTAATAGCATGGACACCTCCATTTTCAAAGGGAACTATGGCAAAATTTTCTAAAAATTCAAACACTTAGAAAATATTTTCTAAAAAAGTGTTTACAAGTATGTCTTAAACTATGTTTTTCATTATAAACCTTGCCATAAATTTTGTTACAAAAATACAAGTATTGGAGGTTGGTTTTTGTAAATAAAAATGGATAAATATATATTTTATACTAAATACACTTGTGTGAATGTTTGTTTACCTTGTGGAATAGTTATATTATTTTAGGGTAAAATAATATAACTTACAAATACCAAGAATTTACAACTCCAAAATAATACCAAAATCGCAAGGAATAAAATATAAGTTACACACTTAATATTGTAAAGCCGAACGATGAAACGTAACTTACGAAATATTCCGGGAAATACTCTTACAAATATATTTTTGGTAAATATTATTTTGGATACGAAAGAATGACTTTATTACAAAGTATAACATATTTTCGACAAGGAGAAAATATATTATTTTTGGGAAGTTATAATATATTTTTCCTAGAAGATTTAGAAGATATATGATTTTTGAGAAAAATATATATTTTCTGGAAATACACTATTTTTGGACAAAACAAGTATTTATATATTTTCTAAGTGAGACTTAAAAATATATTATTTTGGTACTACGAATACGAGCATACGAATATACATGTATAAAATACCCCCATCCTTGGGAAGGAAATACGAATATAAAATACTTGAGAAGTATTAATACAAAATATTGTTTAATCAATTATTCCAAAACTAAATATAATTTAAAGTTAAAATAATTATTATTTTAACAAGTGATTATTACTTGGAATAATATCGGGAAACATCAGAAACGTAACTCCAAAACATTAATACTAAGCAAAGGCACGACCCGTTCGTCTAATAGACGTTAGTACACTGTAGGTAGTCGTGGTTGCTGAGAGAGTTTGAGTTACGAGCTGAGGACGCATTACAGTGAGTTCATGTCCCCCTTTTCTTTTATCTGTTTTCAGTTTTATACTTCGGGGGTGAAATACATGTTACGATTATTTACAAACATTTTTACATGGTATGGTTAGCTTAAGGAGGGTTTACTACTTAGATCATGTGAAGGGTGGGTATAACACTTAAGGCCATTAATCCTCATCGTAGGACCGAGGGACATGAGTGATAGATCTATTTGGGTGTAGCGAGCCCACACCCATGGGGACCAGGGTGGCCCATAGTGGTGACTATGTCTTCCAGCCGGAGGCCCGGTACAAATTTGCTAGGTTTGAGTTCTTCCTGCACCATTTCACACATACCATTGGCTTTGCAACCCATTGGTGATCTCTTTTTTTTCCTTATTGCTACATACCAGGGACTGTCATACATACAAGACATACTTTAAAGGTTTATTCATACACATACACATGAACTCGCTCAACTTTTGTTGATGTTTTTTCAAACTACATGTATTTCAGGAAATTAGAAAATGGATCTGGCGGGCAATGGAGTTTCTAAGCTGCGTAATAAATAAAAGAAGTCATCCGGGGATTGCAGGAGGTGTAATCCTTTCCTGGACGGGTTACACGTTTCTGAATCCAGTTTTAATTAAGGTCTTTTGTTGAGTCGTTGTGAACTCATTTAAACATGATGTGTTTTGTAACTTAAACTTGATGTCAACGTTTTAGACAACGATGTTGTGGTATTTTCTAAACTTAATTTATGGATGATTATCTTATGGTTTTATCATATAGCGTTGTTATGATTGAATGCTATGGTATTAAGAAGTCACACCAATAACCCACGCTTCCGCAAAAGTCAGGGTGTAACATGTGAGATCCGTTATCACCCAGGCAAAGCAAATGTCATTGCCGACGCCCTCAGCAGACGGAGCTATCTGCTCAGCATTTGAAAAATCCAAGCCCAATACGATCTCGAAACCCTCATCCGTGAAGCCCAACATGCTTGTTTTAATGAGCGCACTTTGCAGAAGGAAAGAATCTATCACGATGGAGCCCAGCTTGTTAATAAGTCGAATGGGATATTCCATTTTCTGGATCGAATTTGGATCCCTAAACGGACCAATTTTCGACAGATTTTGATGGACGAAGCCCACAAATCCCGGTATTCTATTCATCCCGGTGCCGATAAAATGTACCAGGACCTTCGTTACAAGTACTGGTGGCCGGGCATGAAGAGGGATATCGCTCTCTATGTTGGAAAGTGCCTGACTTGCTCAAAGGTCAAGGCTGAACACCAAAGACCCTCTGGCTTACTCGAACAACCCCCGATCCCTATGTGGAAGTGGGAAAGTATAGCTATGGACTTCATAACGAAACTTCTGCGTACGCCATCGAGTCACGACAACATCTGGGTCGTCGTTGACCGTTTGACCAAATCTGCTCATTTTCTGCCAATACGAGAAGACTACAAGGTAGAAAGATTAGCCCGAATCTACATCGATGAGATCATTTGTCGACATGGGATGCCTCGCGACATCATCTCTGACCGTGATGCTCGGTTTACTTCACGATTATGGGAAACGTTTCAAACGGCTCTCGGTACTACGCTCAATCTGAGTACCGCATTCCACCCTCAAACCGACGGTCAGACTGAGAGAACGATTCGTACCCATGAAGACATGCTTCGTTCGTGTGTCATAGATTTCGGTGGTAATTGGGACGCTTACCTGCCGTTAGTCGAATTCTCGTATAAGAACAGTTATCATTCCAGCATTCAAATGGCACCGTTTGAGGCTCTATACGGAAGAAAATGTCGATCGCCTATTGTATGGCACGAGATCGGGCACTCGCAATTAACCGGTCCTGAGCTATTGCAAGAAACGACTGACAAGATCCACCAAATTCGAGACAATCTGCTGAAAGCTCGGAGTCGTCAGAAAAGTTACGCCGATAGACGACGCAAGCCCCTTGAATTTGACGTTGGCGACTACGTACTCCTAAAGGTATCATATTGGAAGGGTGTGGTCAGATTCGGCAAGAAAGGGAAACTAGCGCCTCGATATGTTGGACCTTTTAAGATTCTGGAAAGGATCGGAAAAGTCGCCTACAGACTCGAACTACCGGAGGAACTTAGTAACGTCCACCCGACTTTCCATGTGTCGAACCTCAGAAAATGCCTGGCTGAGCATGGTTTAATTGTACCTCTAGAAGACCTCCAAGTAAACGAAACACTACACTTCGTGGAGAAGCCTGTCGAGATCATGGATCGCCAAACCAAGCAGCTCAGACGCTCGCGCATTCCCATTGTGAAGGTTCGATGGGAAGGCAAACGAGGCACAGAGTTCACATGGGAACCCGAAAGCGACATGAAGGCGAAGTATCCGCAGTTGTTTGTTACGACTTCGGCCTAATTTCGGGACGAAATTCCCTCAACTAGGGGAGGCTGTAACACCCCGTGTTTCGAAAGTCAAAGTCAAAGTTAAGATTGAAGTCAAAGGGAAACAAGATTGCTAATTGCGATCTGTCACTCCTTGCTCAATTCCTGTTTTGACTTCTTTGACTTGTATATAGTCTATTTCATGCTTTACGTTAGTTGTATTATGTGGAGTACTTATTAATAATCGAGGTTTAATCGATGTTTATCGCATGTTTTATCGCTTATCGCTTACCGCAATCGCACTCGCAACTCGAAGTACGCAATCTGGTTATTGTTCTTACGTGTGTGTGTGTGCCTTATGTGTTATTTGTGCATGTTTATTTATGTTGTGTTGTGGTGATTGATCGAAACGCAATCGAAACGCAATCGCAATCTAATCGCAAACGCTAAACGCAAGTTAAATTAGGATGATTGTATGTTGATATAGTAGTTGGGATTAAAAGTAATTTGAATAGGAAACTCTATCGCATCGCAACGCTCAGCACGCGAATCGAAATCGCAAAACTCGTCGCGCGAACCACTCCAATCGAGTGGCCAGCCGATCGAGCTGCCACCCGATCGAGTTGCCACTCGATCGAGGTGCCACTCGATCAAGCTGCCACCCGATCGGGTTGCCACCCGATCGACCAGCCCTCTCCTTCCCTTTCCATTTATGGAAACCCTATAAATACCCAATATGTCAACATCATTTGATGTTGACAGCTCTCTCTCTGCCCTACTCGCTCCAGCCCGCGTTTCTTCAGATTTCTCCTGATTCTTGTAAGTTTTCCACCTAAATCTTGTACTTCCTTGATCTACACGCACTTCTACACCTTTCTATCTTTTGAATCTTAACTTTTAACCGTGAAATCACTAGATTTGAGGTGTTCTAGGATGATGTCATCATGGTGTTCTTATGAACTTCATGTTTTGGCTTCAATCCACCAAGAACAACTTAGATCTGAACGATTTCCACACAAATAGGCAAGGATCTTTCATAGATCTGAACATATTCATGGTCAAAAGGATTAAAAGATGGTTTTCCAACTTTCTTTCAACTCTTTTACACTCAACGCACTCAAAAACCGATAGAATCGGAGCTTGTTCTGATCTTCTACTCTTCTTGTTTAAGTGTTGGTTCAAGATCTGGATTCTATCCACGAGATTACCGATTTCGGGCTAAACATGAAACACCGTCTCGAACAGTTAACTGGTAGGATTTGGGTGATTCCTGTCTGATCGGGTCACTAAGTCTTGAACGAGGTTCTGTTGTTTAGCACGTCATCAAATCGTCTTGAGAAAACGACAAACTATCAAAACAACCAAGGAAGAAGACGACCAGGACATCTGGGACGGATTGCCGTCCGATCGGATTGCCACCCGACTGGACTGCCACCCGATCGGATTACACCTTAGGTCCCACACTTAACTTTTATTTCAATAATTGAAGTATGGAACATTGAACGGATTGCCGTCTGATCAAGTTGCCACCCGATCGGATTTCCACTCGACCATGTGATGTTCTGACTTCAACACTTAAACAATTTTCAACATGTTCAATGCATACGGAATGCCACCCGATCGGATTGCCATCCCATCGAGTGACCGTCCTGCTGTGAACTTGTTCTCAACTTGAGAAGCCTCGCCAATCGGATTGCTGTCCGATCGGACTACCGTCCGATCGACTGGCCTGAAAGGTAGAGATACTTCTCTATTTTCAAAATGCTACAACGAAAACTTCAAAAGACAAGCCGTCATACACAAACACATCCGTCCCAAACGAGGTGACTATCCAATCGAGTGACCACCCGAACGGATTGTCATCCGATCGACCTGCCACCCGATCGGATTGTTGTTCGATCCACTGACACTTTGTGTCATTTTACGCGCTGCTTATCGTTTATGTTATCGTTCTGATCAGGCTAACCTTACTCTCTAGTGCTCCCTTCAATCCATCATCGTTGTGAGTATACTCGATCCCTTTTTGCTTTACGCACTTTTGGGTGTTACATACGTTACTTATTCTAAATCACATCGAACACGCTACGCAATACTTTAACACTAACCGTTACCGCACGTTATATGTGACTTAATGAATGCTTGTTTGTTATGTTTACACATGGAATGCTGTCTACCTACCTTAGCAACGATAGTACTATAGTTTGGACTCAGCACCTGTTCATTCAGTGGTTGTTAAGGACAATTTATTACATGGCTCACAATGGTGAGTGTGTATTACGAACTGCCTTGGGCAGTCAACCCGCATTCATTGGTATCGATAGGTTCATGTCGATACCTAACGTGCTTCATTTCACACTGTGTACGTGCTGGTTATGCGTAATCGATTTCGAACTCTATTATATCTATTAAACTTGTATGCTCACCTTTACACTATGTGTATTGACTTTTACTTTAACGTATGTGACAGGTGCTTAGGATGTTTATATGTTTGGCTTGCTGTGAAATCGAGGCTAGGAAAGGTCTAGAAACAAATAAATAATTGTCTGTACTTGAAATCTGAGTTGTCGGAACAGAACAATTTGACTAGATCTTGTCTGTAATAATTATGTTATCTTTTATGTCATGGTATGGGACATGAAGCTTTAAATAATCGGTAATTATAGTTGTTATGGAAACTTCTGGACAATCTGTTTCGCTCAGTGCCACGCCCCAATGATTCTGCCATCGGTTGGGGTGTGACACCTAGATACGGCTAGGGTTGACCAATCACCACTATAGGTGTGCCACGTGTGTGACATGTGGTGTCTTGAGTGTCTGGCAAACACAAGGTCGTCGCGCCCCATGACCGACCTTCATAAAATCTGTCGCGGCCCGCGACAGGTGTATTTTTCTTGATTTTTCATTTTTTAATAAAAATTAACGTTACGCGGGTTCGGTTTTGGACATACAGGTTAATTTAGGGTGTTTTCGAGGGTTGTTATATTCTCCCCACCTTGTTTTAATCTCATCCTCGAGATTCACTAGAATAGGTGTGGATACTTCCTTTGCATTTCTGACTCCAGTTCCCATGTGTACTCTGGCCATCTCTTCGAATCCCATTTTACTTTGACCAGAACTAATATCTTGTGTTTAAGATTCTTGATCTTTCTATCTTCAATCTGAATAGGCTTTTCTACAAACTTAAGTTTTTCATTTACCTCTATGTCTCGAAGAGGTATCACTAATGATTCATCAGCTAAGCACTTCTTGAGGTTACATACATGAAATACATCATGTATTCCTGCCATCTCCTCTGGTAACTGTAATTGATAAGCTACTGGTCCTATTCTTTTAATAATTTCAAAAGGTCCAACATACCTTGGGCTTAGCTTTCCTCTTTTACCAAATCTGACAGCTCCTTTCCATGGAGAAACTTTTAATAATACCTTGTCTCCAATCTGAAATTCTAGTGGTTTTCTTCTATTATGTGCATAACTCTTTTAACGATCTCATGCTGCTTTCAGTATTTCCTTGACCTAAATAATTTTTTCAGTTGTTTCTTGCACTATCTCAGGACCTGACATTTGCTTTTCTCCAATTTCTGCCCAACATACTGGTGTTCGGCATTTTGGTCCATATAGGGCTTCAAATGGTGCAGCATTGATACTGGTATAATAGTTGTTGTTGTAAGAAAATTCTATTAGAGGTAGGTGGTCATCCCAATTTCCTCCAAAATCAATTACACAGGCTCTAAGCATATCTTCCATTGTTTGGATTGTCCTCTCCCTTTTGCCGTCTGTTTGAGGATGATAAGCTGTACTTAGATTCAATCGGGTTCCCATTGCTTTTTGGAAACTTGTCCAAAAATGAGAAGTGAAACGACTATCTCTATCAGACACAATAGATAAAGGTATTCCATGTAATGAAACTATTTCGTTCACATACAACTTAGCTAACTGTTCCATACTGAAAGTTTCTTTCATTGGTAAGAAATGGGCATATTTGGTTAACCTGTCTACAATCACCCAGATTGTATCATTACCTTTTCATGTCTTGGGTAATTTGGTAACAAGGTCCATTGTTATTAATTCCCATTTCCAAATTGGCATTTCTAATTGTTGCAATAATCCTGAAGGTTTCTGATGTTAAGCTTTAACCTGTTAACAGGTTAAACATTTAGCAACATAATTTGTTATATCCTTCTTCATTCCTATCCACCATAAATTCTTTCTTAACTCTTGATACATCTTGTCACTTCCAGGATGCATCGTATACTTGGACTTGTAGGCTTCTTCTAATAATTGATTTTGTAGGTTCCCTTGGATAGGTATCCAGATCCTTTTCTTATGGAACCTCCAAATTCCATCTATTCCTTTTTTCTAATTCTATAATCATTCCTTTCAATCTATCAGCAACATCCTTGATTGTTGTTTCCTGTATCTTTTTAATTTGCTCATTTAAATCTACCTGCAAGTTTAGTCTGAGAGCACGCACTCTTTTTGGCTTTTCATGGTATTTTCGACTTAAAGCATCAGCTACTACGTTAGCTTTTCCTGCATGATACTGGATATCACAATTATAATCACTAAGAATTTCCATCCAACGTCTTTGTCTCATGTTTAACTCCTTTTGTCGGAAGACATATCTTAAACTCTTGTGATCTGTGAATACAACGAACGTACTACTATAGAGCTAGTGTCTCCAAATCTTAAGCACAAAAACTATTGCTCCTAACTCTAAATCATGTGTCGTATAATTCTCTTCATGTTTCTTAAGCTGTCTAGAGGCATAAGCAATTACCTTTTGACGTTGCATCAACACACATCCATATACTAACTTAGACGCGTCACAATAGAATACAAAGTCTTCAACTCCTTCTAGCAGAGCAAGTATTGGTGCGTTGGTTAACTTTTGCTTCAAAATCCTGAATGCTTCTTCTTGTTTTGGTCCCCATTCAAACTTAACTGTCTTGCAAGTCAGTTTGGTTAATGGAATGGTTATTCTAGAAAAATCTTAAATAAAACGTCTATAATATCCTGCCAGTCCAAGGAAACTTCTTACTTCTGTTGGTGACTCAGGGATCATCCATTTGGTAATTGCCTCGATCTTTCTGGAATCCACATGAATTCCTTCATGATTAACCAAATGTCCAAGGAATTGCACTTCTTGTAACCAAAATTCACATTTTGAGAATTTAGCATAAAGCTTTTCTTTTCTCAATAATGTCAGAAGTATATGCAAATGCTCCGCATGTTCCTCTTTACTCTAAAAGTAAATTAGAATATCATCTATAAAGACAATTATGAATTTATCCAGGTATGGTTTACATATCCTGTTCATCATGTCCATAAATGCGGCTGGGACATTGGTTAAACCAAATGGCATGACGGTAAATTCATAATGACCGTAAATGTCCTCTTCCTGTACTTTCAATTGATGATATCCTGAGCGTAATTCGATCTTAGAAAAGAATCGGGCTCGTTGAATTTGATCGAATAGATCATCGATTCTCGGTAGTGGGTACCGATTTGTAATCGTAACCTTATTCAATTCTCGGTAATCTATGCACATACGCATCGATCCATCTTTCTTCTTGACAAATAACACCGGTGCTCCCCATGGTGATGAACTAGGCTATAGAAACCTTTATCTAACAATTCGTCAACTTGTTTCTTCAATTCCTGCATCTCTGTTGGCGCTAAGCGATAAGGTGATTTGGCAATCGGTGTTGTTCCTAGTATTAGGCGAATTCTAAATTCAACATCTCGGTCTGGCGGTAATCCAGGTAACTCTTCTGGAAAGACATCGGAGAATTTAGATACTACGGGAATATCTTTTAATTCTTCTCCTTTAGTGTTAATGATTACTGAAATCACATACACCATTCCTCCTTTCCGTGCATAACTTGCAGTTTTCATCACAGAGATGAATGTTGATGACCTGGTTGGCTTGTCTCCTTTAATTGTGACCCTTTCACCAGTTGGCGTACTTACTTGTATAGACTTTTGATCACATAATATTCGCGCCTGATTGGCTACCAACCAATCCATTCCTAATATGCCGTCAAATCCGGCTAGATTTGTTGGTAAAAGATTAGCGGTAAAGTTATGGTTTAAAATTTCTATCCTTGCTTCCTGTAGGATTTCACTTATCTTGTTAGAATCTCCATTTATCGTTTCCACCAGGCAGTCTTGGTGAATTTTAGTTAATGGTTGGTTGAGAAGTTTGCAGAAAGAAGTATTTATGAAACTTTGGTTTGCACCAGACTCAAATAATACTTTAGCATAAACATCATTAACTAAAAACGTACCTGCAGTCACATCTGGGATCATCTTAGCTTCTTTGGTTGTCAGAACAAATGCTCTGGCATTCTTCTTGGGTCCTTCTGTTGCCTTTGCTTTGTTGTTTGTCGCTAGAGCTAGTTTCGGACAGTTCGGCTTAATATGACCAGCTTCTCCACAATTGTAGCATATTCTAATGTTAGATTTCTTCCTGCAGTCTTCTTCATTATGTCATTATATTTTGCAGAAGTTGCAGTATATCGAGCATTTCCCTGAGTGTTTCCTTTTACAGTACTTGCAGTAGGGTGAAGAGGAAGAACCTGTTCCTTTCCCGCGATAAGAATTACAACAACGTAGTTCTTGGGAAATCTTTTGAGCTAGATTCTTTTCTGATTCTCCTCTTGCGTGCGTACCAATTCATCTGTCAAGGTGTTTGCTAGTTCTACTGCTTCTTCTATGGTTTGTGCCCTAGTTGCCTTGACTATATGTCTGATCTCACTGTTTAATCCCCATATGTAACGGGAGATTAATACTGGTTCGGGTGAGGCTAGTGTTGGTACTATCCTTGCATACTCAAAGAATGTGGTAGTATATTCTCTGCAATCTACTCCATTCATTCTATGATTTAAGAACTTATTAGCAATCTGTTCCTTTTCATGAGGAGGACAGAATTTTCTTTCAACTATTTCCTTAAAGTTGTTCCACTCCATACTGTAAACCCTGTCACTTCCTCTGGAGTGAAGAATGGTATTCCACCACTCCAATGCTGCATTCTTAAAGAGATCAGAAGCATACATGATCTTATCCTCATCTGCACATTTACATATTTTTAAGACTGCTCCTGTATTTTCTATCCAGCGCAAGGATGAAATGGCTCCTTCATTGCCAGAGAATTCTATCGGTTTGCACGATAAGAATTCTTTATAAGAACAACCATATGAGATGATCCTTCTTCTTTTTGGGATTGGAGCTTAGAGAAGTAGTCCGTGATTTCCATTTACGCCGTGACTTGGTTCGTTGGGCGCACGTTTACTGCCTATTACGGAATTATTTTCTGCCTTTTTATTAATAGTGTTGATAATAAATGGCATGGCATCTATCATTCCTTGAGCTACTATGTGTTCGATAGCACTTTTATCCACTTGGTTTTCGTTATTATTGTTATTCTGGATTTCCTGATTTACTTCGTTTGACATCTGAATTGTAAACATTTACCAGGTATTAATATCACAGAATAAAATATATACAAACAAACACTCAAGCAGATTGAACCAAAATCGTCGATCATTGCGACTTTTACTCTTTTCATATATATATATGCATCTATTACAAATTATGACTGAAATCTAAACGTTAGTAATTATGCATCAATATATATATAGGAGAAGGATCCGTTAGGAACCATCCTTTATTGCGAGAACCGCGAGAACCAATGTGAATACAACCAAAAATACCTAAAAATAGCTTAAAAACACACAAAAGATTTTTTTTTATTTTTAGCTTAAAATCGTTAATTTTCGTTACCAAAAAAAATTTTAATTTTTTTTTGCTACTAAAAGTATCGATTTTGATGTAAAATATATTATAAAATTAAAAAAAAAATTGTATGTTTTTTAGATTTTGTAGGTTTTTTGGGGGGTTTAGTTTTTAGCATTTTTGCTTGGGTAGGGGGGTGGGGGGTTAGTTTTTAGCATTTAGCTTTGGGGGGGGGTTAGGTTTTTTTTTTAGGGGGGGGGTGTGACAACTCGTGTAAATTCCTGAACGTTTCGTTTTACTGTGTAATTTCTTGTACGTTAAACGAATTGAATCTGGTGATTTATTTTATTTGAACGATTGTGTGCTTGGTAATGTGTAATGTGAATTATGTGAAACCGAAACCCGAAACTGAAAATTAGAATACGTTATTTTGTGAAACAAAGCGTTGTAATATATTACTTTGCGATACGAAACGGTTTAATTAGTTATTTAACGAAACTTGTGAAACCGTCATTTAGTAAATCCAACCCAAGCCCAAACCCCTCTCCCCTTGCGCCACCAACCGGCCCAAACCCCCACCCCATGCCTTGTTCGAAATATTCAGCCCAAGACCACACCTCATGTTCCTTGCAACCCATTAAGCCCAACTTCCTTGTGTTTTAATTATATGCATTTAACTATGGGAATAAGAAATCAAAATCAAAACCCTACACACCTCTTGTGTGCGTCGACCAGAAGAACCCCCCCCCCCTGCGAAAATCAACTTCCAGTTCAGCTTCTTGATTCGCCTTTCACTTCCTCGTAATCCCTTCTCTTGCTCCAAGGTTAGTATTCTTGATTTGGATTGTGATTCATGGTGTGATTTTGTGGAAAACATGGCTGTGAATTTTAGTTGTCATGCTAGGGTTTTGATGTTACATGATTTATTTCGTTTGAGTATGCGATTGGTTGAATTAATCGATGATATGTATGCATAAATGATCATTGGTTGCGTTTCTTGATGAAAATCATGATGTTTATATCTAGGGTTTTGTGATTTTGATATTGTTATATGGTAATTGATGGTTAGCCTGCTGTTGGTTGTTATCAGGAAGAGTCGGGATTGTTTACACGTGTTTTGGTGTCGTTATAATGTAAAACAGCATGCTGATTGACGAAAACAGCCAACTTCAGTTGGCTGTAAATAGACCGTTTTAAATCAAAAAATTGATTTTCTGAAGTCTAAAATATACTTTTTCGAAAAACGCTTCAAATGGCACTGGAATCATATTTTTTGAGGTCGTTTGCTATTTTTAAAGGTCCGTTTTGTACAGCAACAAAAGCTACGTTTTTTTCTGCAGAAAATGTGTGTTATTTTTTTTCATCATAACTTGAAATCTGTATAGAGTTAGGTCATGATATTCGTACAGTAGTTGTCCATGGGTGTCTTCGTAATTCTCCAACTGGAATTTCATCAATCGGACTTACGATGAATTTTAAATGAATTTTTCTGTGGACTGCAGTCAGAAAGTGACGAATCTGATTGCAGCCTGGTAAATGATTTTTATAAATTAATTGGTAATGAATTGAGTCCCGATATTTTTACACAATGATACATGGACCGTTTAGAACATTTTGTAAAATTTTGAGAATTTTTGGAACAAGTTAACTATTTTATAAAAATACCTGAAAACAGCCCAGTTTTGGATGTTGAAGCTGAAACAATATAAATGGTGATTTGCGTGTCTAAATGTCGGATATGTTATTTGATAATGATCCAACTTGTTATATGTCAACGAAAGTGTTATGTGAAGTATTGTGTGCTTGCTCTTGAGTAGTTGTAGGTGGAATGTATATATGGGCGTGAACTGTCAAAGTGAGTGCATGTTATGTGGTAGATGCGTGTAGGAGCTTCGTGCTTTATTTGAAATCACTAATGAACTAAATGGTAATCATAATAGGATGTGATTGACCAACCTTGACTATTTTTAAGAGTCCAACCGAGCAACCAAAGGTGAGTTCACACTTTCGTCAAAGCATGGGATTCCCGGTGGTTTGGAAATGGGTTAAATAACGACTATCCCCCTTAGGTGGGATATAATCTGCGTATTCTCCTTGGGTAGAATACGTACCTCCGTCCTCCTTGGGTAGGACAACAACCTTAAACTTACTCGACAACAACTCTATCATGAAGTCCCTCATTTTTATATCGACTTAATCGTCGGGCCATTGGCGAACGGGTCATTAGTTAAATAGCGCTATTAGGTCTGACAAGCCTCACACCGTGCCGCAGAGGACGGGAGTGGACTAATGTACTTGGGCACTTAGTCAATGATGATAGACATTGACGCAGGGCACTCAAACATGACTTAAGTCAGTAGTCGATATGGTAACGGGTCTAGTGGTTTACAACATGGGGTAACCCCCACGGTATATGGTTATGGGAACAAGGAACTTAACAACTTTTGGTTTTTGGAAACAACTTATAGTTTTTGGAACAACATTAAAACAGACAACCAACTGTGAACTCACCAACCTTTTTGTTGACACGCTACCACATGCTTTGCATGTCGTTAGGTACAAGGATGGAGCTTGCGCGCGGGGTGAGCGTTGTGGCTAGGAATCCACAGTTGGATCCCTATTAATGAACTTTGTGATTTATAAACTATTTTATGGGTTTTAATACTTTATGGTTCCGCTAACTTTTAAATTTGGTTTGGACTTTGGTTTTGGTGAACACTATATGTTTTAGTTGTAATGGTTTATTTTACTTTATTTAAATGTTCGGTATGATTGGTGGTATGATCCTGGTTAGTAACACGCCTCGCGGTAATACTCCGCTTGTGGATTTTGAGGGTGTGACAGGGGGTGGGGGGTTAGGTTTTTTTAGATTTTTTTTTTTAGGTTTTTTAGGTGTGTTCACATTGGTTCTCATGGTTCTCACAATAAAGGTGGTTCTCAAATGAACCTTACCCTATATATATATATATGTATATATATATAGGGTAAGGTTCATTTGAGAACCACCCTTATTGCGAGAACCGCGAGAAACAATGTCAACACAAAAAAAAATACCTAAAAAAATCCAAAAAACCCACAAATTTTTTTTTTAATTTTTTTAATAAAAATCGCTATATTTTGTTACAAAAAAAAACATTTTTTTCGAGTAACAGTTATCGATGCACATGTGCATATGTATCATTTCTTGGACAAATTCCATAGTATATTACCAGTAGTAGAAAAATGCACTTTCATTTACACTACCATATGTAAGACACTACATTTTACATTATCAATATTAGAAATGCACATGTGCATCTATATGTATCAACATGAAATAAGGTGTTTTGGTACAAAAAGTTTGTGATTTTAAATGATGAAATAGGCATATATACATGTGTTTTAGTTAGTTATATCTAGTGATTGATGGTTTGATTATATTTGTCACTTTATGATGTAATATGTTGTTTGGATGGTATAAAGGGTGTTGATGTACATATAATAAAGTGAAATATTGGTAATAATATTGTATTATGGATGGTAAAAAGCAATGGTATTGTATTACGGATGGTAGGAGGTAATGGTAGTGTAGTATGGATGGTATGATAGATGAAAGGGGATGTGTATTCAAAGTGGTGTACTAAAACATGTTATAACATGTTCATATATATAGATGCACATGTGCATTTCTAGTGTTGTTAATGTTATAACAAGTTCATACATATAGATGCACATGTGCATTTCTATTATTGTTAATGTAAAAAGTAGTGTATTATGAATGGTAGCGTAAATAAAAGTGCAATTGTCTGATATTTGTACTGAATTACGGAATTTGTCAAAAAAAATAATAAAAATGCACATGTGCATGGATAACTGTTACTCGATTTTTTTTTGAAAATTTTTTATTATTGACGAAATATAGCGATTTTTCCAAAAAAATTTGTAAAAAATTTTTTTTATGGTGTTTTTTAGATTTTTTTTAGGTATTTTTTGGTTGTGTTCACATTGGTTCTCGCGGTTCTCGCAATAAAGGATGGTTCCTAACAGATCATTCTCATATATATATATATATAGGACAAAGATCCGTTAGGAACCACCCTTTATTGCGAGAACCACGAGAACCAGTGTGAACACAAACAGTAATTCCTAAAAAAAATCTAAAAAATACCCAAAAATATTTTTTTTTTATTTTTTTACTATTTTTTTTTTTGAAAAAATCGCTATATTTTGTTAATAAAAAAATTTCAAAAAAATAATAATTCGAGTAACAGTTATCCATGCACATGTGCATATGTATCATTTCTTTGTCAAATTCCGTAATTCATTACAAATAATAGTCAATTGCACTTTTATTTACACTACCACGTGTAATACACTACTTTTTACGTTAACAATGTTAGAAATGCACATGTGCATCTATATGTATCAACATGAAATAAGGTGTTTTGGTACACTACTTTCTCTTTCATCTATCATTCCATCCATAATACACAAGCATGCACATGTGCATTTTTGTCATTTCTTTGACAAATTCCGTAATTCATTACACATATTAGACAATTGCACTTTCATTTACACTACCATATGTAATACACTACTTTTTACATTACCAATATTAGAAATGCACATATGCATTTATATGTATCAACATGAAATAAGGTGTTTTGGTACACTACTTTAAATACACTTTCCCTTTCATCTATCATACCATCCATAATACACTACCATTACCTCCTATCATCCATAATACAATATCATTACCTCCTACCATCCATAATACAATACCATTAACAATATTTTCACTTTATTACATGTATGTAAACACCATTTATACCATCCAATCAACATATTACATCAAAAATTGACAACTATAACCAAACCATCAACCACTAGATATAACTAACCAAAAAACATGTATATGGGTCTACTTCTCCATTCAAAATCACAAACTTTTTGTACCAAAACACGTTATATCATGGTTATACCTAATGATGCACATGTGCATTTTGAATATTGGTAATGTAAAAAGTAGTGTATTACTAATGGTATTGTAAATTAAAGTGCAATTGTCTATTCCTGATAACGTATTACCGAATTTGTTGAAGTAACGATACATATGCACATGTGCATGGATAACTGTTACTCGAAAAAAAAAGTTTTTTTATGGTAACGAAACATAGCGATTTTTTTAAAAAAAATTGAGTGCTTTTTTGATTTTTTTTAGATTTTATTTTGTGTTCACATTGGTTCTCGCGGTTCTCGCAATAAGGGTGGTTCTCGCATGAACCTTACCCTATATATATATATATATATATATATATATATATATATATATATATATATAGGGAATTGTAACAACCATAATTTAACTTAGCAATTTCCATAAATAATCATAATTACTGAGTGTTTATATTTAAACATTCATGCTAAAATACTGGTTTATTAAAAATTTTTGCAAATTAAAGTGATACCACATAATGTGGTTTAATTCGCCGTTTTAGAATAACGACGAAACAACATTGCGGAAGCTTCATTTAACGTGTGTTCGGTTCTTGCTCGATGCTTGATCTTCATCCGGGACTCTCGACATTCACCTGTGATCAAAACCAACTTAAAAGTCGGTTTCGATAATTAGATAACTAGTACAACAAGGAAGATTGGGTCGAATAACCGAATTAAACAAGGAAATCAGGAAATTCCAACATTGACATCTTGATCCAGAAACAAAAACTTGAAACTGGCCTCCACCGTAACTTACGGTGGGCACCGTAAGTTACGGTGGCCCCTGGTATAAAATACCCCACCGTAAGGCAGGAGGTATCTGCCGTAATGTTTTCAGCCACCACCGTAACTTACGGTGCCCACCGTAAGTTACGGTGGCCCCTGTATCAAACCTTCCCATTTTGCCGTTTTTGACACGAAAACTTCCGTATCTTTAAATCCGCTTGTCCGTTTGACCTACCGTTTCTTCCTACGTGATTGTAATTTGATTCTCCACCTTATGGAGTTAAAATCCAACATCCGGTTTAACAAAATTTCAGACTTTTAAGTCTTCGGCTTATTACCCTTTTTACCAAATTTTGACCCGTTTTGATTTTTATCAAACAAACATGTCTATTTGATCCTACTACAAAAAAAATGACTTTTGGGGACTGAAAAATCAGTATCTGATGCGTAAGAATCAGTCACTAATGGTTAATAGGGACTGATTTGCCAGTCCCGAGCCAGTCCTAATTGTCTAGTCCTAGATACTTTCATTAGTAACTAAATTTCAGTCCCGATTGTATGACACCAATAGAGACTGATATTCAGTCTCCTATACATATAAAATCAGTCCTCAATATACGTTGTGGTACCACATCATTTCAGTCTCGAATACATTTCGTCGGTGACTGAAAATCAGTCCTTGATACATAAAAAAAATGAGTATTAGAGACTAAAAAATCAGTATTCGATACATAAAAATCAGTCCCTAATGTTTATCAAGGACTGATTTTCCAGTCCCCAGCCTGTCCCAGATACCTAGTACTAGATAATGTTTTTAGTAACTGAAAATCGGTCCCGATTGTATGACACCAACAGTGACTAACGGTTAGTCTCTGATACATAAAAATTCAGTCCTCAATTTGTCCCCCGTTACCACGTCATTACCGTCGCCGGCTGCCGCCGGTGGCTTCGTTTTTCAGCCCAGCTACGTCCGATAGCACCATCATCAACAGATCTTCACCGTCATCTTCATTTTATCATCAACATCGTAAAATCGCAGACATTAACTGCCGGTACACTTAGAAAAAAAAATATCAAAAGAAAAGGGAGTGTGGTGAGGTTTACCGGCGAATCTGCGGTCTCCGATGAGTCTCGCCACCACGCGTCTTCACACCGACTCCGCCTCCTCTCTCTCTCTCGCTCTCACTCGAAATCTCTCTCCGTCTCTCTCCCTTCTGCCCCGCCACGCGCCGCCGTGGTCGGCTGCCCCATCTCTCACACAACTCCCTCTCTATCTCCGATTCTCTCTGTCATAATTCTCACTCTCTCTTGATTTAGACTTGAAGATTGTGTATTGTGAGAGAGGAATAAGATGGGGGCTAGGGTTTTTAGAAAATGGATGGAGAAAGCATAGGGTGTATTTTCAACCGTTGATTTGAAACGATGTGAGCAATGGTTCACCCTAGGATTGTGATCCATGTGATAGCTGACCAAATATTTTGATTGGCTCAAGTGTATTACCACATGTGAAGGCAGGTTCCATTGTCCAAAATTATAAATATTAAAACTAAATTATGATAAGATAATTGGAAGAAATAGTAATAAATAGTATTACGCCAAATAAGTTTTGTTTCTAGTCAAGATTTAATTTTTTATATTATTCTGTTTTGTTTAATTTCTGAGTTTTATTATTGTTTCACATAAATGATCAATATATTTTTATAAAACATTTTTTTAAACTATAAATTTCAAAATTTGTATTTTATATTATATATAAACAGACGAAGTAATTTTTTTAAATCTTATATTTATTATACATTTCAATATATTTTCAATTCAAGTTTAAATTTAGAAGGTTAAAGTATGGGTTGTTAGGCCATGTGTAAGGGCACTATTTGGGCGTGAAGAAGCTTGATAACACCCCAACACTTTCCTTTTGTGTGTTATAAGGGCATTAAAAGGTACGGGCATCTATGAAATCAGACCAGAAGCTTGATACACCCCAACATTTCAATATATTTTCAATTCAAGTTTAAATTTGGAAGGTTAAATTTAGAACGTTAAAGTATGGTTTGGTTTACAGTTCCTATCGTATAAAACCAGACCAGTTCCTATCGTATAAAACCAGACCTGACTGTAAGACTTAATAATACATATTATATTAATATTTTATATTAGGACATCTATGAACAAGTATTGACCATTTTGCTCGCCAGAGGGTCAACTGACTCCTCTCTCTACTCTGTGTTTTCGCCGCCGTACGCCACCACCAGATGGTGGTGGCCGGCTGTTTCCGTTGTCGGAGTTGCAGGAAGTCACTAGCTAGGGGAGCGGGGGTGTGCGAGGGTTGCAGTACATCTAGAGAGAAAGGGGTGTTTACCGATGAACGGGACCATACTCGTGTCCGATGCTTCCATTTCGTTGTCGGTGCGTTCCTATATTCAGCATTTTGTACGGTGTCAGTTCGTTAGCGTTTAACGTTCAGCAGCTTTCCCGTAAACCACCATTCGCGCACTATGAAGCCGGTTAGACGTTCCTGGATACTCCAAGGGTCTAATTAAGAGCTGTAAATTACCGGTTGAAAATTGGACATGAATTATCAATATATTTTTATAAAACATTTTTTAAACTGTATATTTCAAAAATTGTATTCTATACTATATAAATAGACGAAGTAATTTTTTTAAATCTTATATTTATTATACATTTAAATATGTTTTAAATTTTCAGGTCTGTTATAATAACTGTATAAGTATAATTAGATCTCACATGATTAACAACGAAGCTGGTAGTCCAGCCGGTCATGTGTGTGTTTGGTGGGCGGAGGTGCGCGGGTTCGATTCTTGTTGGTGACCGATTCTTTGGGTTCTTTAAAGAACCATTTTTTTTATAAAATACACTTAGGTCCCTGAGGTTATGGAACTTGCACAACAGTCCCCTGAATAGTTTGGTTAACAAGGTTAACTAGATTATGTATTTAAATAGATTTCCTTATATAATAATTAACCCGGTTAGGGTTTATTGGTTAAAAATAGTTTCAAAATGACCATTTCAGTCCCTGAAGTACTAGTTTAAGAAAATGACCAATTGGCCCTAAGACTTTTATTTCAAAAATTTATATATTTATTTTATTTATAAAATAAGTTTCAAGAATGTCATAAAGGACCCTAAACTTTATAGTTTTCAAAAATTTCATTTTTAACCCAAAACTTATAAGGTTTCAAAAATGGCAACTTAGTCCCCGGAATTAAAATCAACGTTTTCAAGCAAGTTTCAAGGAATGACAAGTTTCAAGCATTGTTTAGTCCCTCATAGTTTAGTACCTCGGTATCAATATATTAGTGACTAAATATTAGTGACCAATAAAATGGCGCCATTTTTATTAATGGGGGCAGTTATTTAGGACTGAATTTCAGTAACCAATAAGTTTCCCCCCAAAATTTATTTTTAGACAAACATATTTGTGACTAAAATTCAGTACGGACATCAGTCACACAAAAATCAACCTCTAATACAATTAGTAACTAATAAATTAGTCCCAGATACTACGTATCCGAGACTGATAGATTAGTCCCTCATAGTTTAGTACCTCGGTATCAATATATTAGTGACTGAATATTAGTGACCAATAAAATGGCGCCATTTTTATTAATGGGGGCAGTTATTTAGGACTGAATTTCAGTAACCAATAAGTTTCCCCCCAAAATTTATTTTTAGACAAACATATTTGTGACTAAAATTCAGTACGGACATCAGTCACACAAAAATCAACCTCTAATACAATTAGTAACTAATAAATTAGTCCCAGATACTACGTATCCGAGACTGATAGATTAGTCCCTCATAGTTTAGTCTCTCGGTGTCAATATATTAGTGACTGAATATTAGTGACCAATAAAATGGCGCCATTTTTATTAATGGGGGCAGTTATTTAGGACTGAATTTTAGTAACCAATAAGTTTCCCCCCAAAATTTATTTTTAGACAAACATATTTGTAACCAATAAGTTTCCCCCCAAAATTTATTTTTAGACAAACATATTTGTGACAAACATATTTCTTGAACTTTGCGCTTATTTTATATTCATTTAGACCAATTTTGGAAATATCATGTATTATGTTAAATGTATAATGCATATGCTTTTTTTTAAATAGTGTTTAGGTTATCCATGATCTTATACCTACAAATAAGCTTTGTGCACAAAATAATAGTGTCCAATATGGTTTTTACAAGTACTTTAGAGACTGATTTCCAGTCTTTAGTTCTTTTATAACGGTTGATCGAATTCACTAGGGTGTAAACAAGCCGAGTGGAGCCTAAACTTAACTATGCTGGATCCTGATAAGTGAAGCTCGGGTTGGGCTTGTTTATAAAAAAAATCTTTTCTTAAACTAAATACTAGTCCATAATGTAGTATGTTACAATAAATATGAGGACTAATTTTGAGTTCGTAATTTCTTCTTTAAAATACAATGATTTGTATCGATTATTAGAGACTAATTATCAGTCATTGTTTCTTATGTCTGTATAAAACTTTGGAGACTGAAAATCAGTTCCTAATAAGTTTTCGAAAAGTTTTAACATATTTGGACACTGAAAATTAGTCACCAATCATTTCCTATATAAAAAGGTATTCAAAACTGAATATCAGTCCCTAATTATGGTTGTCTTGAAAATATTAATAACTTATATTCAGTCACTAATATGTTCCATCTATATTGGAGACAAAATATTAGTCTCCAACATAGATGTGTCATTTTTCATTATAGAGGGAACATATTTGAGACTAAAATTTACTAGTCAATAATCGTCCTTCCAAAACGCCATACCATGCAAACATATTTGCGACTGAAATTTAGTCTCAATTAAGGTGTTTAGATATTAGAGACTGATTTCTAGTAACTAATATATGGTGCATAGAAATCAGTCCCTAATATTATCAGTGACTGATAAATCAGTCTCAAATATTACGTATTGGGACTGATATATCAGTCCCTAACAATTTAGTATCTAATGGTCACTTTTCTTGTAGTGTAAACTCATGAAATTCATAATTTCCATATCTCCTATCATATTAATTTCAAATCACGGGATTCTTACATAATGAAAACCCGTTTACACTCAAGTTCTTATTTTGACCCGTTTTGAGCGAATTATGTACATTTAAGCATCAAACTCTCTCTTCTCTTTCTACACTCCATATTCTTACTTTTAAATGGCCTCTTATATTCCACCACAACTATTTTTGTGGTGGATTTAACATAATGAACCGCTATCCTAATTTTTACCCTTAGGATAGTCATTTTACATGATTGACCCGTTTATAGGCATTTGACCCCCAAGGTGGATGCCTACAACTCTTACATTTGTCTAAGAGTTACACAATAATAATACTAGTATCTAAACGACTTCTAAGGGTCGTTTGCCCGATTTACCTATCAAGGGCATTTTCGTCAACTTATTTCCTCCTTTTACGACATAGGTCCTTTTGCTAAGGTATTTGACTAACATTGCATTTTTAACTATAAATCTATATATATGCGTACCTGGCTCGAGCCAACCTATAGACCCGTTTTATACGTCGCGTTAAATTAACCAATATTCTATGGCGTCGCAATTATCCAAATTGCTAATCGTTCCTGATAACATACGACTTGACAATCACATTAGTCAATATTGTCAAATGGTGTTATCATCACCATTTGACCCGTTTGGACTATAAGACCAAACCTTTACATAAATTAGAATAAAAGCATGGTTTTAAATTTCTAAATTCACCCATTTGCCCCGTTTACCATAAACCATGGTTTTATCATTTATACTTGTTCCTACTTGTATCAATCGTGTCGGAACCCTTATTTTGGATATTACATCGTTCGCATTTATAGTTTATAAAATAAACACGTGTCCTACAAAAAGGGTGTAAGTTTTACTTACCTCATATCCAAGCTACGCTTTTCTTTTCCTTCTTGATTCGTTTGACCCGTTTCTTCCCAAGCCTCCACCTTGCTCGTTAAGTGTCAAACTATCGTCATCATTCAAAGGTGGTTAGATTAGTCATTAATAATCACGACTATTCCACCTTACGTGTATCAATCGTGTCGGAACCCTTATTTTGGATATTACATCGTTCGCATTTATAGTTTATAAAATAAACACGTGTCCTACAAAAAGGGTGTAAGTTTTACTTACCTCATATCCAAGCTACGCTTTTCTTTTCCTTCTTGATTCGTTTGACCCGTTTCTTCCCAAGCCTCCACCTTGCTCGTTAAGTGTCAAACTATCGTCATCATTCAAAGGTGGTTAGATTAGTCATTAATAATCACGACTATTCCACCTTACGTGTTTTCTATGTCGAAACTACCGTTCGACCTCATTATTTATTAATTCTACTTATCAAAAGTTAACTACTTTTGATCGCATGATTTACACAATTAAGTCTAATTCAACATGATGTTTATAACCCTTATCACTTCACATTTCACATAATTTGCCATATTATTCAAATGCGCATTTTATTCGAAATTTCAACATTTAGCTTTCTCTTAGGCATTATGTAAAACACCTAGTGGGCATTCTTTTATAAAATTTAACAATCAAACTTATGGCTACCTATCTTGCTAATTTTAACATCTTTTACTAGATAATCATCAAATTCATGGTTAAATGTCAAGATTAACTTCATAGAGTTCAAATAACACTAGTTTGACAATCATGATTCTAGTGTTCATCATGTTTCTACAAAACCTATTAAACACCCATAATGGATGATCATGAGCTTTATAATTTCAACACTAATTCAACTAGTTATTGACTAGGGTTTACTCCTAGACATCATACTACTTCAAGATTCATCCATGCATGACATATTTAAGCTCAATTTCAGTTTCTCACAATTAACCTAGAATTCAAGATGAATCAAAACATCACAATTTTACATACCTTATGATCCTTTCAACTAGGTGATCATGAATTTGTGCTTGAGATTCGATTTAGAATTGATTAGAGGCTTCAATTTGTGAATTTTGTGAGGATTTTAGGGTTTGAAGAAAACCCATGTCGCCCCTTGCTTCTTTGATCGATCAGACACCCCCAAAGTGGGTGTTTGGTGTGTTTTAAATTTTGTTTTATGTTATTTAGTTTCAAATTTAACAACATAGGCCCCTCAACTTTTGTTTGGTTTATAACTTGAATAATTTTGTTCTTTCACTTAATTACAAGACTTGTACAAGGTTATTTATTTCCTAGTTATTTATCTTGTTTAAAAACCTGTTTTATTTTAAGTCCCGTTAAATCTCGGGCCTTTTATATACTTTGCTTTCTCAAAGTATTTCCCATCCTTTTAATAAATATTAGATTTATTTATTTAAAATCCTAAAATTTACCGGGTAAGTTTTACCACTAACTGTATTTTACCCGTCCTTTAGTATTAACGTGGTTTGATTACCAAACCCGTTTTCGGGGTGTTACAAGTCTACCCCCCTTAGAGAGGTTTCGTCCTCGAAACCTTTTCTTACATAATTCATTGAGTTTAAACTCAATGTATTTGATCCGAGATATCTTTTAAACATTACTTATACTTTTAACCAATTGTTAGTATTACCAGATAAGTATGGTAACATCTTTTTGGTCACTAATTGTCTACGTATCTCATACGACATAGTGCAACTTGAAATAACGTAATCTCGTTATTTCCACTACTTTAGTTAACTTAGCGATATCCATCGCTTTCGTATACTATCGAATTCTTTATGAATCCGTTACTTTGACCCGTTTAAAGGTCTTTAGTGAAATCTTTCACTTTTAGCAACAAATTCTTTTGTTTTCAAATTTATTTATTCGGTTCAGTTATACCGAATCTACCGCTTACAAGCAAACCAAATTTCTTGATTTGAATTGCTGACCTTAACCGGTCTCACTAACTAGACTTATTAGTCCAGTTATTTCTACCGCTCGCTTGGTTATAATGTGATTCTATCTCACATTGCATTTCTTGACCGTGATCGTGTCACATCATGTTTAATTCATATCAACCTTTTATTTTCGAAAGCATCACTTTTTCGAATATATCGTCTTGCGCTTATTAGTGTCAAGACTTGTATCCTTCATGCTTACTATTTAAATTCCTATCAGAATTTATATTTGTAAAAACGTTATTTCTTACTAAAACCAAAGTTTTAGTTTTAGGATCTTCTCTTTAACTTTTGTCAGAATTATGGATATTGACAGTCCATAATTTATTCTTTTACAGTCTTAGTTTTATGCGGGGATTCTCAACGGATTCCCTTGCTTTATCTAATTAACCCGTAGGTTTTATCACTTAGCCTTATGGGCTATTTTGATTAGACTTTCACCTCTTTAGGGCGAAGTCCTTATAATTTCTTTCTAATCATGGCCTGTGGGTCGTTTTAGTCTCGTAGACCTTTCATTTGTTTATAACCCTAAAGGTTATGTTGATCCCGTAGATCACTCCTTACTCATGTCATTCTTAAAATACATGTTTGGTGTCAAGACGCCCTGTTTTTGTTCGAAGAATCATTTGGTTTCAAGCTTAGGTTCCGTTAACCTTGATTGTAGTTTTGTGGCTACAATTGTTTTCTTTCAGACAATTTTCCTACTTATGACTTCTCATGTCATTTATGCGTCAATTCTTCTTACGCTTACTGTTATTTGATTTGCATATATTTTTATTTGGTTATGTCCCATTACCGGGCTCATTACTCTTTTGCATTTAACGCTACCTTTATCCCGCTTGCGTTTACTCATGCCGTTTGGCATGATATTATATTCGACCCGTTCAACTTTAAAATAGTTGAACATAATTTATTCAAAATTTCTATTTACATTATCTTGTCGTCTTTTAGTTATGACTCAAAACCCGAGTCTTTTAACTTTCCATCCGAGTTCCCGTTTCTCGGTCTACGCATGTGTTAAATTCTTACCCATCAACCGGGTGTTGTACCGAAGTCGATATTATTGCAACCCTCCCGGTATGCATTAAGACCTCTTCATTTTTATATTCCGACTTTGTCCTCAAGTTTGACGTTTTACAAAAACGGCCCGTTAAGAGACACATTTGCATTCTCCGGGTTCGAGTGTAAGTACACCCCCTCCCAATGCATATCTTAATCATTTTACATTAATCTTTGTCCCTTCACTCGGGCTCATTATCCTAATGTAATACGCTTCCGTCACTCGGCTGTGCGTTTATGTTTACTATCAAACATTTCATTTATTTGATTCCTTTGGGTACCATTTTAGTTAGTCCCATTCACCCCGCCCTTACTACATCGGATGTAAATGTGTCCGCTATAAGAAGCTCGTGGTATCATATGCCACTACTTACTTGGCGAGAGTAAGCGATTAACACATGACACACACGACCCTTTTATAGTTTTCACATCACGCCCTATGTAAGTAACGCCTCTATTTAGTTTTCTTGGAAATAATATCCTGGATAGGTATTCTATTCAGGTTTTCCAAGTTTCTAATTTACATATGCAACAATCATTCTCTACATGTTTGTTGCATATTGCTATCTGTGCGATTATATTTAAAAGCGCGCACCTGGTAATGCTTGCCCCAACGGGCGTTCCTTGCCATTAACCTTGTTCGCGGTCGTTACACGATTTAGTCCTTGGTGAGCATGCTCCTCTTGTCATACTTCGGACCGTTCATCTATCATATCCGTAATTTGTTCAACCCTTGTCATTTTTAAATGTAAGTGTCCTTCAATTAAGACATTCACAAAAGTTAGTAAATTTCAACATTAATAAATGCACGTATTGTAATACAAGGCTTTTTACTGTACGTGATTTCGTTAACTATACTAATCATTTTCGTTGGTGTAACGTGTATTACACGATACCCTATGTGTTGTTCACAACACTTTAATCATACTAGACCATTAACATCCTTGTACTTACCGGATTTGCGATCAAGCCTTGAACCGAACACCAATCTTTGTCAAGAGCATAAGGTTTAAGTCCAAGCATGGTTTTCCCCACCATAAGTGAATCTCTTAAACCAAGGCTCTGATACCAACTTGTAACAACCATAATTTAACTTAGCAATTTCCATAAATAATAATAATTACTGAGTGTTTATATTTAAACATTCATGCTAAAATACTGGTTTATTAAAAAAATTTGCAAATTAAAGTGATACCACATAATGTGGTTTAATTCGCCGTTTTAGAATAACGACGAAACAACATTGTGGAAGCTTCATTTAACGTGTGTTCGGTTCTTGCTCGATGCTTGATCTTCATCCGGGACTCTCGACATTCACCTGTGATCAAAACCAACTTAAAAGTCAGTTTCGATAATTAGATAACTAGTACAACAAGGAAGATTGGGTCGAATAACCGAATTAAACAAGGAAATCAGGAAATTCCAACATTGACATCTTGATCCAGAAACAAAAACTTGAAACTGGCCTCCACCGTAACTTACGGTGGGCACCGTAAGTTACGGTGGCCCCTGGTATAAAATACCCCACCGTAAGGCAGGAGGTATCTGCCGTAATGTTTTCAGCCACCACCGTAACTTACGGTGCCCACCGTAAGTTACGGTGGCCCCTATATCAAACCTTCTCATTTTGCCGTTTTTGACACGAAAACTTCCGTATCTTTAAATCCGCTTGTCCGTTTGACCTACCGTTTCTTCCTACGTGATTGTAATTTGATTCTCCACCTTATGGAGTTAAAATCCAACATCCGGTTTAACAAAATTTCAGACTTTTAAGTCTTCGGCTTATGGCCCTTTTTACCAAATTTTGACCCGTTTTGATTTTTATCAAACAAACATGTTTATTTGATCCTTAAACTCGTGAAATTCATAATTTCCATATCTCCTATCATATTAATTTCAAATCATGGGATTCTTACATAATGAAAACCCGTTTACACTCAAGTTCTTATTTTGACCCGTTTTGAGCGAATTATGTACATTTAAGCATCAAACTCTCTTTTCTCTTTCTACACTCCATATTCTCACTTTTAAATGGCCTCTTATATTCCACCACAACTATTTTTGTGGTGGATTTAACATAATGAACCGCTATCCTAATTTTTACCCTTAGGATAGTCATTTTACGTGATTGACCCGTTTATAGGCATTTGACCCCCAAGGTTGATGCCTACAACTCTTACATTTGTCTAAGAGTTACACAAAAATAATACTAGTATCTAAACGACTTCTAAGGGTCGTTTGCCCGATTTACCTATCAAGGGCATTTTCATCAACTTATTTCCTCCTTTTACGACATAGGTCCTTTTGCTAAGGTATTTGACTAACATTGCATTTTTAACTATAAATCTATATATATGCGTACCTGGCTCGAGCCAACCTATAGACCCGTTTTATACCTCGCGTTAAATTAACCAATATTCGATGGCGTCGCAATTATCCAAATTGCTAATCGTTCCTGATAACATACGACTTGACAATCACATTAGTCAATATTGTCAAATGGTGTTATCATCACCATTTGACCCGTTTGGACTATAAGACCAAACATTTACATAAATTAGAATAAAAGCATGGTTTTAAATTTCTAAATTCACCCATTTGCCCCGTTTACCATAAACCATGGTTTTTATCATTTATACTTGTTCCGACTTGTATCAAACGTTTCGGAACCCTTATTTTGGATATTACATCGTTCGCATTTATAGTTTATAAAATAAACATGTGTCCTACAAAAAGGGTGTAAGTTTTACTTACCTCATATCCAAGCTACGCTTTTCTTTTCCTTCTTGATTCGTTTGACCCGTTTCTTCCCAAGCCTCCACCTTGCTCGTTAAGTGTCAAACTATCGTCATCATTCAAAGGTGGTTAGATTAGTCATTAATAATCACGACTATTGTAGGATCGTTTTCGGATCCGAACGAGTCGGTTAGAAGAGTTTTTCACCAAAACAAGAGGCGGAAACAAGTGTTTCGGTGTAATTCAGCGCGTATTCACCTTTAACTGTTGTTTATATTGATTTGCAATCGTTTACAGACCTGACAACACTTCGGCAGCACTTCGTGGCTAACCGGAAGACAAACACCTACCACTATTATGTGATTTCGCTTATGTGACCTATTTATAGATGTTGTGATTCCGCTTATATGGTCATGACACAAAAGCGGAATCATCATTTGACACAAAAGCGGAATCATCATTTGACACAAAAGCGGAATCATCTTGACTAATAAGCGGAACCTGATCTAGACCTTGACACATGTACGGAATCAATTCTAAAACATGTTGACCGAAATCTAGTTTTAACATGCAATCTATTTTGTCTTGTTGTGTAATGATGTCATGGTGATGTCATCTTGATGATGTCATCATAACATCATGCTGAATCATATCCGCAACGAGACTGAGACTCGATGTAAGACGTAGTCGACAGACGTAGTGCACCAACAAACTCCCCCTCGGATGTTGACGGAGTCTTCAGTGTCGAGTCTTTAATTGTCAATCTACAATCTTTATCAGTCTTCGATCTTCCTCTGAAGTATTTGTCATTGCAAGAATCCTCAACTCTTTCTCGTAATCTTCAGGATCTGAATCTGGCTCTACTATCTTCAGACTTCCTCTTGATGTCCTCAGACTCCCCCTTTCGCTAAGCTGGGATCGCAGTCTGGAATTCACTTTCCACAGATTCTTAGATCGTAATCTGGCACTCTATCAAACTCAGGTTTCGAAACCTGGCCAACCTGCAAAACTCTACCCAAAAATAAGTTTTCTGATAACAATTCGTGGATAAAATTTTCAAATCTAATCAATCACTTGCAGGAATAACTTTTTTATTGAAAACCATTTTCTCATTTCATTACAATATTCTTCAAACACTTTCACCCAAACCATTTGTTCTTCATGTTTAGCACTCGGAATTTTGAAAATCAGCTTTCCAAAATCAGTTGTCGAAAATCTTTTTGGATTTTTCAAAATTTATGCTAAAACACACTAAAATCTTTTTGAATTTTTTAAAGAAAATAAATGTAGAAAAGAAATATTTACAGACAATATTTTTGTGAGTTCGTGCAAGAGGATCATATCAGTTTTTGAGACAAATCACCAACACCGTTAAGCTTTAAACATTTTCAGTTTTAAACGATTCACTTAGATTGTCAGTATATTGGTCCACTTAAATTCTCACACAAAGTTCAACTGATCCGAGATACGATATTAATGTCTTAGAAACTTAAACTCAATCGCGTGTCCCACCTCAGAATATACTCCCGTATCCAGATCCCAATATTCAGTCTTACAGGTAATTATGACACAAATGATATCTGTAGGGGTTAATAAATTATGAAGAATCATGAGAGCTCAGGTCAGAACTACCGTTCAGCAGAGAGATCATGACTCAACTTTTGGGTATGTCCCCTTTAGAGGATCTTTTTTACAACAGCATTGCTAAGCAATTTTATTGTCTTATCATATATGCTGAGGGTGATGCTATGTTTCAAGCATTTGCAGAAAGTATTATTCGAGGACTAGGTCAGAACCATCGTTCAGCAGAAGTCCCGGAATAATACCCCAGACATCATTGAGTATAAAGACCTAGTATATCAGAATACGAGACCTTTCAAACGAGATTTCGGGGGTTACCCATATATCCGAGAGATGTTTCCCCACGATATAAGCAAGTTTGAAATTTAGGTTTATATCTCGTCACAATCTACTAGATGTGCAAAAACCTACTCACACATCCACAGTGAGATCGTTTATCACATTTTGACATTCCATTTCTTTAGCATGTTGTGACAGTCCACTGATGTACTATCATTTCCTCTTTTATGCAACAAAACTCATTTTTCATTTTATGATGTTTTTGACTTTTTCAAATTTTCAAATGTTTTTGGATTTTCTAAAATTTCTTACTCCCCCTAAAATGCAAACACATTTTAGGAAATTTGAAAACAAACTGTACAAGAACATGACAGCTGATATCGAATTGCCTCAATTCGCCATCCACTTGGCATAAACAATCAGAACTCCCCCTCACAACAAACTATTTCCCATTATGATTTCAAAACACTTAAGTTTGTTTTAATCAAATGGTTTTTCTGGAAAATAAGTTTTGTTGATTTTATCACTTGTAAAATTGGGGATTAAATCATCACATTGTTTTTCAACCACTTGTAGAAAATCAGATACAACTTAATGTCCCTGATTTACCACTTTTAATATCAATCCAATCAAACATTTTCAACCAAACATCATCTGTAGGTTGAATTCTCAAGGTGCCGATTCCTACTCCTCGCTTACAAACCTGGGAGTTCCGGCAAGTCCTGCAAAAACTTTTCAAACACAGATTAAGAAGGATGCCGATTCATGATCCACGATTACCAACTTGGGATCTCCGGCAAGTCAGGTTTTTACTCTTTGAAAAAATATATCCACCCAAGCCTGACCTTCCTTGGGTGTAACAACAGTTTCTTCATCACCTTTTCTTTCAACTAACCTGTGACCTCCTCTTTTGGCAGCATAAAATTCTTTAACACCTTTGGCCTTACCATTGATCATTTTGCCAAAAATATGTTTCACAGGTCCGTTGAAAGCCTTATCAACATCAAATTTCTTTTTATCAGAATAAAATTGATTTGAAATTTCAACTTTCCCAACTTTCTTTTTAAAATTTTCAGCCCTCAAAGGTGGAATATTCACATCATCCACTTTTGGAACTGATTTTTCAACCTTTTTCTCAACACGTGGCTCCTCTGATTTTGTGGAATCAGATTCATCACCAGAACTGTTCCCTGAACCCTTAACAACCCATTTTTGATTTATCAAATTTTCTTTCCTTTTAACCACATTCTTTGAACATTCTCCCTTCTCAAAGATTGAATTTTCAAAGCCTGTGAACTTTCGGGTTGAAAGTTCAGTTTTCTCAACAACTTTCTCTTTTAGTTTACCAGAGACTTCCTGTTTCGGTTTGAATGTCTTCAGACAGTCCCTAGCAACATGACCAACAGTTTTACACTGAAAACATGTTCTCTTTTCAATCTTCTTTGGAACATCATTCTTCTTCAGTTCTTCTTGCTTCTTGGCAAGGAATTCTTGATTTGTCTCCTTCCAGAATGAACTCTTTTGTTCTTTCTCAGCACTTGTTCCTGAAACAAAAACAGTTTTTGGTTTATAAATTTTCTCATTTTTATAGTTTTTCGGTGGTATAAAACCTAGACCATTCCTTTTGAAATTACGGTTTTGATTTGGTTTCTTTTGAAAACCAGAACCAGAACTGTAACCCTTTTTCTTGTTTAAACGTTGTTGAACTCTTGAGGTGTAGGATTTAGGTTTATCATTAAGATTTAAATCTTTTATTTCAGAAATATTAATTTCTGTTATTTTGAAAACCTTTTTGATCATGTCTGGTTTAACACCTCTTATTGGAAAAGTCTCATCAGAATATAATTTGTCAGAATCTTTCAAAGTATATGCCACTTTGAATGATTCATCATTCAAATTAGATTTTGATATCAAAAACTCTTTATCATAAACCCGTTTATCCTTTTTGACTGTTGACTTTGACGCATCTGACTCAGACTTTGACTTGGATTTGGACTCCGGTTTTGACTCCTCTATGTCATCTTTATCTAACACCTGATCGACCACACTTTTTATCAACTTTGACTCATGATCAGTGTCGGATGACGTGTATGTGACATCAATATTTTCTGGCAAGTTATCCGACGGCCCAGACTCCCATTGTAAGTTTATTGCCTTTTCGACTCTTTCGGAATTTGGATTTCGAGGTAAAAATCCATTTTCGACCGGGGGCGGACATCTAGTGTAGACCACACTTGGTTTCTTACCAGAAGTCTTCACTTCATCTTTTGTCACAGATTTCTTTTCTTCGAACGTATTCACTTCTTCAAACGTCTTTAATTCTTCCACGGTCGGATAAATCCTGTCAACAACAAAAGTAGAACATGAGTAACTTTCTAATAACTTGTTGACTCTTTCAGTTTCTATCTTTTGTGTTGCCAACTTCAACTCCAGATCAGCACATTTCTTTATGTGAAAGTTGACATCATCAAGCTGTCTCAGGTACGCTTTCTTCAGCGTATTCATTGCCACAACTTGTTCACCGTTTGAATCAGTATACTTGTTAATTTCTCTGTTCATTGTATCATAGGATTCTTTCAATCTGTTTATATTGTGTAGCAACTCATTATTCTGCTTGATTAAAGAATCACAATTCATGCACTTTTCAGGAACTTTAACAGGTTCTGCATCAACTTTGACTTCAAATTCAGGAACCTCTTTGACTGTTCTGTTTGATTGTAAAAATTCAGCTCTTCTCTTTTTCTCAGCTTTAGCCTCAGCTTTTAATCTCTCTTCCTCTTCTTCCTCTTCTTCAAGCTTTCTTCTTCTTGCTTCAGCAGCTTCCATGACTTTTCTGCACCTTTCAGCACATTTCAAATCATAAGCATTTGCAATGAAAGCTTTAGCATTTGAAGTGTCTTTGGACATCTCTTTGGCCATAAATTCTTGACCTGGGCAAAAATTGTCCCAACTGAAACCTTCAGCTAACTTTTCATCATCTTGTTCTGCCAAACACACTTTGCTGTTTGTTGGAACATATTTATCCCAACTGAATCCACCATCCTTTCCCAGACAAGTTTTCTTTGAATCTTTAATCTCCATCATTCCATGTGCAGTTTGTGCCTGATGCAGTGCTGGTGGTGTGACTTGATGATAAATCGCCTTTTTGTGATAATCGTTGTTTCCAAACGGATTCTGGGCTCCAGTAGCTTCACAATTTTTGCACTCCCTCTTGAAATGCCCCTTTTCCCTGCAACGAAAACATGTAACTTTAGATTTATCAAAGCCTAAATTTGAAACACTTGCATCACGGAAATCATCTCTTCCCGTAATTTGTTTAAACTTCTCAGCTCTTCTCATTACACTGGCCATGCACCATTTAATATCCATCAATTCCATTTCCTCAGCATCGATTTGATCGTAATCTTCTTTTGTGAGCATTGGATTACCGATCTTTCCGGCCACAAAACTACTATAGGATTCCAACACCATTCCCAACAAAGACATTTGATTTTTAGCAATCTCTTCAGTATAATCTTAATCATTTTCAAGACTTAGAACAATATTACACTGAAGTTTTCTTCCATTCTTTGTTGCAGAAATGTTTGGATCAAATGATGAAAATCTCGTGCTGCTTGATCCCTGGGATGATTTCTTTTCAGAAGAATCTTTCACACTGTAAGCAGTTTCGATTTTTGGAGAAAAATTTGACTTTTCGTTGACACCACTTTTGTAATACAAACTGATATCTTGTTCTCCATCGTAATTCTTCATCCTGGCAATCTTTCTCTGCTCCATCTCTTGAGCTTCCAAATGTTTGATGAAGTCTCCCAGTGTCATGTTTTTATAATCTTTTCTGTTGGATCTCAGCATCATCAGAAACGTTCCCCAAGTTTCATGAGGTAGTGCATCTGCAAGTTTTTCAATCAATTCATCAGTATCTTTCTTAATTCCAAGTTTTTTCATATTTCTCACCAAGTTACAATATCTATCAATTATTTGCTTGGTGTTTTCAGATCTCAAACCACGGAATAAATCGAATTCTTTCTTCATGAGAGACATTTTGTTTTTGAGCATATCATCACTTCCAACAAATTTTGCTTCCAATTCTGTCCAAATTGAATAAGCAGTTCCATCATGTTAAAGCAGTATCAAGATATCTTCTTTTATCGCTTGTCGAAGCAGACTCACCATCAATTTCTCATCTCGATATTTCTTTTTATCTTCCGTACTCATTTCTCTAATTGTTTGCTGCACACCATTTGTTGTGGGTTTAACATAAAGTACTTCAGTGTGTTCCCACGCATCCAAATGATACGCCTCAACCCAATTTCCAAAGCGTTCGGACCATCCATTGTAATCATCAATATCCATGAGTTTGGGTGGTTTCTGTGATGTTCCCGTTTCATTTTCAAGCAATGTACTCTGAGTAATGGTAATAGGACTAGAAAAAGCATTGTAGAACTCGTTCTCCATGTTTCGAATTTTCAAAATGAACTGTATCACCTTGTAAAATACCTGACAAAAAAACAAACAAAACACAATCAGTTTAAACACTTATCAATTAACTGAATAAGACTGATACTCGAACTGGTGACTATTTTGAGCGGATTGAAGGTTGACACACTGTGCGGACTGAACGTTGATCAACTGTGTGAACTGAATGACTCGAATAACTTTTTGACACCTTTGAACTCCGAACCGTGCGAACTGAACAATTATCACGCAACTTGATCACACAAAACAACTAATCGAAACATGCGAACCGACTGAACTCCAAACCTTATGACCAACAAGCGAACTGATGAATAAGCTTCTGATTTAACTCACAATGGGCCAACAAACACTAACAAGTAAACTTGGGCCTATGAAAACAACGGGCTCACAAAACACAATTTTCAGTTAAAAACAAATGTATTTACTGACTTGATTCCCTTTGTATATGTCCCACTTGAACTCTTATATAATTTTTTGTTTATGAAATTGCACGTGGCCGACAACGATTCACATTTCAATGAAATCAATACCATGTTCAGATTTTAAATTGAGAATCAATTGTGATTGGACCTAAAATAACACTAAGCCGACAACATTAAAATTGATCACATGGGCTGATTATATCTTGTTATTGTAAGACCAAAATCACATGCAACAAACAGACAACATTCCTCAACTATTAGACCTCCAAACTGAACTATCACATAAATCGAATATGAATCACAGGCTAACTGACAAATCGATTGTAAAGTTTATCTCAACATTTACACACAAACCGACGTATTCACATGATCACATATTCCAACCAACTGACAACCTTGTTTAAAGTATCACACAATTCAATTTACTTTTCAAACGGTTCACGTAATTCGATGTACACAAAATTCTAAGTGTCACAATAAGCGATACCCTAGTTGTCACAAAAGCGGAACCTCAAGTGACACAAGAGCGGAATCTCAAATGTCACAAAAGCGATACCTAGTGGTCACAAAAGCGGAATTAACTGTTCACATAAGCGGACCTTACTGCTGATGTCATTTTTGAACGTGACCGTAAAAGCGAAACCTCAAAAATTCGATGTTTTAGGTCGATTCAAGCTTTGAAACTTTCAAGGATTTACTTATACATGATTACGAACACACTGTGTGAATTTAAAGCGATTCTGACCGTAAAAATTTTTGTTTTTCGAAAAAGAAAGGTGTAGAAACAGAAATTTCGGCTGAATTGTAAAAATCTCTTCTTCACTGGCTCTGATACCAATTGTAGGATCGTTTTCGGATCCGAATGAGTCGGTTAGAAGAGTTTTTCACCAAAACAAGAGGCGGAAACAAGTGTTTCGGTGTAATTCAACGCGTATTCACCTTTAACTGTTGTTTATATTGATTTGCAATCGTTTACAGACCTGACAACACTTCGGCAGCACTTCGTGGCTAACCGGAAGACAAACACCTACCACTATTATGTGATTTCGCTTATGTGACCTATTTATAGATGTTGTGATTCCGCTTATATGGTCATGACACAAAAGCGGAATCATCATTTGACACAAAAGCGGAATCATCATTTGACACAAAAGCGGAATCATCTTGACTAATAAGCGGAACCTGATCTAGACCTTGACACATGTACGGAATCAATTCTAAAACATGTTGACCGAAATCTAGTTTTAACATGCAATCTATTTTGTCTTGTTGTGTAATGATGTCATGGTGATGTCATCTTGATGATGTCATCATAACATCATGCTGAATCATATCCGCAACGAGACTGAGACTCGATGTAAGACGTAGTCGACAGACGTAGTGCACCAACAACTATTCCACCTTACGTGTTTTCTATGTCGAAACTACCGTTCGACCTCATTATTTATTAATTCAACTTATCAAAAGTTAACTACTTTTGATCGCATGATTTACACAATTAAGTCTAATTCAACATGATGTTTATAACCCTTATCACTTCACATTTCACATAATTTTCCATATTATTCAAATGCGCATTTTATTCGAAATTTCAATATTTAGCTTTCTCTTAGGCATTATGTCAAACACCTAGTGTGCATTCTTTTATAAAATTTAACAATCAAACTTATGGCTACCTATCTTGCCAATTTTAACATCTTTTACTAGATAATCATCAAATTCATGGTTAAATGTCAAGATTAACTTCATAGAGTTCAAATAACACTAGTTTGACAATCATGATTCTAGTGTTCATCATGTTTCTACAAAACCCATTAAACACCCATAATGGATGATCATGAGCTTTATAATTTCAACACTAATTCAACTAGTTATTGACTAGGGTTTACTCCTAGACATCATACTACTTCAAGATTCATCCATGCATGACATATTTAAGCTCAATTTCAGTTTCTCACAATTAACCTAGAATTCAAGATGAATCAAAACATCACAATTTTACATACCTTATGATCCTTTCAACTAGGTGATCATGAATTTGTGCTTGAGATTCGATTTAGACTTGATTAGAGGCTTCAATTTGTGAATTTTGTGAGGATTTTAGGATTTGAAGAAAACCCCTGTCGCCCCTTGCTTCTTTGATCGACCAGACACCCCCAAAGTGGGTGTTTGGTGTGTTTTAAATTTTGTTTTATGTTATTAAGTTTCAAATTTAACAACATAGGCCCCTCAACTTTTGTTTGGTTTATAACTTGAATAATTTTGTTCTTTCACTTAATTACAAGACTTGTACTAGGTTATTTATTTCCTAGTTATTTATCTTGTTTAAAAACCCGTTTTATTTTAAGTCCCGTTAAACCTCGGGCCTTTTATATACTTTGTTTTCTCAAAGTATTTCCCATCCTTTTAATAAATATTAGATTTATTTATTTAAAATCCTAAAATTTACCGGGTAAGTTTTACCACTAACTGTATTTTACCCGTCCTTTAGTATTAACGTGGTTTTATTACCAAACCCGTTTTCGGGGTGTTACAGGAATGGATCATGAGAAAACCAAAAAACTAACTAAAAAAGCCTAAAAAACATACCAATTTTTTTTTTACAATTTTTTATTAAAAAATCGCTATTTTTTATGTATGAAAAATAATTTTCAAAAAAAAAATTGTACAGCACATGTGCACTTAACCCACCCCCCACCGACACCCCCCAAAAACCTAACCTCCCCCACCCCCCCCCCCCACCCCCGAAAAACCAACCCCCCCCCCCCCACCCAAAAACCTAATTCTAATCCTAAACCTCCAAAAAACCTAACCCTAAAAGCTAAACTATACTCAAAAGGTAATTTTAAGCATGTAATGCACACGTGCAGTACAAGTTTTTTTTTTTTTTTTGAATTTTTTATATATATATATAAAATAGCGATTTTTTTTTTAAATGTAAAAAAAAATTTTGGTATGTTTTTTAGGCTTTTTTAGTTATTTTTCTAGTTTTCTCATTTATATGTAGTTATCTCATGATACTCTCCCTATATATATATATGTATATATAGGGGAAGGTTCAAATGAAAACCACTAGTTATTGTGAAAACTCGAAAACTAATTAAAAACCACTAAAAAGGAGGGGGGAGACTTTTAATGAAGGAGGGGTAAAATTGGGAAAAAAAATATATAACTTTTCAAACATTTCCCATTTCTCCATATGTTATCATTTTAAAACAAAAATGGCACCATAAGATCACAAATTTTTGTATCTTTCATTCAAGTATATTCGAGCATATTTTTTATGACATAAAAAAAGATTTATGGTGTCGTCTTGTTTTCAATACTATTATTATAGTAGTGCACATGTGCAATATAACATGTACTACAATTGCATTACATGCTTAAAATTAGCTTTTTGAGTCTAGTTTAGCTTTTAGGGTTAGTTTTTTTTTAGGTTTAGGATTAGGATTAGCTTTTTGGGTGGGGGGGAGGGGGGTTTAGGTTTTTGGGGGGTGGGGGGTGGGGGGTTTAGGTTTTTTTCGGGTTTATGTTTAGGGTTTAGTTTTAGGTTTTCGGGAGGGTGGGGGTGGGGGGTTTAGGTTTTTGGGGGTGGGGGGTTAGGCTTTTGGTGGGAGGGTGAATTTAGGTTTTTGGGGGGTGGGGGTGGGGGGTTTAGGTTTTTGGGGGGTGTCGGTGGGGGTGGGTTAAGTGGTTTAGGCTTTCCGTATTAGTGTACTACACATGTGCAGTACAACCAAAAAAAAAAAATTTTTTTTTTTTTGAAATTTTTTTTTTCGTATATAAAAACCAGTGAAATTTATAAAAAAAATTGAAAAAAAAAAATTTGTGTGTTTTTTAGGCTTTTTTTAGTTAGTTTTCGAGTTTTCACAATAAAAGTGATTTTCATTTGAACCATCCCCTATATATATATATATATAGAGTGCGGTTAACATACAAGACACCTTATCGTACTTCACGTACGCGACAGCCGCAGCCATCAGATCTGGGTAAAAATAACGCATGGAGCCCTAATAACGCATGGGGAGCAGTTTTTTTGTGATAATCACGCATGAGAGGTGATAATCACGCATGGGTAGTTAATCACGCACGTTATAAATGGCAAGAAAAATAATCACGCATGTTATGTGTATTGTCGCGTACGATAATGTATGATAAGCAGTTTTGTACATTATACTTTCTCTATATATATATATATATATATATACGCCCAAAAGTGTGAGAACGGTGAGAACGGATTCTGGCGTAACACGTGTCACGCGACATAGTGAAGGGCGTAGGGGCTTTTTTGTCCTTTTATATTCTTTTTTTAAACGCATCTCACATCACCTCTCCATTTTTTGGCGTTTAACAAATACGCGGCGTATTGTTTTTTTAGATCAGGAGCATAGTAAATATTTTGGCGTTTTAACTAAGTATGACTTTGATTGTTGTGCCATGTAGGACGCAGGCCTATAATGTGACAGACAATTATGGCGTTTTGAAAAGATAAACAAATTCAATTTTCCATGTAGTGGCTTTTAATATAATAAATGTTTGGCAATAATGTTACCGTCTCTTCATTTTACTGTTTTGCAGTTACTGTTTCGTTCAGTTTCATCTGTCAATTAGTGTTGCTTTTCCAGTAATACTTTGTTTGGCATTTTTAGGCTTTTTATATAGCAACAACGTGCTTTGCTAGCATTCGTTCTCACATTTTTCATACTATCGGACGCTTTGGTGTTTGTAGTTTTTGGCGTTTTATACTCAATTTTTTTATTAGTAGAGAATTAGATAATAAACAACAGAGAATTAGATAATAAACAATAGAAAATGAAAAAAAAAATTAAAAATTCTAATCTAATTTCTCATCCAAATCTTCACTGTCATCAGCCTCTTCTACTTTAACCTTTTTTGGCTTTTTGAATACCTTATGTAGATCCATATTTTCCTACATAATGCCCGTCTTTATAAGATGCTTATTTTTAGTGGCATCCTGTATTGTGGTTTGATATATACTTGTTTGGTGACATGTTGAAGATCAACGCCTGCTCGAATGTATTGATCCCTTCATGCCATCAATATATCCATCAAGAACAAAGTGACATGATGACATATCAGTGTCATCAGTCTCTTTTTCATGAATATTTGTCCATCTCATTCAGCAAAAGCTTATAGAGATACCCACCTCAGAGAAGAATCCATTCAGTGAAACTTCATTCAGAACAATACTTAATATAGAAGAAACGATGTTTCCCATCTGTGGCTTTTTAACTATTTTTTTGGCGTTTTTAAAGTGAGTGGTTTCTAGGAAACATGGCGTTGATTTTGGGTGTGATCAATTGATTGTGCAGAGACGTCTCTCTTATAGGATGTTTTGGCGCGTAGTTTAGGCGGGATTTTATTATAATAAATTATAGTAATAAAGTAACCGTCTTTTCAGTTACTGTGTGTATTTTTACTGTTTTTATTCAGCTTTTTATGAGTTTAGGTTGATAGACGTGTCATCTTCCAAGTTTGGCGTTTTTTAATGGCTTTAAGTAGTTTTTCCGTTTTTTTTTTTTCATTTTTAGCTTTTAATAATACTTGTCCAAATTACTTTTATTATAGTTTGGGAGTTTTTGGCGTTTAATGGCATGATGGCATTTCACAAGCATTATGTCTGTTTGGCGTTTTTATTAAAAATAATGTATTTTTGTTCTTAGCTGAAAAATACATAACAAACAACAGAAAAAGAAAATAAAAAAAATAAAAATAGAAACAATTCATCTTCCAAATCTTCACTGTCATCAGTCTCTTTCTTCTTTGAAACTTGTTCACTGGCGGTTTGACTTTGGCATGCTTCATTTTGTGTTTTTGTTGTTGAAGTAGCTTTTTTATGGCCGTTTGGAAGGACAAAATGACGTGAGTTTTTTGTTTGAAGTTCATCTTTATCATCATGTTTATCTTCAAACCACTCATCAGTGTCATTCGTCTCTTCATGCCATTATAATATTCATCAAGAACAAAACACAAAAAATGACATAAGTCTGACACCAGCATCTTTTTGTTGAAGATTTGTCCATCTCATACAGCAAAATGTTACTGAGTTACAACACCTCAGCTAAAAATGCATTCTGCGAAACTTCGCGTAGAACAATATTGAATATACAAGAAACGATGTTTTCCATTTTGGCGTTTTACTGAGGAAATAGTGTATCTAAAAGAAACGTCGATTTTTGGAATCTTTAATGTTTGATTTTTTTGGCGTTTTCTAAGATGATTGGTATATAGTAAAATTGGCGTTTTTGAGTTGGTGTGTTTGATGTTTTGGGTTTTTGGCGTTTCTAAGATTAATGGTATATAGTAGTAAATATGGCGTTTCCGGTTCGGGGGTGTGTTTAATGAATGTCTGAGATGTTTTGTTTGTATAGGATGTGTTTTGGCCCGTAATGGCGTTTTATTTCACACCCCGAAATATCAGAGCTTGGCGTGACTGTACCGGTATCTTCATTGCACAGCGGAAGCAAATAAGCTAAGACTTCTATAAAACGAACGCCTGCTAAGTACTCGAATTCCCATGGATTCTCCTATTCCAACCGTTCCATAGTTTTGAAAATGCAACCTGAGAAACGACATGCGAAAAATCAACATAAAGTTAAGCGAGTTCATAGTTTGTTTGGAAAAAGATTTGAAATAAATCTTTTGAATAACCGGTTTTTTAAAAGTTGTTGTGAAAATATAGTTAAATCATTTTTCTCGCCATGTTATATGAAAACTGTGAGCTCCAAATAAACTTGTAATCATTTGAAAGTATTCCTTTGTAATCTGGTATGTAAGCGTCTATGAACAGATCAATTAATGTGTAGCTAAGACATTAATATGTGTGCAATGGTGCAGGAAGGCTCAAACCTAGGGGATTTTGTACCGGGCCTCCGGCTGGAAGACATAGTCACCACCTTCGGCCACTTCCGGCCCAGGGGTGGGGCTCGCAACACCCAAATAGATCTATCACTCATGTCCCTTGGTCCTTATACGAGGATTAATGGTCTTAAGTGTGCGCCTACCCATTCACATGATCTAACAGTTCATTCCTTAGCTAACCATACCATTTGTAAATATTTGTAACATGTATTTCACCCCCGAAGTTATAAAACTCAAAACAGTTAAAAGAAAAGGGGGACATGAACTCACTGGGTTGTCTCGTTTTACGTACGCAGACCAACCCAGCCCCGTTATTATAACTAGGACGATCCCGTCCTTACTCATGAAAATCATGCACGTTTCGAGAATACGCATTTGTTTTGTAAAACCGGTATATTCAGTATAAATCGTTCGTAAGCCGTTTAAGTTCCTTGAAATCCATTCGTAACATGGTTTAGAAATGAGTTTTCGTTTATCGAGAAATTGTTTACTTTTGCAAAACTTGCATGTCTTTCCACCCCCAAAAAACATTTATAAAAATGTAAAACCGTAAAAGAGTGTGGGTTATGAACTCACCTGGATTTCCATGTGCAAAGCTAGCTAACTACGACCTCGTGATGTCGTTTCCACAAAAGTGACTCGCTAGCGTACATTCTATAGTATCCCTAATCACGGAATATTTTGTAAGTTTCTAAGTAAATCGGTAACTAAGCTACGTGTCACCGAGCTCTACCGAATCGTTGACCGAACGATTCGACGGTAAGTTATTAACTTAATGGAAACGATTAAGTTATCTTTGTTTAGTTCGTTTATTGTCGGTAAACTTACTAAGTCTTGGGAATACTTAATTTTCGGGAGATCTAAAATATATAAATACTTATATAAAAATATATTGATGTAATCGCATTAGTCGTTCCGAATAGTTGTACATGTAAGTAGCGAATACTTATATGAAATTAACACTTTGCAAACTTGTACATTGATATATAGTACGCCGTTTAGGCGTTTAAAATAAATATATAAACTATATTTATTTTATAAAGGAATTCGTGTGTTAGGATATTTGAAATAAATATATAAACTATATTTATTTTATAAAACGAATTCATGTTGGTTGGTATTTGAAATAAATATATAACTATATTTATTTTTATAAAAGAATTCGGTTTGTTTGCGGTTGTAAGTAAATATATAAAAGAATTCGGGTTATCGGCGTTTGAAAATAAATATAAAGTTATCATATTTATTTCATAAAATAGGTCGTGTCATTTACGTTTTTGTAAGTTTTAAAATGTCGTTGAAAGTAATTATATATTTTCATTGGTTTTCATAAAAGTCGCTTGATATCGTTAGTCGTTGTTTTTCAATAAAACACGTTTTGTTTTCGGATTTTCTCGAGAAACTGGTAGAGTTTCCTCTGTTTTTGGACGGCCCCGACAACGCAAGTTGTCGTTATTTTATCAAAATTCAACAATATTCAATCATATTATATGTAATTTTGTCAAATATATCGAAATGTAAACTATATTCTAATTGTTCGGTTCGAGCTCGTTTTCACGAAATAAATAAAAACTATGTAAAAACAATGTAAATATTAATCGTGACGCTAAATTCTTTACCAAATCTTTCACGTCATGACGTTTGACTGAGTTGACCGAGTCAATTGGGTTGACCGAATTGACTCGCTGAGTTGACTAGGTTTGACCGAGTCGACTCGCTAAGTTGACCAGGTTTGACCGAGTCGACTCGCTGAGTTGACTCGGTTGGACCGAGTCGACCGCACCGCTTCCTAATCTGGCCCGTAACCCGAGATCCGAACCAACTGTTAACTACGTTGACTGTACCCGAACGCTTGTTGACCAGTTAACTGTTGACCCGAACCCCCTGACCCGTTGACTGAGCCGCTGACCCCACCCGAAGCTAACCCGAACCATCCTTGCTGAATCTGAGATGAGTCTAAACCCGAACCAAGCTCAGCCAATACCCAAAACCGAACCATCAGTTGACCGAAACTGAAGTTTGACTTGGTTGATGTCCTGACCCGAATCGGAGTCTGTAACCCGAACCAAAACTCAAGCCGATCCTCTACATCTTCAACATCAGCCATCTATCAACTCATCATCTTTATCAAAACTTAAAAAAAAGAGAACAAAAATGGAAGAAATCGGGCAGGCTTTTACCGGGTTGTTTCGTCAGTCAGAATGACGGCGGCAGTTCTGGTTCCGCCGTTCACCTCCGCCTCGTCTCTCTCTCTCTGTGCTTCTCTCTCTCTTCCGCTGCCTTGACGTCGTGTGCCGCCACCAGACAGTGGTGGCCGACCGGTTAACTTAAATGGAGACAGTAGGGTGTGTGTGTAACAGGTACACGAAGGAGAAGAGTTTGGGAGGTGTTTGGGTATGTCATCTGGCCGGAACACCGCCGTGATGGCCGGTCCCGTCACCGGAGAACAGAGCTCGAGGGAGAGAGGGTTACCGAGAGAAAGGGTAGGAGATCTTTTGTGTGGGTATGTAGTTGTAGAAGATATGAAGTTAGGGTTCTTTTAAGTTGAAGAAGAAGGAGAGTAGAGGAGGTAAATATGTAACTTGTGTTTTGAAAATGTAGATTGGAAATGTGCATGTTTGCATTTAAGATTTCTTTGTAGGTTCAAGTACAAACATAAGATTAAAAATAAGGGTCTGTTTGGTATGGGGTAATGGAATGGACGAAGGAATGGAGTGGACGAGGTAATGAAATGGACGAGGGAATGCAATGGATCATTACCATTCCATGTCTTGTTTGGTTACCATGTGTGAATGGAATGAATTATTATTGTGTGTTGTTTGATAGTCAAGAAAAACGGAGTAATAAAATCAGCGGTGAGTGGTGGTCGGTGGTAGTGATTGTGGGTGGTTATAGGTGGCGGTGGTGGGTGTCGACGGCGGCGATGGGTGGTGGTGGTGACGACGATTGGTGGTTGCGGCAAGGTGGCCGTTGGTGGTGGGTGGCAGCAGAGGTAGCCGTTGGTGGCGGCGGCGACGGTTGGTGGTGGCAGTGGTGGTGGCGTCGACGATGGTGGGCGGCGGCGGAGACGAGTGGCGTTGGCGGTTAGTCACAACTGTGGGTGATAACGGTGGTGAGTGGGTGGTGGCGGCGGCAGTGGCGGGTGGCAGCGGTGGCTGTCAGGGTGAGGTGGTGGCGGGTGGCGGCGATGGCGTCGGTGTTGGGTGGTGGTGGTGGGTTGTGGCTAAGGTGGTGGGTTGTGGTGTTGTTGATGAATGGTGCAAGAGGGGATGGAATGAAAAAAAACATGGGGGTGGAAGGAATGATTTTGAGGGAATGGAATGTCTTTTGGAATGGGTGATTCCATTCCATTGACCAACCAAACACCATTTTCTTCATTCTCTCGTAATCATCCATTCCATTCCACATCTCATTCCTGCATACCAAACACTACCTAATACATTCCTTGTCTTGGAATGGACAGACATATGGAATTTAGTAATCATACAACACACCTTTGTGTGTTGGAATGGACAAAATAGTAATTGGTCTAGAACTAGAATTGGTAGAACTTTAAATAGAATAATAGGGTAATTAGGATGTTAACGTGTGGTATTTTGGATACATGTATAAATCGGTTTTGAGGGGTTTTTATGGACCGTTTGGTGGGTCTTGTGATGGAAAATTTGATAATAGTTGATGATTTCAAGATCACAGAAATCAAAGATCAAGCTTGAATTTAAAACTGTGCTGTTTTAAAATAGATTTAAGTAGAATTAAATCTTGTACATAGATGTATCATGTATATATGATTAAATATATATCATTATATATGTGTTCCTTTTCGTGGTTTAGAATCTAAAAAAATGTGTATACACATGAAAACATGAAAGATTTTATTAAGTTATGAAATGATATACTGAGCATAAAACTGACTTGAAAATACGTTTTAGCATCTTGATTGTTAAATCACCAACGTTTGCGTTTTGTGACGTTCGGAAACAGAATAATTTCGCAAAAACCAAATCTCATAAGTACAAAAATACTCGTAGAAAATTCGTATTTATTGGCGTTGTCAGTATTTTGTTCGTTTTCCGTTCGTTACCGTTCAACGTTTAGTAGATTTTTTCGTAGATCGTCATACGCGTACTATAATGTTGGATAGACATTCCTAGGCATCCAAAAGGCCTAATTAAGTTAATTCGCGTCATACATACTATTTATTATCGTTTTAAACATCTGCTAATCGCGTAATTAGAGGCGTAAATTACCGGTTGTCACATTCTCCCCCTGTTAATAAATTTTCGTCCTCGAAATTTAGACTATGTTAACTCCTTAGAGTTATGTTATGCATAGATAAATACGAACAGTACCAAAGTGAATGATCATGAAATCAAATCAAGACTTATTCGAATGTTGTGAATTCAAGGACGTAACTCAACAATAAGAACCCAACGGTTAAAAGGAATGCGTCTCAGAATTTGATGTCAAGGAAAACGAGACGTACAGATGCAGTCACTAGTGCAACTAAGTTAACAGGGGTCCAATAAAAGAGGAATTTCGAGCAATAGAATTTCAAACGGACGTTCACAATATGTAAATGAGTTCTAGAATCAATAACATCCACTATATGAAACTTAAAATCAACAAGCTCAAATGAAATAGTTTTGCATGAAACGGCTGATCGTGATTAGCATAAGTTACAAGTTTATACCAACGCCACAAGGTGTCGTAGTGAAACGATTCAATAATAGCGGTGATTGAACAAGTAACACCTGTATTTTGCATGAAACACTCGATCATGATTATGTAACAACCCGCTTTTTGGAAAGTCAAAGTACAAGTCAAAGTCAAAGTCAAAGGAAGAAAAGATTGCTAATTGCGATCTGTCACTCCTTGCTTGACTAGTAAAATCGTACTTTTGACTTGTAATCAGATTATATTATTTAATCGCTTTAATTGTATATTGTGGAGTATCTATTAATAATCGAGGTTTAATCGCATATTAATCGCTAATTGACTTATCGCTAATCGCTATCGCAATCGCAACTCGAATTATGTGTTATGGATATTGTTTTACGTGTGTGGGCTATTTATGTGTTACTTGTGCATGTTATGTTTATGTTGAGGTGTTAATCGCAATCGCAATTCTATCGCATCGCAATCTAATCGCAAACGCTAAATACAAGATATTTATAATGATTGTATGTTAGATATAGTAGTTAGGTTATTTATGTGACTATTGGGTAATACTATCGCATCGCTCACGCGAATCGCATCGCAACGCTCAACACGCGAATTGAAACAACAAAACTCAACGCGCCGGACACCAGGATCGAGTGGCCAACCGATCGAGTGGCCATCCGATCGGATTGCCATCCGATCGTTGACCAATCCGACACTTTGACACTTTCCTCTTTTGGAAACCCTATAAATACCCTCCTGTCACATCATTTGTGATGTGACAGCTCTCCCACTCGTCCAGCCGCGCTCCAAGCTTCTTTTCTCTCGATTTCTCGCGATTCTTGTAAGTTTTCAACTCAAATCTTGTACTTCTGTGATCTACACGCACTCCTTCACCTTTTTCACCTTTGAATTTTAACTTTTAACCGTGAAATCACCGGATTTTGGGTGTTCTAGGGTGATGTCATCATGGAGTTCTTATGAACTTCAAGGTTTGGCTTCATTCCGCCAAGAACAACTAAGATCTAAAGGATTTCCACAAGATTAAACAATGTTTTTGAATAGATCTATACATATTCATGGTTAAAAGAATTGAAAGATGTTTTCCAACTTTCTTTCAACTCTTTTACACTCAATGCACTCAAAACCGATAGAATCGGAGCTCGTTCCGACCTTCTACTCCTTCTTAGTGATGTGTTAGTCCAAGATCTGAATTCTATCCAAGGGACAATTGATTTCGGGTTAAGCATGAACCAGCGTCTCGAACAGTTAACTGATCGGACTAGGGTGATTCCTGTTCGATCGGATCACTTGGGTCAAGATGGGGTTTCTGTCGTTTAGCATGTTGTTAAACCGTCTCGAACAAACCGCAAACTTTCAAAATAACCAAGTTCAAGATGATCAGATGCGTTGGGATGGATTGTCGTCCGATCGGATTGCCATTTGATCGAACTGCAATCCGATCGGGTTGCACTTGAGCTTCCAAACAATTAATCATTTCCAAGTTTTCAAAGGACTGAACGTCGAACGGATTGTCGTCCGATAGGATTGCCATCCGATCGAATGACCATCCGATCATGTGACATTTGGAACTTTGGTACTTGATCATTTTCAAAGGAGCAACAGTTTCTAACGGATTGCTAACCGATCGGATTGCCATCCGATCTAGTAACCATCCTGCTGTGAACTTGTTCTCACTAAGTGTCGTGCCAATCGGATCGCTATCTGATCGAACTGCCATTCGATCGATCGACCTGAAGGGTAGAGATACTTCTCTGTTTTCAAAATGCTACAACGAAAACTTCAAAGCCATCATACACAAACACATCCTTACCAAACGAATGTCAATCCGACCGAATGGCCATCCGATCGGATGACCATCCGAAAGGATTGACATCTGATCGAATGACCATCCGATCGGATTGCCATCCGATCGGGTTACCGTTCGACACTTGGTCACTTCTCACCGTTTTACGCACCTCTCTTCGCTTATGCTATCGTTAACTGTTCAGGCTAATCACGCTAGCGCTCCCTTCAATCCATTTCCATCGCTGTTAGTATACTCGATCCCTTTTTGCTTTTGCACTTTTGGGTGTTACATACGTTACATATTCTAAATCACAATCGAACACACAACACAAACACTACTTATACGCTGACCGTTATTGCATGTTACTTGTTACTCGATGAATGCTTGTATGTTATGTTAACACAGTGATTGTTGCCTGACGCCTTAGCAACGATAGTACTATTTGTTTGGACTCAGCACCTGTCGTGGACAGGGGTTGTTAAGGTTACCTCTTCACATGTCACAGTGGTAATATGTGTTGCGCATTCTAAAACTCGCAGTCTAGTCTATGCATATTTCATTGTCGATAACCTAATAGCTTCACATTATACATGTTACATGTTGGTTATGCGTAAACGCTTTCGAACTCTACTATTACTATTAAACTTGTATGCTCACCTTTACACTATGTGTATTGACCTCTATTTTAACGTATGTGACAGGTGCTTAGGATGCTATGCTTGCTATTTGATGGAATTGAGCTAGGTTGGAGTCTTAGAAACAAACACTTTAAATATGAGTTGTCGAAACAGTTTATTTGTTTTTGAGATAATATGTCTCTAATAATTATTTTACTGAATATGTTTTGGAATGGGACTTAACGTTAAATATTAGGTAATGTTAGTTGTTATGGATTTCTCTTGGACAATCTGTTTCGCTTAGTGTCGCGCCCTGATGTTTCCGTCATCGGTTGGGGTGTGACAGATTGGTATCAGAGCCATAACTATAGGGAATTAGGCGAGACACGACCTATTCCGGGTCGATGTCTTAGAAACGACCTAGTCTATAGTCTAAGTACCAACAGACCGACTTGTGCATACCCAGTGTGGGTGTTGTACGAGCTTATTCGCTATTTCTCGCTCACACTCGCTGTACACTACACACTTGCGCGAACATCGGATACTACAGTTCTACGCAAGATCAGCCTTTCCTAAGGCTGGACACACACTCAAACGGATGATTTGGTTAAGATTAGGTGTGAAAACTGTAAACTCTCGACCAAATCATTTATTCCATTCACCATTTTTACTATAAACAAGAGAAATTGCGTTGAACTAGGAGTGAAATCCACACTTCGACGCATATCTCCTTATCTATCCTGTGATTTCATCACACAAACATGAACGTAGTCGCTAAGTTAGGGGTGAAACCCGAACCTTGATGACTCGTTCTACTCTCTAATGTGGTTTTACAAAACTCTCACCAAAGTCTCGACGGACTCCAACGACTTGAGGTCGCACTGTGACTGTAAGGATGCGTGCCAATTGCTCAAATTGAAGCGAGAGCACAGTCCAGAAAGCCAAAGTGTGGACTTAAGGTCCTTGTGAATAGTCGGATCACTTTGGGAAGTCAATCTCTACACACACCCGAGACAATCTCTCCTCGATTTTATGTGATTTATCGCTTTTATGATCGATTTTATGTGGAATTTATGTGATTTATATGATGATTTGTTAACGTTTTGAGATAAACAGTACGGTGGTACTGATGGTTTCGAATCCACGTTTCTCGCTCCGCCAAAACACACACAATTCACACCATGTTAACAAATCGTGCTATGCTACTCGCTGTGTACTCGCTAATCGCAATCGCTATACTTAATCGCTATACGCTGCTGTGAAGGATAGGTGAATACGTGCAACATATGTGTTAGGTTAGCCTATGTGTGCTTATGTGCTTATGTGTCTATGTGCTTATGTGATTCTGTGATTTTGTGCTTATGTGGATTTCGTGAATGGCTGTGTTCCTGAGCTTTATGGTGAACCGTTAGACTATACTAGGAGTAATCGAAATAGTGTTTGAGTCCTATGGCGATGTCTGTTGCAGACAATGTCGTCGTTTGGAACATTCCACTCGCGTACTGCTCGCCGAAACCATGATGACAAACGCATCGCCGCTCTCGTCTCTAAGCAAATGGCGAAAGTCATCCCCCAGATCATCAGTGATCTGAATGAGAATGCAAGCAAGTCCTCGGAAGAGTCCAGGACAGATACTCCCAAGGCTGCTTTTAGCTTCAAGCAGTTCAAAGCATGCGGACCAAAAGAATTCACCGGAGAAGATGGTCCTACGGCCATGTTTCAATGGTTTGATTCTATCAAAGTCACCCTGCACCAGAGTGGCTGTCCAGAAATCCTGCACACCGTCAATGCTACCGGCGTCTTCCAATCCTGCGCTCTTGATTGGTGGACGGCCGAGAGGAACAAACGAGGAAACGATGCAGCTTTTGGATTGTCTTGGGATGAGTTGAAGAACATAATGATGCAAGAGTTATGTCCTCCCCAAGAACTCCAAAAGCTTGAGGATGAATTCTGGCACATAAAGCAGGAGGGCGGAGATAACGCTGGTTTGACTGCCCGCTTCAAGTAGTTGAGTATTATCTGTCCCAGTCAGGTTACTACCCCAGATGTCACAATCAAGAAGTATATCCGTGCTCTTCCGGATTATGTTGCAGACTTTGTTCAAGCTGCAAAAACGACAACGATCGAGGAAACCAACCTGCTCGCTACAGAGATAAACGATAAGCGAGTCAGGGCAGGTTATTTTGACAAAACCTCCAAGAATCTGCATCAAGTCACAGCCGCTGCCACCACTGAAACCACTGCCGCAGCACAGTCATCAAAGCTCTCGAGACGTAGGAGGAAGAACAACAGCAGTTCCAGCAACAAGAACTGTGCGATCACTGCAGCTCCGCTCCAAACAGTACCAGCACCACCGCAACCTCAACACCGCCAAGTAGCGGAACATGTGGTCAATGCACCACCTGCCAAGCGTGCATACACTGGACCACACCCACTTTGCCCTACTTGTACTTATCATCACCCGGTGGGTATCGCATGTCGGTTCTGCATTCATTGCAATATGTACAGCCACTTCACCGCCAACTGCCGTACAGGTCCACGTCAAACCCCAGCTCCAACCCAAGGTCAAGCTCCAGCTCAACAAGCTCTACTTACTGCTCCTCAAGGCCATCAAGCGGCTCCTGCACACGCGATCCATGCTAGAGCTTGCTATGCGTGTGGTGATCCCAACCACTTCGCGAACATGTGCCCCAATCGAGTGGTGAAGCAAAAGCCACAACAAGAGCAGCCCCAGCAGCAGCCTCAGCAACAGCAGCAACAGCCAGCAGCCCGTGGACGTGCATTCAACATCAACGCCCGTCAGGCTCAAGAAGACAACAATGTGGTCAATGGTACGTTCCTTGTGAATGGTATATATGCGTCGTGTTTATTTGATACTGGAGCAGATAACTGTTTTGTCTCGTTTGAATTAGAAAAGCTCCTTAATCGTAAGCGCGCTCATCTTCCCTCGACGTTCGATGTTGAAGTTGCCACCGAAAGGATCGCCGCAGTCAATTCTGTTCTACGTGATTATACGCTTGAACTCAACAATCACGTCTTCCCTATCGATCTTATTCCGATGCAGCTCGGTAGTTTTGACATCATAGTAGGCATGGATTTTCTTCACGAGAATCGTGCTGAAGTTGTTTGCTTCGATAAGATGATTCGTTTCTCGCTCGCTAATGGTGATCTACTTTGTGTGTATGGCGAAACTCCTTTGAAAGGTCTTAAACTCATGTCGTGTGTCCAAGCTAGTAAGTATCTCCGCAAGGAATACCAAGCTTTCTTAGCACACATCGTAGTAGCGGAGAAGGAAAAGAAAGGTAACCCAGTAGTGAAGGACGTTGTTGTTTGTGAATTCCCTAACGTTTTTCCCGACGATTTACCCGGATTACCTCCCACTCATGAAATCGATTTTCGAATCGACCTCATTCCTGGAGCAAATCTTGTTGCTAAAGCGCCTTATCGTCTCGCTCCTTCTGAAATGCGTGAACTCTCGAGTCAGCTCCAAGAACTACTTGAAAAGGGTTTATTCGCCCTAGCACCTCTCCATGGGGCACACCTGTCCTTTTCGGCAAAAAGAAGGATGGTTCGATCCGGATGTACGTCGACTATAGGGAGTTGAATAAGCTGACAATCAAGAATCGCTATCCCTTGCCTCGAATCGATGATTTGTTTGATCAATTACAAGGTCCTATGTGTTTTTCTAAGATCGATCTACGCTCAGGCTATCACCAACTACGCATTCAAGAAGAGGATATTCCCAAAACCGATTTTCGAACCCGCTATGGTCATTACGAGTTCATTGTCATGCCTTTTGGTTTGACTAATGCTCCCGCGGTGTTCATGGATCTAATGAATCGAGTGTGCAAACCCTTCCTTGACCGCTTCGTAATCGTGTTCATCGATGATATCCTGATCTATTCCAAATCAAAAGTCTAACACTCGCAGCATCTACGTTTGGTTCTTGAGTTGCTCCAAGGAAACCGTCTCTACGCCAAATTCTCCAAGTGCGAATTCTGGCTGGAGGAGGTCCAATATTTGGGTCACATTGTCAATAGTCAAGGTATTCACGTCGATCCCGCGAAGATCGAAGCTGTTAAGAGTTGGGTTACACCCAAGAATCCGTCTGAAGTCTGTTCTTTTCTCGGACTGGTAGGCTATTATCGCTGATTTATCGAAGGTTTCTCTAAGATCACTGTACCGCTTACCTCTCTTATGCATAAGGACAAACCTTTTGTTTGGGGAACCAAACAAGAGCAAGCCTTTCAAGCTCTTAAAGCTATGCTTTGCAATGCTCCCGTGCTCTCACTGCTCGACGGAAACGATGATTTTGTAGTCTACTGCGATGCCTCTAACCTTGGTCTTGGTTGTGTTCTCATGCAACGAGATAAGGTTATCGCGTACGCTTCTCGACAGCTCAAGATCCACGAGAAGAACTACACCACACACGACCTTGAGCTTGGCGCAGTTGTTTTTGCGTTAAATATTTGGTGACACTACCTTTACGGTACCAAGTGTACGATCTTCACCGATCATAGGAGCCTACAGCATATCTTTGACCAGAAAGAACTGAATATGCGTCAACGCCGGTGGGTAGAACTGCTCAACGATTACGACTGTGAGATACGTTACCATCCAGGCAAAGCAAATGTCGTTGCCGACGCTCTCAGCCGACGAAGCTATCTGCATAGCATTCGTAATGTTCAAGCCCAGCATCATCTCGAAACTCTTATCCGTGACGCTCAGCATGCTTGTTTTACTGAACGAAATTTGAAGAAGGAAAGGATTCTAAATGATGGCACCCAAATCGAGAATAAATCGAATGGTATCTTTCACTATTTGGACCGAATTTGGATTCCCAAGCGCACCAACTTACGACAACTTCTGATGGACGAAGCCCACAAATCTCGGTATTCTATTCATCCCGGTGCTGACAAGATGTACCAGGACATGCGCTACAAGTACTGGTGGCCGGGCATGAAGAAGGATATCGCTATCTACATTTCGAAGTGCCTGACCTGTTCCAAGGTCAAGGCTGAGCATCAAAGACCCTCTGGCTTACTCGTTCAACCCGAAATCCCGATGTGGAAAGGGGAGAGTATAACTATGGACTTCATAACGAAACTTCCCCGTACTCAATCAGGTCATGATAGCATTTGGGTTGTAGTTGACCGTTTGACCAAGTCAGCTCACTTCCTGCCGATACGAGAAGACTTTAAGGTAGAAAAATTAGCCCGAATCTACACCGACGAGATCATTGGTCGGTTTACCTCGCGTCTTTGGGAAACGTTTCAATCTGCTCTTGGTACTACTCTTAATCTAAGTACCGCATTACATCCCCAAACCAACGGTCAGACTGAAAGAACGATTCGCACCCTTGAAGACATGTTTCGCTCGTGTGTCATAGATTTCGGTGGTAATTGGGATGCGCACTTACCTTTGGTCGAATTCTCGTACAATAACAGTTATCATTCTAGCATACAAATGGCACCATTTAAGGCTTTATACGGAAGAAAATGTCGATCGCCTTTTGTATGGCACGAGATCGGAGACGCGCAAATTACCGATCCCGAACTGTTGCAAGAAACGACTGACGAAATCCTCCAAATTCGAGACAATCTATTGAAAGCTTGGAGCCGACAGAAAAGTTACGCTGATAGACGCCGCAAGCCTATTGAATTTGACATTGGCGATCACGTACTCCTAAAGGTTGCACCTTGGAAGGGGGTGATCAGATTCGGCAAGAAAGGAAAGCTCGCGCCTCGATATGTTGGACCCTTTAAAATTCTGGAAAGGATTGGAAAAGTGGCCTACAGACTCGAACTACCAGAGGAACTGAGTAACATCCACCCGACTTTCCACGTTTTAAACCTCAGAAAGTGCTTGGCCGACCAGGAATTACATGTCCCTCTTGAGGATTAACAAGTGGACAAAACATTACACTTCGTGGAAAAGCCTGTCGAGATCGTGGGACGAGAAACCAAGGTCCTTAGACCCTCACGCATTCACATTGTAAAGGTTAGCTGGGAAGGCAAACGAGGCGCCGAGTTCACATGGGAACTCAAAAGCGACATGAAGGCGAAGTACCCGCAACTGTTTGTTACGCCTACTTCTTAAATTTCGGGACGAAATTTCCTAAAGTAGGGGAGGCTGTAACAACCCGCTTTTTGGAAAGTCAAAGTACAAGTCAAAGTCAAAGGAAGAAAAGATTGCTAATTGCGATCTGTCACTCCTTGCTTGACTAGCAAAATCGTACTTTTGACTTGTAATCGGATTATATTATTTAATCGCTTTAATTGTATTATGTGGAGTATCTATTAATAATCGAGGTTTAATCGCTAATCGACCTATCGCAAATTGCTGTCGCAATCGCAACTCGAATTATGTGTTCTGGATATTGTTTTACGTGTGTGTGCTATTTATGTGTTACTTGTGCATGTTATGTTTATGTTGAGGTGTTAATCGCAATCGCAATTCTATCGCATCGCAATCTAATCGCAAACGCTAAACGCAAGATATTTATAATGATTGTATGTTAGATATAGTAGTTAGGTTATTTGTGTGACTATTGGGTAATACTATCACATCGCTCACTCGAATCACATCGCAATGCTCAACACGCGAATCGAAACAACAAAACTCAACGCGCCTGACACCAGGATCGAGTGGCCAACCGATCGAGTGGCCATCCGATCGGATTGCCATCCGGTCGGTGACCAATCCGACACTTTGACACTTTCCTCTTTTGGAAACCCTATAAATACCCTCCTGTCACATCATTTGTGAGGTGACAGCTCTCCTACTCGACCAGCCGCGCTCCAAGCTTCTTTTCTCTCGATTTCTCGCGATTCTTGTAAGTTTTCAACTCAAATCTTGCACTTCTATGATATACACGCACTCCTTCACCTTTTTCACCTTTGAATTTTAACTTTTAACTTTTAACCGTGAAATCACCGGATTTGGGGTGTTCTAGGGTGATGTCATCATGGAGTTCTTATGAACTCCAAGGTTTGGCTTCATTCCACCAAGAACAACTTAGACCTGAAGGATTTCCATAAGATTAAACAATGTTTTCGCATAGATCTACACATATTCATGGTTAAAAGGATTGAAAGATGGTTTTCCAACTTTCTTTCAACTCTTTTACACTCAATGTACTCAAAACCGATAGAATCGAAGCTCGTTCCGACCTTCTACTCCTTCTTAGTGATGTGTTCATCCAAGATATGAATTCTATCCAAGGGATAACTGATTTCGGGTTAAGCCTGAACCTCCGTCTCAAACAGTTAACTGATCAGACTAGGGTGATTCCTGTTCGATCGGATCAGTTGGGTCAAGATGGGGTTTATGTTGTTTAGCACGTTGTCAAACCGTCTAGAACAAACCGCAAACTTTCAAAATAACCAAGTTCAAGACGATCAGATGCATTGGGAAGGATTGTCGTCCGATCGGATTGCCATCCGATCGCAATCCATCCGATCGGATTGCCGTCCGATCGGATTACCATCCGTTGCCATCCGATCGAACTGCAATCCGATCGGATTGCACTTGAGCTTCCAAACAATTAATCATTTCCAAGTTTTCAAAGGACTGAACGTCGAACGGATTGCCGTCCGATCGGCTTGCCATCCGATCATGTCGCATTTGGAACTTTGGTACTTGAACATTTTCAAAGGAGCAACAGTTTCCAACGGATTGCTATCCGATCGGATTGCCATCCGATCGAGTAACCATCCTGCTGTGAACTTGTTCTCACTAAGTGTCTTGCCAATCGGATCGCTATCTGATCGAACTGCCATTCGATCGATCGACCTGAAGGGTAGAGATACTTCTCTGTTTTCAAAATGCTACAACGAAAACTTCAAAGCCATCATACACAAACACATCCTTACCAAACGATTGTCAATCCGACCGAATGGCCATTTGATCGGATGACCATCCGAACGGATTGACATCCGATCGAATGACCATCCGATCGGATTGCCATCCAATCGGGTTACCGTTCGACACTTGGTCACTTCTCACTGTTTTACGCACCACTCTTCGTGTCACACCCCGATATTTCCACATATTACCGGTGGGCCCGGCAGGGAGTATCGTGACATAGTTGATATCATCATAGTCAATACACACAATATAATAGCACAGCGGAAGGCTTGGTGAATAAACTATTACAAACCATAATGTCTGAGTGTTCGGGTGAAAGAATATACAGACTGGAATGAAATAAGATCCACAGGCGGATCATAAATAAATACAAAGAAACAAAATAACAGACTGCAGGCATCTATGGATTTGCAAGATCCTCTTATGACACCTAATAACTCCAGCCTATTACGAGAGGTACCTGTGAAATCAGTCTTTAAGAAAATACGTCAGTTTACACTGGTAAATACAATTAACTGACTCTTTTGAAAACATTTATGAAAATTGATTTAAGTGCACATGGCACAAATCTTTTATAACTTGGGACAATTATTTAAATATAATCTTGTATACAGATTTACATGTTTGTCTTACAATTGGGGCCGGTTGGAAGCCGGTCGTGATTAACCAACTCACCACTTATAGAACCCACAAAGGAGTTATCCCCAACATGTGGGTTTATATTTTTAGCATTCGCATCTGTCAGGTGTATGCCTACACCCCGTGCATAGGTCGTGGCCATTTTCAAATGAAATGAGCCGAGGATATCCAGGACACGGTCGTATGAACCCCCGATGCTTTTGTTATCAAACAAGACAGATTAAAACGGGTTATGTAAATTTATTAATCACAATCCGATTAAATGATTTCATACCCGACCAAGTGGTATTATTATAATACCATATCCCAAGCCCGTATAAGGGAAAATAAGTTAAAAGTATTTACCTGATGCTAGCAGTAAAAATCCTAAAGCTTTTCGAAGGCACCTTCTACTGGAAGCTATTTAATCTGTATAGAAGGTTTATTAACCTATTAGGATGCTAACGGGTCTTTAATTTAGTCAAGGACTTAGACCGGCTAGCTAGAAGAAAACTTTACGGTTCTAAACGCTCGATTAAGCGGAGACCGGAATAGAATGTGATTTAGACCCGACAAGCTTGGATACTTGTATAATATGGGTAAACCAAACACATTCTGAAATTTGAGGATTTAATGATAATGTTTGACCCGTTTTGGCTATTTTATGTAAACTAGTCACATAAGCCGATCCGAACGCGTAAACGCGTAACGGGTAATCAAATAAATTATATACAGGTCTTAATCATTATTATGCTCAAATATGTTAATACATCAGTAAGATGTTAACATATATACCCAAAAAGTAATTTAAACCAAAATAAGTCCCATAAGGGCATTTTGGTAATTTTAATGCCCATAAAAGAGTTTAAATATGAAACTGAGTTTCAGGTCTGATTTAATTAGTAAAAATATGTATTTTTATGAGTTATATCAGTAGGGTATTTTATATATGTGAAATTTATCCTATATAACCAAACTATGTCCCGTATGGGCATTTTGGTAATTTCACATAGGCTTTAAAGGTCCAAATATACTTCTGAGTTCAAAAACTTTGGCTTACTGTTTAATTATATAAATTAGCTTAAAACATCAGTGGTTAATAAGTTTTATATGTCAAAAATAGTTTTGACCCATACTAGGTGCTAAAAACGCTTAAAAGTCGGTTTAAAGGGGTATTCGGGTTAAAATAGGAAATCTGAGTTTTTGATCAGTTTAAAAGGTTTAAAATACTTTATTTATCATATAGGATCAGTAGCAAAAGGTTTGGCATTGAAAATTTATGTAAAACTCATTTTATGCATGAAAAGGGTAAAACCGACAATTACCGAAATCAAGCTATAATCCTATGTTATGCTCAGCCTAAAAATAAATAAAAATCTTCAAAAATCCCAAAATATTATTTTACATCAGTAGGTACAAATTTTGATATAAAAAATCGGGTTTAAATAGGCTTTATGTTAATTACGCCATTTAACTAATAAAAAGCTCCTTAATTACGCTATTGAGCATAACTCTTATTCTAGACCTCAAACTGAATTCAAATTTTCGTGACATGTCTAAATATCAGTAGCAAAGGTGTTAGTCTAAACACATTGCTAAAAATCTCAGTTGTAAGTAAAAAGGGTGTTTATGGCATTATTGAGCATAATTACGATCAAGTGCATATAATTCAAACCACTAGGTACCATGCAATATAACTCCAGAGGGTTATACTACTAAGTAATGTGGTCCTAATGAAAGCTCAAAACATGGGAGAATTAAGCTTGAATGGTTCAGAACTGAAAGTCAAAGCAAAAGTCAAGCTTTTGCGACTTTCGGTTATAAATTGACCTTAGACTATTAATTATCGGGTTAGGACTGATAAAACATGTTTTAATATTGATTACCAAGTCATTAGAATGTAAAAATATAATTTAGAACCTCTGTTTTATTAATTAGAATCATTTTTGTAATTTCTGTCCAGTTTGACTTTTTGTCAAACTACTTTGACCCGACAATTGATCAGTCAAACGAGATAATTAGGAGGTGCCCTTTTAAGGGTTAATCACCTACACTAATGTGGTTCTATAACCACTTTCAATTTGATCAGTGGTTAAGCCACATGTAATTAAAACGAAAGTCAAACTAATTTCACGATAAGTTTGACTTTAGAGTAATTAAGCTAATTAAAACAACTAAACAAGAAATTAGAGGCTTACTACAAGTCCTAGCTGTCTTTTCTACACTTGATAATCCTCTTCTTACTGATGGAAGCTCCAGGACAAGTCCCTCAAGTGAATTGTTTGCAAATGTGTTTATGAACACAAGAATAGGCTCTCTTATATAGCAAATTCCATGAATCTAGATCACTTCCAGGTGTAATTTGAGGCACTGGGATCACCCCAGGTGTCCTAGCTAATGAAATTAACCGACTTATAGCTCATAGACTCGATACAAACTAGCCTAAGGCGGTGGAATAGGCAAAACCCGCACATGTCAACATTTTTCTGATACTGGCACTCTGAGGCGGGCCGCGTAAGATATAGGGGGAGGCTTACGCGGGCCGCTTGGTCCGTCAGATCAGGTAAAACAAGTTCCAAAGCGGGCAGTTTCAGTCCCTGATCGTTTTTAACCCTTTTTAACCTCGTTGTTGACATGTAGGGCCCTTGTAGTTAGTATGTTGAGGTTCTAGGATGAATAAACTAACTTCGTTAGGCTCCTGTTCGTTAAATGATCTATGAAAGCAAGTTTCATCAAGTTGACACTTTTGGCCCAAAGTCTTGAAAACATGCTTAACGAGATCAAAACCACGTGAAATTTATACCACTTATTCTTGAGAGTATATTTGAATATTTTGAAGCCTCGGTTTCGTTAAAAGGTCACTCAGAGGTCAGAATTGACATATTGACACGTTTAACCCTTGTAGTTTTAAAATTTTCCGATTATTTTTACAAACGGCTTCTCATATCCAATCAACCACTCGATTAAGAATATATTTATCACGTATGGTCACTCAGAGGCTCAATTTTGTCATGTTAACACTTTTAGTCCCTGTGGTTTCATAGTTTCACTGTTTGACAAATTTAGTCCTTCAAACTCAATCTTTCACAACTTTTAGAGTTTAGGACACGTGTCTTTACATAATTGGACACGTTTTTACGTGGTGTTACACTTCGCTTATGCTATCGTTAACTGTTCAGGCTAATCACGCTAACGCTCCCTTCAATCCATTTCCATCGCTGTGAGTATACTCGATCCCTTTTTGCTTTATGCACTTTTGGGTGTTACATACGTTACATATTCTAAATCACAATCGAACATACAACGCAAACACTACTTATACGCTGACCGTTATTGCATGTTACTTGTTACTCGATGAATGCTTGTATGTTATGTTAACACAGTGATTGTTGCCTGACGCCTTAGCAACGATAGTACTATTTGTTTGGACTCAGCACCTGTCGTGGACAGGGGTTGTTAAGGTTACCTCTTCACATGTCACAGTGGTGATATGTGTTGCGCATTCTACAACTCGCAGTCTAGTCTGTGCATATTTCATTGTCGATAACCTACTAGCTTCGCATTATACATGTTACATGCTGGTTATGCGTAAACGCTTTCGAACTCTACTATTACTATTAAATTTGTATGCTCACATTTACACTATGTGTATTGACCTCTATTTTAACGTATCTGACAGGTGCTTAGGATGCTATGCTTGCTATTTGATGGAATTAAGCTAGGTTGGAGTCTTAGAAACAAACACTTTAAATCTGAGTTGTTGAAACAGTTTATTTGTTTTTGAGATAATATGTCTGTAATAATTATTTTACTGAATATGTTTTGGTATGGGACTTAACGTTAAATATTCGGTAATGTTAGTTGTTATGGATTTCTCTTGGACAATCTGTTTCGCTCAGTGTCGCGCCCCAATGTTTCCGTCATCGGTTGGGGTGTGACAGATTAGCACAAGCTGCAAATTCTACTGACGCCACAAGGTGTCGTAGTGAATGAAACGATTCAATAATAGTGGTGATTGAGAAAGTATCACCTGTATTTGAAATCAAACTAAAGCACAATGAAGTAAATCTGTAAATTTGTTTCTAACATCATAGGATTTTTCAATTGAAAATGGAACATCAAAGAAATAATGTTTTCGATCGAAGATGAAGAAGTAATGAATATCGCAAAACTTTCGATCGATGTTGAAAGAACCGTTAGGAGGTACACCGGAATATAATATGAGTTTGTGTATCATTATCTTAACACACGATTGTATTAAGACTGCTTTAATATGATAAATCAGAGCGGATTTAAAGCAAATCCATAAATAAATATTTAGATCCGTGCATGAGATGTGTAGACGAGATTAGCGCAAGATTCAAATTACTGAAAACACCACCACAAGGTGTCGAAATCAACAAACGACTTAATGGAGTCGTAGTACAAACAAGTCTACTACGACTCGGAACAAATGAAACACTTGTTAAAACGAATTTGAATATGATGTTTTCAATACATCATATGGTGTCTTGAATCGAATATGTGTAATGGACATGTTCAAACAATTGAACTGGGTTTCGGCGCAGTCCAACACAAATACATGTATCGACAAGGAAATTTTCAGCATGGTTACAACGAAAAACCATGTACGTGACTTGAAAAGAAAAGAAGTTTTCGAGAAGTTCGTTGACTCGATAGCAAAGAGTCAACACTTACAAGGAAGTAGATCATCCAAATCACGAAGCAGTAATTATATATATTGGTGATATATATATATATGTGTGTGTGTGTGTGTATATATATATATTAAGGGCCAGGATCATTTCAGAACCATAAATATTTACAGAACTCGCAGAACTCCTAATAAACAATCTTTTTAATTATATATTTTTATGTTTAGGATAATTTTATCATTTATTATGTGTATTTTTACGATTACATACATGTTAAGAGTAATTTTATCATTTTTTATATGTAATTTTATAATTACACATATGTAAATTAGTTTTTTTACATATCTGTAATTAGTTATGACACATATATATAATTTTGGCAATTAAACATATGTAAACTACTTTTAACATGTATGTAATCAAAGAAATACATATAATAGATGATAAAAAGATCCTAAATACAACAACTTATATATAAAATGATTATTTATTAGGAGTTCTGAAAGTTCTGTAGTTATTTAGAGTTCTGAAATGAACTCAACTCTATATATTAATTTATATCTATCTTAGTTGATTTTTTTTCTAAGTAACAGAATTACACATATACATATATAGTATAGTAGGCGTTGACTTTCTAATACTGCATTTCCCTCTCGTCATATTTCCAGACGAGTTTTTCCCCGATTTGGCGTATCCGGTTTCATTCCTCAACCAACTCTTCACCATAGTGGCGAAGTTCTTCCACATTCTCATGGCTCATGGGCGGCATAGGAGCTGGTACGGGTTCAGGGTAAAGTGGTTCTGGTTCTCTGTAGGGATATGGGTTATTCAGTATTTCCTGAATCGCCCATTCGTTGGCCCACCACTGTTCTAAAGGGTTCGGTGCTAGAATCCTGGATATTTCGTTGGGATCGAAGGCTTGGATTGGAAGTTGGTTCTCCTGGTTTTGTTCTAGGTTCATGGGTTGGTCAGGATACAAAGGTATTAATTTTGATTCTGGTACTGCTACTTGGCTGAGATCAAATTCTACATCTGCATTTCCAAACATATGAAAGTTGGCTAGTTGCCTATCCAATTCCTCTTCCCATACAGGTCTAGCTTCTGGATTTTGGGTATTTCTCTCAGCTCTATTCACTATTGCTTGTTGTTGGGCTTTTCTCATTCTTTTTCTCCTTTCTACTTTGGCTCTACTAAATCACCCTCTTTTCTTAGGGGAAAAGGTTCTTCGGAATTGGCTTTAAAAACAAAGATTCCCTCGGAATCGGCTGCATATCTGGCGGTTGGTTGGGATGTTCCTTCATCCATTGGAGAATGAGGTAGGTGACGATAAGCGTCAGATATACCTTGATCACTCATACTGTAAACTAAGAAAATTGTCAAAATGACATAAAATAATAATATACATATTTACACAGAATAACACATAAGTTATTTCCTAACATAATCGGTTAAAATTTAGATATTTAAAAGAACACCTAAATGGCTTAAACTAGTGGCTCTGATACCACCTTCTGTCGCAACCCCGACCCCACCACGGAAGCGGGAGCCGCGAACACGAGCCGGTGGTATCGGTGTTTATTAATTTGGTAGCGGAAATGAGACATCAGGATCGTAGTTAGGAAATAAATTTCAGAGTTTCAAAAGACCAAACTTTTATAATAAACAAATGGGATTAAACCCATATTTCATTATTAGTGTCTTTATAGGGATATAAACCCTAGTTGCTGAAAATATAAACTTTTTATTTAGGTAACTTTTATAGCCACTTTCTTTAAGCCTTCAGTGCTCCACAGCTGGCTTCTAATAGAGTTCACATCAAGTTACCTGAAACGCGTTTTTTTTAATATTTTATCAGCAAGAAATACTGGCGAGTACATTCCAGATTATTAAAATAAGCTTTTATAACGTTACAGTATTAAGAGCGATTACAATGTTTTTATCTACCTAATTACTCATTCAGTATTTGTCACATTGGCAGTTACAATGACCGTGGTCATATTACTATTGGCTAACTCTTTGTCCAATAGTAACACTTGATTAGTAGTGTATACAAAACCCCACATACTGGCAGTAATTGTAGAATACAAAAACTTAATCACTGTAAGTATACTTGATAAACATTTAGGGTTTTGCAAAGCATTTAAGTATAATGGCTCACAAATTGTGAGAAAAGGAGAATGACTCACATTGTAGACTTATGTTTTTCTAAGGGCTTCCTGGTGATATTTTCTGATTATATTCTTGAGTTTCTATTAAAAACATACAATGCACGCGTGTTAGTAAAATAACTCAAATCACATTAGCCATACAACATGAGACAGAACCCTAACGAACTTAGTCAGGCAGAGCCTTGACATGCGTTGATGGGTCCTAGATCAATCGGGTAGGGTAACGAATTAGTGATCGGGGGTTAAAATACTTACAACGGGGCAGAGCTTCGTGTTTTAGGGGGGTATTTAGCTATAATTTTTTAGCTATAGCATAGAGAGAAAGAAAGAAACTAAACGAGGATTGAAAGTGCCTGAACTGCTCTATTTATACGTGAAAACGAAGCCCGTTGCGCCCCGCGACAGCCCCCTCTCCTTCCTGTCGCGCCCCGTGAGAGTCCCCTAGCTATGGCTAGGGTTGACCAATCACCACTATAGGTGTGCCACGTGTGTGACACGTGGCATCTTGAGTGTCCGGTAAACACAAGGTTGTCGCGCCCCGCGACCGACCTTCACAAAACCTGCCGCGTCCCGTGACAGGTGTATTTTTCTTGATTTTTCATTTTTTTAATAAAAATTAACGTTACGCGGGTTCGGTTTCGGACATACGGGTTAATTTAGGGTGTTTTCGAGGGTTGTTATACAGACGGGTTCACCTGGGTGGCCTGAAATCTGTTTTAATGGAAGCGTGTTGAACACATGCCTCAATCACCTCATGTTTCTTTTCTTGTTTGGTTCATTTTCATTGCAATGCGTTTTGCAGTTTTCATTCTGTTTGTAATTTGTAATGCTTATTTTGTTTCGTTTTGTTTTTAATTTTCAAGAACCAGTGTAATATGTTTACTAGTTTCTTTTTGTTTCTGATTTCTAATCTATATTAGAAATTAATAAAGTGGTATTTTCTTTTCTTTGTGAACGACTCTCCAACAAATCATTAGTTTTTTGTGGAGTTAATTGCCCGGATGGTCCCTGTGGTTTCTCATTTTTTCACCTTTAGTCCCCAACTTTTTAAAATTACACGTATGCTCCTTGTGGTTTGACCTTTTGTTACTCCGATAGTTCCCTGAGTGGATGTCTGTTAGTTTGTTCAGTTAAATTAGTGTAAAATGACTTAACTACCCTTATCATTTATAATACTAATTGAATTAAAACATTAAAAAACATCAAGTGGGACCTACTCACCACTCACCCCCAACTTCATCTTCAACCTCTATCACCCAACCTTCTACCATCACCATTTTCTCCATCAAGCACCACCCAAACCTGAAACATCAAGTTCGCCTTATGGTTGCGGGTGACCGTGGCACCGGTAAATCGAGCCTAATTGCGGCAGCTTCATCGGAGAGATTTCCGGAGAGTGTTTCTCCGTACTTCCTCAAAACTCGTCTTCCTGCAGATTATTATCCGGATGCGGTTCCTGTTATGATTATCGATACGACGTCTAGGTCTGGATTGTGCATTTTTTGTTGATTTGTTTGATTGTTTGAGTTGTGCTGTTGTTTATTAGGTTTTTGAATTAATTGTTGATGTAGTTTGGAAGGTAAAGCTAAGTTAGAGGAATAATTTGTAACACCCCAAAACCCGAATGTTTATATTTGCCGTATGTTCCTATATGACTTAGCATGAAATAAATAAATAACTAGGCTATTTAACCTAGTTAAATGTGTGGTTAAAAGTATTAACTGACGAAAGTAGTGCAAATTATGTTAAGTGACAAACACGAGGGGCTAAATGGAACAAGATGGAAGTTGGATTATTAAAATGAAATATCACCACACACAAACACACACTTCGTGTGTGTTCTTGAACATTCAGGAGCTCTAAAGATCCAAAACCCTAACTCAACTATAACCATCAAATTGAAGGGTGAATCAAGGCTTAAATTCACAACCGAACATGGATTAATGATCACCTTTACAAGGGGATCAGAATGTATGTCTTAAAATTTAGATTGGTGATTATGCACGAAGTGGGTTATGTTAGAAATCGCGAAATTGTATGAAATTGAGTATGAGTATGTGTTAGAATCATCATATAGGACATGGATTATGCGTGGTTTGGGGTAATTTGATGTTTGGAGGTGAAACCCACTTCTAGTGGTGAAGATGGCGACATGGGTGTGTCACCCATGTCCAATCCTTGTTCAAATCTTGTTGTGCTATGTTGTATGTAATGCGTTCTTGTTAGGTAGATTGAATGTGATATGAATTTGTTGATGTTTTTGTGTTAATTGATGAATGTAAGCATAAAGTAGGAATTAAAGCATGAAACACTTGTACATTATGCATAAATTGTGGCATGCACACCAAGTGTTTGATGAAATGCCTAGGTGAGATTAATAGATGAAATGGTATGCAAGTAATGGATGAAATCATATAATATGGGGATATGATGTATTTGATGATAAATAAACATGAGAAATCTATTTTTAGATGGAATTCATGTAGGATTTGGTTGGCCATGTTATTTGGTAAAAGTATGATTGTACTCATTAGAATATTGTACCCTGTGTTGGAATTGTATGATGTTTACTACATGTTTGAATAATTTCTTAATCAAAATTGATAAGTAAAAGTACTCTAAATGTGAAGCATATGAGATCATTAGAACAGGATGAAGTTAGAATGATGTTGGGTTGTTAAGAATAGGTCATGGTGTTAGTTGTAGAATTATGTTACTAGAATGAACGGAATTGAATATGTTTGGTGTGTGCATATAACTAGATGATCATGTGGTTGTATGCTTATTGGATCGTGAGTATGAAATGTATATAGTGTCATTAGTATAGTCTACTATAATGACATAGATGTATGAGGTTAAGTCGAAAGTTCATATGATAAATCGTTGACTTTCTGAAAGTCAACTGTGCATAAGTAGCAATGTTAGACTTTTTGTCACAATTGTAATATTATAGAAAGTCATATGATGCGTGTTATATCCATATGTGTTATATGTGATGACGTGATGAATTATATGAGTTTGAAAAGATTGACTTGTGAAAATATGCCTTATGCTTGTTGGAATTGACTAATGAAAGTCAAATGTGAAACATGAATTTGATATGATCATTAATATGTGCAATCAAGTATGCTAACAGGAATGTGAATGCGATGACATGAAAGTATAGGGATCATGTCAAGATGGATGGAAGCATGGAAGGCTAACGGGTCAAAAGGAGGCGAGGAAACGGATGCGAATACGGACACCTAAGGTAAGTGATTTCCGGAATCACTTCTTATTTATAAATGAAGTTTGGTATGTTGTATATAGGGAACCATGTAAGAATTTACGGGTAAGAGTAAGTACCAAGGTAAGTTCATATGAACTTCGTCTATCCTTAATGTAACTTCAGATGATAGTCTCATCGTGTTAATGGAATGTTCATTATGTTGCTGAATGTTCATCGTGTTAATGGAATGTTCATTATGTTGCTGAATGTTCATCGTGTTAATGGAATGTTCATTATGTTGCTGAATGTCCATCGTGTTAATGGAATGTTCATTATGTTGCTGAATGTTCATCGTGTTAATGGAATGTTCATTATGTTGCTGAATGTCCATCGTGTTAATGGAATGTTCATTATGTTGCTGAATGTTCATCGTGTTAATGGAATGTTCATTATGTTGCTGAATGTCCATCATGTTAATGGAATGTTCATTATGTTGTTGAATGTTCATCGTGTTAATGGAATGTTCATTATGTTGCTAAATGTTCATCGTGTTAATGGTATGTTCATTATGTTACTGAATGTTCATCGTGTTAATGGAATGTTCATTATGTTGTTGAATGTTCATCATGTTAGTGGAATGTTCATTATGTTGCTGAATGTTCATCGTGTTAATGGAATGTTCATTATGTTGCTGAATGTTCATCGTGTTAATGGAATGTTCATCATGTTTGTTGGAATTTAGTCGGTTATGTTTGTTTGTAATTGCATTGATTTGTGTTTATATGATTGTAGATAAGACTCAACTTACAAATAAGTGAATGTGACTTGTATGTATGTATGTATGTATGTATGTATGTATGTATGTATGTATGTATGTATGTATGTATGTATGTATGTATGTATGTATGTATGTATGTATGTATGTATGTATGTATGTATGTATGTATGTATGTATGTATGTATGTATGTATGTAGATATGGATCTGTAGCGTGTGTAAGTACTGTGAACTTGTATGTACGTACATATGAATGGGATACGTATGAATGTACTTAGATATATTTAAGTGTATACACGTGTTGTAATCTAATGATTGTAGATCACTAGTATACGTATATGTGAAGATGTGGGTTTTCAATATGTTTGAGATTACGTACTCCTAACCATGTTACTATTGAGAATGAAATAAATGGAGTGCAGGTATGGGAACGCCGGACTCTCGAGGAATTGATGTCGGACTCGAGTAAATAAAATTGAGAGGATGTTTCAATGGAATACCTTACGTAGTTAGAATGTGATATAGCCTTTTAAGTATATGTATTAAATTATATATGATGTTACCATGTACTAACGTGTTGGTTATATATCGTGACCGCAGGTTAATCAGATATTCATGATGGACATGTGAACGAGGATCAAGTTGAAGATCATGGATTGTACGGGAAAGCGGTCACGTTGTTTGTAATAATTTGTTAACATGGTTACATTAAATAAATGATGAATGATGTATTTATGTTAGAAGGGTTGACCTAAACGGTATTTAAGTATGTTAGGGTAGTTAAAAGAAAGAAATTTTACGGTTCATTTTCCGCTGCGTCGTTTTGGGTCAATCCGTGAATAGGGTCTTACAAGTTGGTATCAGAGCCATGGTTTGAGTGAAATCAAGTATGAGGAGATAAATACTTGAACTCAAACCTGTGTGCTCTTGTGACAAGGAACCTGTATAATCCGAGACTCGATCAAGATCTAAGGGTAAAAGTAAAGGTAAGTATGTGCTTAAGTATGTATTTGAAGAAAACTAACAGTTTGTTATTTGTAAGGTAAGCATAATTGCTTGGAAAGGATGATCCGTGAATGCGGTCTAGGACCGGCATCAAGGCATGTAATAAGACAAATTGACCCAGGTACGTAAATTTAACATGTGGGCGCATGTAATGGTATAATCTAGCAAGTGAAAGAAAATTTGAAATGAAATATAATAATGACATGGTAAAGAAGTTTTGAAAATGTTACACGTGCCGAAACTTAATTCTTCGGACACAAGGTGGCGATTACACGAAGACACGAAACTAGTATGTGGATTGTGTACATGGCCAGTACACAAGAAACATATGACGTTCATGAGACCGTGATAATTGTTACAGGTATGTCCGTTAGAATTAGGTAGTAGGTGGACGTGAGGGTGAAGAGAAATGTAAGACTTTCAGGAATGAAAGTATGAAGGATATGTTAGAATCCGCGAGACGGATTCAACACATGTAAGGAATGAAACGTATGAATGATATGTTTGAAACCACTAGACGGATTCAAACATGGAAGGAATGAAGGGTATGGATGTTACGTTTGAATTCGCGGGACGGATTTAAAACATAAAAAGGATGAAATTAACCCACCTCAGGATGCATCGATAGTTTGACCATGGTTGCGTCAGACGAGTCATATAAGTAAATCTAAAGCAAATGAACAAAAGAATAATCGTAATTGGCACGTAAACCTAAATTCTAGACGAAACAAAGAAGTTTTGAACAAGTTATGTCTTAGATGTGTTGGTAATCGACTCTTAGGACTTAGGAGTCATAATGAACGACGGGCTACAACCCGGACAATAATTTAAGTATGAATGAGAAGGGTAAGTTTTGTTAAGAATACCGAAATGATGTAATGAATGTCTCTGCAAGTAGGCATGAAGGGAAAGAAGTACGAATGTGTACCTCAATACATCTACGATAAGTAAGAAATGTCGGTTTGACCTTGAAAAGTCAAACTGCAAAGGTCGACAAAATAAGTAACCAGAATAAAAGAATTGCATGTAAGGAATGAAATGTGGGATGTGTTATAGCATGTATGTAGGAAGATGTAAAAGGATTATGGGTGAGTAATCACCTAGTATAATGAATGTTTGAATGAAAGGTGCTAACCACCGATTTTGTAGATGTTAATGGTAGAATTCTGAATGTGATGAAACCAATCGAATTGGTGAAATATTATGCACGAGTGGAAGCCCATTACAAGGATGAATGAAAGCTGGCCTGGTACGGTTAGTACTCGTGAAGGAGCGGATCGCTCTGGTTTACGGACCGCTGAAGTATGAAATGAAATCGAGGTAAGTATAATGTTTTAACTCATACCGGATAGATATGGATTAGTAAATTGAAAGCGACTTACAAGATGAATGATGGAATAGGTATGGTAGGTTATGGAATGTTTGACTTTTAATAATTGACGTAAGAAGAGAACTATGTCATTAAGAACTAGATCTTAAAAGTTTTGAGCGAAAATTTCGGGTATTGGTTAAACTCTCGTATGAAGAACCTGCATGATATGCTTGCTTAGGCAAATTAAGTAATGCATGAATTGAGAGGAATAGTAATGTAGAATGAATGAGGTGAGTTGAAGTTAACGTAAGGGTACGTATAGTACAAATAACTATAGGAAACGTAGAATGATGTTAACTTTGGAGTTAAGTGTGTATATGTGACTATGAAATAGTAGTTTTGTTGCGATAACAAAACAAGAACTAAATGTTATATGATATATGTATAGAATATAATCTAAGAGGTGGGATGAAGGTATTAGATCTGTTATAACGGATCATACGAATGTAGGTACGATAATAAGTGTGAAGAAGTATGTATATTGACCCACTACAAATGGGCCAAGGAAATGAGAATGTTATGTAAAAGTAGAGTATGAAAAGTATGGACTTGTTAGAAAGAAGTCAATTATATGAATAGTTATGAATCGAGAATGGATAGTTACTTAGTATTATGATGTACCTGTCGAAATTAAACATAGATGTGTATGTATAAATTACGAATTTAGATCGTATGGTCGATGAAAATAATAGGAATGTTATTAATGGGATGTTGGAATGGTTTCAAGCAAACAAAATGGTATATTGTGCGTGATATACGAGTATTGGAATGATGAATAAACCGCTAGCTATGAAGTGCGTTAGAAACTAGCATCAGCTAGAGAAAGTGGCACTAATAAGAACTCTGGGACAGGTCCTTGATGATAGAAGGTCGTCATTAGATGGGCTCATAGTCGTGTTGATGGGGCGGAAGGGAAAGGTAATTAGTGTTAATGGAAATGAGAAAGGTTTCGGGGACGAAACCTCATTTAAGGGGGGTAGACTTGTAACACCCCAAAACCCGAATGTTTATATTTGCCGTATGTTCCTATATGACTTAGCATGAAATAAATAACTAGGCTATTTAACCTAGTTAAGTGTGTGGTTAAAAGTATTAAATGACGAAAGTAGTGCAAATTATGTTAAGTGACAAACACGAGGGGCTAAATGGAACAAGATGGAAGTTGGGTTATTAAAATGAAATATCACCAGACACAAACACACACTTCGTGTGTGTTCTTGAACGTTCAGGAGCTCCAAAGATCCAAAACCCTAACTCAACTATAACCATCAAATTGAAGGGTGAATCAAGGCTTAAATTCACAACCGAACATGGATTAACGATCACCTTTACAAGGGGATCATAAGGTATGTCTTAAAATTTAGATTGGTGATTATGCACGAAGTGGGTTATGTTAGAAATCACGAAATTGTATGAAATTGAGTATGAGTATGTGTTAGAATCATCATATAGGACATGGATTATGCGTGGTTTGGGGTAATTTGATGTTTGGAGGTGAAACCCACTTCTAGTGGTGAAGATGGCGACATGGGTGTGTCACCCATGTCCAATCCTTGTTCAAATCTTGTTGTGCTATGTTGTATGTAATGCGTTCTTGTTAGGTAGATTGAATGTGATATGAATTTGTTGATGTTTTTGTGTTAATTGATGAATGAAAGCATGAAGTAGGAAGTAAAGCATTAAACACTTGTACATTATGCATAAATTGTGGCATGCACACCAAGTGTTTGATGAAATGCCTAGGTGAGATTAATAGATGAAATGGTATGCAAGTAATGGATGAAATCGTATAATATGGGGATATGATGTATTTGATGATAAATAAACATGATAAATCTATTTTTAGATGGAATTCATGTAGGATTTGGTTAGCCATGTTATTTGGTAAAAGTATGATTGCACTCATTAGAATATTGTACTCTGTGTTGGAGTGGGTATGATGTTTACTACATGTTTGAATAATTTGTTAATCAAAATTGATAAGTAAAAGTACTCTAAATGTGAAGCATATGAGATCATTAGAACAGGATGAAGTTAGAATGATGTTGGGTTGTTAAGCATAGGTCATGGTGTTAGTTGTAGAATTATGTTACTAGAATGAACGGAATTGAATATGTTTGGTGTGTGTATATAACTAGATGATCATGTGGTTGTATGCTTATTGCATCGTGAGTATGAAATGTATATAGTGTCATTAGTATAGTCTACTATAATGACATAGATGTATGAGGTTAAGTCGAAATTTCATATGATAAATCGTTGACTTTCTGAAAGTCAACTGTGCATAAGTAGCAATGTTAGACTTTTTGTCACAATTGTAATATTATAGAAAGTCATATGATGCGTGTTATATCCATATGTGTTATATGTGATGACGTGATGAATTATATGAGTTTGAAAAGATTGACTTGTGGAAATATGCCATATGCTTGTTGGAATTGACTAATGAAAGTCAAATGTGAAACATGAATTTGATATGATCGTTAATATGTACAATCATGTATGCTAACAAAAATGTGAATGCGATGACATGAAAGTAAAGGGATCATGTCAAGATGGATGGAAGCATGGAAGGCTAACGGGTCAAAAGGAGGCGAGGAAACGGATGCGAATACGGACACTTAAGGTAAGTGATTTCCGGAATCACTTCTTATTTATAAATGAAGTTTGGTATGTTGTATATAGGGAACCATGTAAGAATTTACGGGTAAGGGTAAGTACCAAGGTAAGTTCATATGAACTTCGTCTATCCTCAATGTAAATTAAGATGATAGTCTCATCGTGTTAATGGAATGTTCATTATGTTGCTGAATGTTCATCGTTTTAATGGAATGTTCATTATGTTGCTGAATGTTCATCGTGTTAATGGAATGTTCATTATGTTGCTGAATGTCCATCGTATTAATGGAATGTTCATTATGTTGCTGAATGTTCATCGTGTTAATGGAATGTTCATTATGTTGCTGAATGTCCATCGTGTTAATGGAATGTTCATTATGTTGCTGAATGTTCATCATGTTAATGGAATGTTCATTATGTTAATGAATGTTCATTATGTTGCTGAATGTTCATCGTGTTAATGGAATGTTCATTATGTTGCTGGATGTTCATCGTGTTAATGGAATGTTCATTATGTTGCTGAATGTTCATCGTGTTAATGGAATGTTCATTATGTTTCTGAATGTCCATCGTGTTAATGGAATGTTCATTATGTTGCTGAATGTTCATCGTGTTAATGGAATGTTCATTATGTTGCTGAATGTCCATCGTGTTAATGGAATGTTCATTATGTTGCTGAATGTTCATCGTGTTAATGGAATGTTCATTATGTTGCTGAATGTCCATCGTGTTAATGGAATGTTCATTATGTTGCTGAATGTTCATCGTGTTAATAGAATGTTCATTATGTTGCTGAATGTTCATCGTGCTAATGAAATGTTCATTATGTTGCTAAATGTTCATCGTGTTAATGGAATGTTCATTATGTTGTTGAATGTTCATCGTGTTAATGGAATGTTCATTATGTTGCTGAATGTTCATCGTGTTAATGGAATGTTCATCATGTTTGTTGGAAGTTAGTCGGTTATGTTTGTTTGTAATTGCATTGATTTGTGTTGATATGATTGTAGATAAGACTCAACATACAAATAAGTGAATGTGACTTGTATGTATGTATGTATGTATGTATGTATGTATGTATGTATGTATGTATGTATGTATGTATGTATGTATGTATGTATGTATGTATGTATGTATGTATGTATGTATGTAGATATGGATCTGTAGCGTGTGTAAGTAGTGTGAACTTGTATGTACGTACATATGAATAGGATACGTATGAATGTACTTAGATATATTTAAGTGTATACACGTGTTGTAATCTAATGATTGTAGATCACTAGTATACGTATATGTGAAGATGTGGGTTTTTCAATATGTTTGAGATTACGTACTCCTAACCATGTTATTATTGAGAAATAAATAAATGGAGTGCAGGTATGGGAACGCCGGACTCTCGAGGAATTGATGTCGGACTCGAGTAAATAAAATTGAGAGGATGTTTCAATGGAATACCTTACGTAGTTAGAATGTGATATAGCCTTTTAAGTATATGTATTAAATTATATATGATGTTACCATGTACTAACGTGTTGGTTATATATGGTGACCGCAGGTTAATCAGATATTCATGATGGACATGTGAACGAAGATCAAGTTGAAGATCATGGATTGTACGGGAAAGTGGTCACGTTGTTTGTAATCATTTGTTAACATAGTTACATTAAGTAAATGATGAATGATGTATTTATGTTAGAAGGGTTGACCTAAACGGTATTTAAGTATGTTAGAGTAGTTAAAAGAAATAAATTTTACGGTTCATTTTCCGCTGCGTCGTTTTGGGTCAATCCGTGAATACGGTCTTACAGAATTGAAGCGAGCAGATGCGGTTGTGTTGACTTATGCTTGTGATAAACCGGAGACGCTTAGTTGGCTTCAAACGTTCTGGATTCCAAAGTTCGTCGTCTGAAGGTTAAATTTCTATCCGTTCGTATTCAGTGATAAATGTGTTTAGTTGCTTGAATGGAAATTGTAAGAGTTTAATAATGTTTTGTGTGTGTGTGTATATATATATGTGTGTGTGTGTGTGTGTGTAGGTGAAGGCACCGGGGATTGTGGTTGGTTGCAAGCTAGATATGCGTGATGAACACTACCCGGTGAGTCTAGAGCAGGTGAAGGCTCCAATAATGCAACAGTTTAGGGAGATTGAAACTTTTACGAAAGAGGGTTGTGACTTGTTTGAATTTAACAAACAGCAATTGACCGATCAGCCAGTATGTCGCCGGATCGGGATGCTTGTCGGCTGAAGACGGGTGCGGTAGGGTGTCGTGGAGGTGGGGTTTTAGGTTTAGTGCTTAATGGAGAAAATGGTGATGGTAGAGGGTTGGGTGATAGAGGTTGAAGATGAAGTTAGTGGTGAGTGGTGGGTAGGTCCTACTTGATGTTTTTTAATGTTTTAATTTAATTAGTATTTTAAATGATAAGAGTAGTTAAGTCATTTTACACCAACTTAACTGAAAAAACTAACAGACATCCACTCGGGGGACTATCCGAGTAACAAAAGATCAAACCACAGGGAGCATACGTGTAATTTTAAAAAGTTTGGGACTAAAGGTGAAAAATGAGAAACCATAGGGACCATCCGTGCAATTAACTCTTTTTTGCGATTTAGAAATAGATGTAAATACAAGTAGACTCTATTGATGTAAGACCCATGTCTATTTTATACATATAGTATAATCTAAATTTGCATTTTATATACATAAAATGCCAATTACAAAACGCCAAACATGATTTAAAGTTAATTCACACATTTAAAGTATCCAAAAGTATGTTTTGATGTTTAGATTAACAAAAGAACTAAACTAGTGCGGAAGCTTCGACTTTATATGTGTTCGGTTCTTCAACGAGCTTGATCCCATCTTTGATCCCCATAGTAGATACTTAAACAACATTTAAAAGCCTTAAATATTAGTAATATAAGGTTTACAGGTTAATTATTAACACGAATTACCTTATAAAACGAAAACAAAATTTTGGGCATAACCTGTCGTATGCTACGGTCTGCAGACCGTAGCTTACGGTTTGCTTAAAACAACCAGACAGAAGGTCCAGACCGTAACTTACGGTCTGCAACCATAGGTTACGGTCAGTTTCTGCAGATTTATATTCCAAGTTTGCCCTTGATACAAAAACGATCATAACTTTCCTTCCGTTTATCCGTTTAACCTCTCGTTTCTTCCTACATGATCGTAATTTATTCCTCTATCATCTGGACTCAAAATCCAACATCCGGATTAAGGAAATTCTTAACTTATAAGTTTTCGGCTTAATGTTCATTTACGAATTATTCGACCCGTTCATGTTTTTAACAAACAAACAAACAAACTCATTGATTACTTTTAAATTCACATGAACATCATACTTATAAAATTTAAAAAAATTAAAATTTAACAAACAAACAAACTCATTATATTAGTAATTAACATAAAATATTTTCAAAATTTAAATTTAAAAAAAAAAAAGAATTGTTGCCGCCCCAATAGACTACACGTACAGGTCTATACGAATCGTCCTTTTTTAAAAAATTCAAATTTTGATATTCAAAATTCAAATTTTCAAAAACCCGCTCAAATAGACGACCGATATAGATCTATACGAGGCGTCTGGTGAAGGTAGAATGACCTTTTAGCCCCTGAAATAAGCCTAGATTGGGGGCATATCAGGGGCAAAATGGTCTTTTGATCAATTATATACGACACGTCTAGCTCTATACGAGTCGTATATTTGTAATTTTTTTATAAAAATGTTATTAACCTGTTTTAATCAATTCTAATTATAGAATAATGATAGAAATTATAATAAAAATTAAAGAAATTGTAGAAAATTATAGGAATTAATACAAAAAAATACTATTAATTACAAAAATCATTCTTCCGTATCACTGTCGATGTAATTAAGACTGGGGTTTGATCTTGGCGGAGGATTCATTATCGATGTATACCATTCTAGACGTGGCAAGTACATATCTTCCCATTGTTCCGTATGGGGTCTTCGGTGGGTCAACCATAGCCCGTGTGCTGGTGGCATTGGATAATCCCCTTCTAGCTTAACATGTATGAAGTGGTTCTCGTTAACATGTGTAAGCGTTATGAATAATGGTTGTTGATTAGCCGGAGGACTTAGTATCGGGAAGAAAGTGGAACTCGCACCCATGGTTGTCGTTAACAGGTGCACACCGATACCGTACGTCTGTCCAATAAGAAGTCCTGCTAAGGGGAAGTCCATCCAGTGATCCTCCCCACAACCGGACACTGAATCCCAAATTAGGCCCTGACGATGCGTGTAAAAATAACCTTTATCCCATGCTTCAAATATTGGGAACCAGATCGATTCGTTCTGATCCATTTCTTGGACAAGGTCCCTTCGAATGAGCCCCTATGAACTCTGATCCATACCTAAGCCCACAGCCACAGACCGAAACCCACAATGACCGTCCGACATCACATCTCGTATGCACGAGACGTACGGATGGAACACTAGCGGAATGGCATACTTAAACTGTTTGATGATTCCCACGTACTCGTCCCCAATGATTAAAGGAAAACCGTGAGCATCTCGTGTCTCTTTCTTCTTAGAACTCTTTGAACGGCTTAGGCTCGCTTTGGGTTTTTGGGACCTTATAACCGACTGTTGAGAGGCCTATGACGGAACGTACGAGCTGTGGCGAGGTTTATCGTACTTACTTTGTCGGGAACCTTCAAAGCACGTGTTTGCATCACCGAAGGAGCTTCTCCTCAATTCTTCATCTATACGAGAGGCCTCATCCAACCTTTGTTGTACCTGCTTTGTTGTTGATCGGCCACGAGTATTTTGTTGGACAACCAGTGGTTTCTTGGTAGATTTCTTTGGAGTCAACACCGCTTTAATCTTTGACATCAGGCTTTTTTGCTGAGCTGGGGGGTGTGACTCTAATTGTTGTCTAACAATATTTAGCTCTTTGACCACGTCCACGTCATCGTCTATCAATTTACAACTTTGGAAGTTAAGTTTCCGCCAGAAGACGTCTATGTCTTCGAGTTGAATCGGACGCTCTGCACGGTTAAAAACAACATTGTTTAAGTAACATGATTAACGGAAATATATCACACAAGTGTTGTACGTTTAACAATTATTACCTTCACGCATGTACTTTTCTATCCTACAAGCACAGGGCAACCCACAGCTGTGCCACATTTGGCAACCACATGATGAATGAAAGCGCTCCAAGACATCTAGCTTCCTAATTGCCTCTCCACGCAACAAGTCAAGGGCTGTATGGGATACTTTTCCAAGTAGGTGTTGAAACATCGGGTGTTTGTGGTGGTTCATTGTTTTTTCGATGCTTTCTCGAAAAGTCTTCCTTATTTCACCGAACTGTGTCTCAACTATATCCCGGACACAACCAACTACACGGTCCAGCGAGCTCCTATCTAGGACGTATCTCTTTAAGTTGGCGTGTTGGCTCTCAACTCTGTTTGTGGTACGATTACCAAAGTTGCGCCTCTTATCAGTCCACGCAAAGACGAACATCTCCTTATAGTCTTTTAGCCAGTTATCGTACACGTATTTGAAGACTCCTAAAAAGTAAAAATAATTTAATAAAATTTGCATACGTGAGTCGTATGTTATTAGAAAAACTTACTAGAAAGTTTGCACTCCACAAGTCGCTTTCGCATGTTGCGCAAGTGGTACTCGTAGATGAGTATGGATGGAGACTCAATCAATGTCCCCCAGAATGACAAAAATTTCTTTCAGTCTTCGTCTGTGAAGGCACCCTTGCAGTGCTTCATAACATTATGTTGTATGTGCCACCTGCAAAGAAGCCTGGAGGCGTCTGGAAATACTTTAGCACACGCGCCCATAAGGGCTAGGTCTCTATCCGTTAAAATCACACGTGGCTCCATACATTCATCCAACATTGACTTGACCCTCTCAAGCACCCACACAAAGTTATCACCCCGTTCTTTACTAACAACGGCATGCGCGATAATAAACGATTTGTTGGTAGGCGTCATACCAACAATCTGGATAAAGGGCATATTGTATATGTTTGTCTTGTACGTCGCATCGATCAGCATGACGTAGGGGAATGCACGCCACATGTCTCTCGAGTCCCGATGAAGAAAGAAGATCTCTGTTACGATCTCTGTTCCGGGTTCCTCCCGTGTCTCGTAAATAAAGTCGTTGTTTATCAGTATGTTTTCTAGTGACTGCATGGGAGTCAATCCTTGTCTTTGTTCGGCTCTAATCTTCGCCACAACGTTTTGAACATCTTTCTGAACATGAAACCTGTCGGGGTCCTGCTTCCTTATCGTTTGAAATATTTTGCGCGACTCCATGTTTTGAGCTGTCAGCTGCTCGATCAGTTTCATTTCGCTTGGAGTAAACCTTCGCACAAACGCGTGGGCCGACAGGTCCTCACAACGTTCGTGGTTATGTTCAATTTTTCCGTCTTTAATCTCCCAGGTTTTATACGGGTGGTTTCGCACAGCCAGCAGGTAAAACGGGCAACCGGTTTTTTTGCTTCCGGCTTTTCTAAGTGTTGTTGTAGTCTGGTGCTCACCACCACGATCACATTAAAGTCATACCCTCCCGGTTCTTCCCCCGGTTTTCTTTGATCGACTGGTGACAATAACGAAACCATCCGCGTTTGCTATTTCTTGCATCCGATTCTTTAGTTCATCTAAAGAGTTGAAAACCTGTAACATCGACAATAATAATAAATAATAATAATAAATAAATAATAATAATAATAAATAATAAAAATAATTAAATAATAATAAAAAAATAGTAATTACTACCTGCTTTTTTAAGTACGGACTGTCCGGGATGGGAGGTGTCTCACCACCATATCTACCATATCCACCATAACCACCATATCCACCATATCCTCCGTATCCACTGTATCCATCGTCTCCTCCGTATCTACCGTCTCCTCCGTATCCACCGTTTCCTCCGTATCCACCGTCTCCTCTGTAAGAATATTCTACACCCGTATCTATAATCCGGATACCCTTGTTGCGTCGGATAACTTGGTTGACAAGCATGGTATGAGTCATCTACAGGGGCTGTTTCATCAACAGGGGGATGCTTGTTCAAATCTAGAAACGGTCTGTTTTGTTCTCCTTGTATACTAGACACAACATCCTCTTGCTCATTAGAATCGGGAACGCCAGACTCCTCCAAAATAAACAACCGTATCATCATTAGTAAATAATAAACTAAAACAACAACTAATTAAAACATTTAAGCTAATAACTGTTACCGGAACGCTTTTGGCCACCCAGTTGTCGCTAGAATACTGCCCGAAGACATAGTTGCCGTCCCAGTATGATGACATTTCAACACTTCGGGATGATAAGAACACAAATGCCAATTCTTTCGAAGAAGCAGAATGAATGAAATGAAATGTTTGAAATGAAAAAACGGAACAAGAAGAAGCAGAATGAATGAAATGTTTGAATGATCGGGTGGACAAAGAATGCACTGTATCTTGCACTTTATGTGAGACATAGACGCCTCGTATAGCTCTAGACTACCCGTATAGCTTTAAGTCACTTGTCAAACGTATAGTCAAATCAGTCACTAAAGACGCCTCGTATAGGCCTATACGAGGCGTCTTAATGCCTCGTATCCGTTCCTCGTACAGACCTAGACTCCCCGTCTGATGTTACTGAGGTGACATTGTGCTTGATGCAGAAGCTGGTCGGAAAAGCAACCCTATATACCTCGTATGCGTCTTGAAAGGTGTGGAAATAGGCTATAAGGTGTGTAAATATGTAGACCCTTAATAAAATTTCCTTGAATACCCCACCAAGTAAACCGGGTTTGTTGGTGTATAGGATTCAACAAAGTCAGGTCGTAGTAAGGCCACCACTTGATTCTGCCAAAGTCAAACTTTGCTGTTTTATATTATTTTTAATTTAATTAAGAAATCCATTCTTTTATAATTATAGTTTTTAAAAATTATTCTTTATTAGATCACCCGTAATGGGGCGGTATTTTAAAAAAAAATTGAAAAAAACGCCCCCCCCCCCCCCCCAACCATTACACTAGGCGTTTTGGGGCATTATTTTTGAAAAAAAATTGCTGCAGCGTTTTTAAAACAACGCTCAACATGCACATGACCATGCTGACTAACCAATGGGAGGGGTGCACTTGTAGTTTCCTTTTTTTTAACCTCCTCTTAATAAAAAATAATTGTTTAATAATTGGAAGGGGCGTTATTGGAATAATGCCCCACTACGTCACTTTTGGAATAATGCCCCATGCTGGCTGGACTGCCACGTGTCGAATAATGCCCCATGGTAGGGGCATTATTTTGTTTAACCACTACACATGGTCTTAGTATAGTGAGACTTTTATAATTATAGTTTTTTTAAAATTATTCTTTATTAGTATAGTGAGACTGTTTAACAATCTTTGACTAATTTCCTACCTATACAAATACAAGTTAGGGGAATAGTGCCACGCTGCTGCGTGGCACTTCCTTATTAGACCAAACATTTTATCATTTTATATTCGTTTTAAAATTATGGTTTCGTCCTTTATTTAAGATAAGATTACGTTTTTGCCCTCACTTCAAAATAAAATTATCTGTCCTTTATTTAAAATAAGATTACGTTTTTGCCCTCACTTCAAAATAAAATTATGTTTTTCTCCCTCACTCAAAATTACGAATTTGCCCTCGGTTCAAAATTATGATTTTATCCCCATATTACAATTACAATTTTGGCCCCAGTTCAAAATAAATTTTTGTTTTTGCCCCAAACTAAAAATGACGATTTCGCATTTTCGCCCCGTTTCAAAATTTATGAATTTGCCTTTAGTTTAAAATTATGTTTTTGTCCAGTTCGAAATAAAAGTATGCTTTTGCCCCCAATTCAAAATTACGATTTTGCCCCGGTTCAAATTAAAAATATTGTTTTGTCCCCAGTTTAAAATTACGATTTTGTCCTTAGTGCAAAGTTATATTACGATTTTGTCTCTGGTTCAAATTTATAGTATTGCCATCACTTTAACTTTTGGCAAATTACGATTTTACTAGGGGTGAGCAAGTTTAGGTCCGGACTGAAAATAACCGAGAACCGAACCAAAAATATACCTAACCCGAACCCAAGTACCTAGGTATTTAGATCGGTTCCAATTTTTCATATAAAATAGGGTCGGGTCGGGTCGGTTCTCGGTTCTTTTCATAGTGAAACCCGACTTGGACTTATGGACCGGAACCAACCCTATATCTAGGGTAGTGAATCGGTTATGTATTATATGTTTGATCGGTTCTCGGGTCGGGTCGGGTAATGGTCGGGTAGGGTCGGGTTTTTCCTTTTGCTCACCCCTAGATTTTACCCAAGTCAACAAATACAACTTTGCCCTCAGTTCAAATTACAGTATTGCTATCGTTTTAATTTTTTTAGCAAAACTATAAAAGTGTTTTTTTAATTGGTTGACTCGATTTAATTTTTTCCATGTCAAGGAGCTGCCTAACACTCGCTCATTAATCCTGACAAACTACAGTTTTGCTCTGAGCTCAGAACTACGGTCTTCTCATCGTTTTAGTTTTTTTCCTAACAAAACTATAATAATGTTTTCTTAATTAATTGAGAATTATTCGGCCATCGCCCCCCAATAAAGCCAAACGTATAAATTAAAAAAAGTTCTTTTTTTCTTTCTATTAACTATAATAATTCAATCATAATAAACAAACGTATACAATTTTACATTTACTTACTGTTTATAGAAAGCGTTGACCATCTTTTATAAGCTGTACAATGACATACTTGTAACATATTGGTAAGAGAATGTAAGCTCTTAAAAAAAACTATTAAATATCGTCAAACTCAAACTTTGTATATGTAGATTGTAGTCTTGTAGATTAATAAATTATAAAGAGATTAAAATTATATTAGGTTAAAATGAGTTGTCTTGTAAAAAAGTATGAAAATAAGTCCTGAGTATATTTATTTTAATGAATAATGGAAGCTAGTTGCGACCGATATTAGCTACGGTGACAGAGACGATATCGAAAGAAGCGACAATTGTGGCACGCAGATGGTGACCAAAGTTGTGGTGCCGGTAGTAGTGTTGAAGGAGGTGACGCTGGCAATCAATGTTAGGTGAAGAGGTGATGACTGACAAGTGGTGTCAACAAACAACGGGCATGGGTGTTGCTCCTCCATCTAACCCCTTGACCCCTGGATTAGAGCATCTCCAACAAGGAAGGTTTGGCGAAGTGGACGAGTAGTTTCGCGGATCACACCATTGGAGGAGGTGGTCCGGAGGGTGTTGGTTTGCTTGAGCGGACGAGCAAGAGGTGGAATTGTGGGGACCACCCACTCACAAACCTTTGTTTTTGTTTTTAGTTTAAAAAGTGTGGTTTGGAATGATTGTGCTTTAGAATGATGTGACACGCTGAAAAGGCTGTCTAGATTTTAGACTAGGTTTATTGTTGTCGATGCTTTTAACTTAAGAGCATCCACATTAAAGGGAGAAAAAATGAGTGACATGGCACCTGCCCAACTCATTTCTCTCTCATGCCCACTCACAACAAATTCTCTCTCTTTAAGAACACCACTGTCTTCTTTCCTCCATACACTCACATAACTCATATTTTCTAGTTTTTCACCACAATCTCTCTCCTTAAAAACTTCACCCAATAATAAAAACACCAAAAAATTGCCACATCACCAAAAACACATCTCAAATATGCCTTATTGGTGATGCTCTAAGTATTAGAGTACAATTCTGACCCGTTGTTTAATTTGAGTGAACACTGAACATGTATGAACCCAAATGCATACATTTTTATTAGGGTCCATGGTATGGTTTCGGGGAGTTAAGCGGGGAGTGGTTTCACCGCACGGTGAATGATTGCCGGTCCATCGGTGAGTGGGGATCGGTGAGTAGGGAGGGGTGTTTTTGGGGTATAGTCACCGATACAGGAAGAGGAGAGAAGGAGGAGGGAAGGGGGTTTAATGGTGGGTCCCAACCCCTTTCAACCAATCACAATTTTTTTTAAATTCTTTACCATTCTCTAGGTGTTTTAACCATACCCTCTGATTGAGTGTAAATGGGGAGTGAGGGGGGGGGGGGGGGGGGGGTTGACATGGCATGCTATTATTGGGTAGAGAATAACTCAAACACCCTAGAGTGATTGAACCATACCCTCCACTCCACCCTTAGTATTAAGTTATATATAAATTGATTAAGTGCTTAGATAAGTGATTATGTGATTCTATAACACGTTAAAACATAACACGTCAAAAGAAGTATTAAAACATATTTTTATCACCTCAAAAGGCATAATTAGTATTTTAATCATTTTTAAAATTTATACAGAATATATATAGAGGGAGACACCCAATTAAGTCACAAAGATAGATATATAGATCTGCATGGTTAGATTCTAGACGGAGAAAACAATGGATGGTGAAAATAGTCAATTATTTGAAACAAAGAGAGCAAAAGGGAGGAAGTTACACAGGGTGTTTGCAACGACGGTGTTTGTGAGTATTGTATGGATATGGATATACAGAGCTACACAACAGTCACCATCAACGGCAGTTTCCGGGGGGCGGAGCTGGTGGTGGACGGGGATGTTTATGGCGGAGCTATGGTTCGGTCTGTATTGGGTGTTGACTCAGTCGGTTCGATGGAACCCCACGTACCGGCGCACCTTCAAACAAAGACTCTCACAAAGGTTAACCATCTCCATTAGTTGACCATTTTAAATCTCATTTTAGTCCATGTGGTTTGGGGATTTCGCCAGTTTAGTACAAATGTTTCATTTTTAGTATGTGTGTCCAAAAAGGTTTCACCGTTGCCATTTTAGTTCACTGGGTTAACTTCATCTATTTTTCCTGTTAACGAGAAGGGCAATTTGGTTATTTTATGTGTAATTCTGTTAACTAGAAGGGCAATTCGGCCATATAAAATGACCAAATTCCGAACCGGTACCGGAACCGAAAGTACCGGTACCGAAAATCCTCAAAAGTGGGTACCGGTACCGAATATACCCGGTACGGTTCGGTACCGATACCGGTTCGGTACCGGTACGATACCGGTATTTGAGGGTAAATACCGGTACCGAACCGGTACCGTACCGGACCGGTACCGAAAATGTCAAAAGTCGGTACCGAAAAGGTACCCGGTTCGGTAAATTCGGTACCGATACCGGTTCGGTACCAGTACCGGGTCCATTTTGCTCATCCCTAAAGACAACCTATTTAAGTTTAGATCTACTTTTAGTTTTTTATAATTAAGTTATGTGGGGGTAAAATCACTTGAATAAGTATATAATTAAGTACTATTGTGTTTAGACCATTTTAAATTTGGACGTTTGCATGTGGGAAGCCTTGTGAAAGCTCTGAGTTTATGATTTTATGTTACATAATTTCATAATTACAAAAATGAAATATATTACCAAAAAATGAAATATATTACCAAAAAATAAAATATATTACCAAATTAGGTATTTAATTTCATAATTTCATAATAGAAAGTTTTTTTGGCTAAGAAAGCTATGTACGATTAAATGAGTAAAATTGAAGAGAAAAAAAGAAGCGCGTGAGTTTGTTTAAGGGCATTTTAGTCAATTCCGAACAATAGTTTCTCTCTCCTCTAATTCCCTCCCATTTTTTAAACGTTAATAACTTTTTCATACGACATTATTTTTTTATAAAAATTGCACCAAAAAATGAGCATTTTTTATCTTTAAAACGAGTATACTATTGCTATATTTTCGAATTTTTTTTTCGAAAACCCAGTTGCGTAAAACGCAAGGGACAAAAAACGTAAAATAATGATTTTTTTTTCTAAAACGCAATGCACAAAAAACACAAAGAAATGTCTTATTTCAAAAACGCAATGTCCAGAAAACACAAAGAAATGTCTTATTTCTAAAACACAATGCTTTAAAAACACAAAAAAAATGTTTTTTCTAAAACGCAATGGACTGAAAACACATAAAAATGTGTTTTACCTAAAACGCAATGGACTAAAAACACTTCAAAATGTGTTTTTCTAAACACACTGGAACAAAAACACTTAAAAATGTATTTTTTTTTAAACGCAATACCTTAAAAACACAAAAGAAAGTGTTCTTTCTAAAACGTAATGGACTGAAAACACATAAAAATGTGTTTTACCTAAAACGCAATGGACTAAAAACACTTCCAAATATGTTTTTCTAAAACACACTGCAACAAAAAAACACATAAAAATGTCCTTTTTTTTTTCTAAAACGCAATACCTTAAAAACACAAAAGAAAGTGTTCTTTCTAAAACGCAATGGACTGAAAACACATAAAAGTGTGTTTTACCTAAAACGCAATGGACTAAAAACACTTCAAAAATGTGTTTTTTTCTAAAACGCAATGGCCAGAAAACACATAAAAATGTATTTTTTCTAAAACTCAATGGCCTAAAAACACACAGAAATGTTCTCTCTAAAACGCATTGAACCAAGATATGTTTTGTCTGTGAATTATCTGAACCAGGAAGTAGGAGATCAAAAACTGTGTATGAATTTTTGTATACGAAATGAGGCAATTTCCAGAAAATTAAATTTTCTGATGCAGTTTTATTAAAGTAATTTAATCAAACCCTTGGACCCTGCCAGGGGCTGTCGCCCCTTGGACCCTGCTCCAAGGGGCGCTGCCCCCGGACCCCGCCAAAATTACTTTGTAAAACGCAATGACTCAATTAAAAAACCCAGATCGTAAAAATGCAATTCAAAAAATTCTTACATAGATCGAAGCCGATTTCTTCAAATTTCTTCACCGATTGACAAAATTTGAATGTTAGAAACACTTATCAATAATCGAATCGAACGAATCGAGTGATTCGCTTCAAAATCACCAGAAAAAATGAGATATTGTATGAAATTAAACTGTGTTTCTTCAAAAAAATTGAAGAACACGTTGATTGGATGTTTGAATCATTGATTGGTGACGAAATCGCACTATAATGTAGTGTTTATTGAGATAGAAAGTGAAGAAAAGGTTGAAGATGGTGGATTTTGAAAATGGTGAGTTTTGAAGTTATAAAGAGAAGAAGAAGAAGGGAGAAAATTTGATAAAATTTACTAAAATATCCTTACTCTTTATTTTAAATTTTGCCACATGTTATAATCCTATTGCTTTCTATCCTTACTAGTTAAAATAAACTTCCTATTTGATCCTCCCTCTTAGTTTATATTCGTGTAAATATCATATATCTTTATAAAACAAAGTATACATGTTAATATTATTAAGAAAGAAAACCACATCAAATTATGTAGTCCTACTACATCTTTATTTATACATATATTGCATGTTACGGCTCTAGCTCTCAATAATTCCTAAAAAAATAAAAAAAAAATAATAAGTAAGCAATATCTTAATAAACAAATACTAAACACACACTAACTGTTATATATCTTGACTTTTCTTTGTGTCTATCCCTTTCTCAATCAACTCTTAATTTTTCAACCAATTCTGCCCAGAAAAAATAAAATAATATAATTTGTTATTATATTATTCATTGCATGCGGACAAAAGTATACTCTCCATAAATTTCATATATGCATAGAAAATTGTAAAAAGTCGATTAACTTTTATATTTTAATATAGTTTTAATGATACACGAAATAATTTTACGTAAATCAGATACAATACCCAAAAGATGATATTTTTATGATTTTTTGATAAGATATTATATATTGTTATCACACCATCTAAATCAAAAGTTGTAATAAAAAGAACTTAGAATATTAAAAATTTTAAATAAAAAATCATAGAATATTAAAAATTTTAAGTAAGAAATCATAAGCTAAATATTTTCTGTTTCAATATAATTGCTGCTTATCTATATCTATACTATATAATAAAAGAAACCACTTTAGGGACACTTGTTATTCTCTCATTTAATTGAATTTTTTTTAATAATACTAATAATAATAATATTTAATCTAAATTAATACAAATTTTTATTATTAATAATATTTAATCAAATCTAAAATCTAATCTAATACAAATTTTTATTATCAATAATATTTAATCAAATCTAATAAGAATTCATACGAATTTCAAAGTTGATATTAACTTTCAAATAATTAAAAAAAATCCACCTAACATCACAAATGTTTCTGTTAAACTCGATTAATTAATTTGTTCAACAATCACTATTATCTTTATCATTCAGTACGGTTAACCGATTTATCATCATACAACCTCCCACCTATTCAATCATATGATTTTTCAATCTTATATTAACTAAATAAATAAAGATTAATATTCAATCTTATCCTACTTTAAATATAAAAAAAATCGTTAGTTCAGATTAATATTCAATCTTATCCTACTTTAAATATAAAAAAATCCGTTAGTTTTTTTAAATATATTTTTTTATTTGGTATATAAAATCATATTTATTCAACCCATGTAATACACGGGGGTTTTTAAAAATATAACTTTTTTTATTATTTGGTAAACAATATTACATTTATTCAACCCGTGTAATACAATGGTTTTAAAGATATAATTTTTTTTTATTATTTGGTATATAATATTACATTTATTCAACCCGTACAATATATATGGTTCTTAGGCTGGTCGGCATGGGGTACGTCCCCGGATCATCTTGGGACGGCGACGGTCCAAACACCGTGCCGCCCCCCCCCCCCCCCCCCCCCCCCCGCGTCCCGTCCTCCCCGTCCGCATGTAGACGTTTGCGACGATCCATTAATGGTGGGGCCCAATGCAAAAGTGTCCGTTAAATAAAAAAAAAATTCAATTTTTTTTTTCAAAAAGTAACGGTAATATTATTATTAATTATAAATTTCAATTCCATTTTCACTTTCATTCACCAAACTAACCACAACATCTCATCCCTCTCTCACATAATTTTTATAAATCTTCTTCCACTTTTATAAACCTTATACTTTAGCATGGATCCTTTCAACAACCCGACCAACCCGAACAACCCGAACAATCCGTATAACCCGACGACTCCCATCAACCCGAACCAACCTAATGTTTTCTCGGCTCCGGGATATTATCCGACGTTAGAACCGAACCAATTCTCGCAATACTCATCAAATGCGTTTGGATCATTCCAACACTCGCCAAACCAATTCGCTCAATTTTCTCAAAATCAAGCGTTCAACAATCCGACACCACCCGTTCAACAATCCTTTCAACAAATGATGATGCGGGGTGCTTATTGTCACACCCCAACCGATGGCGGAAACATCGGGATGAGACGAAGTGTGTATAAATTGCTAGAGACTTCATAACACTATGTGACAATATTTAATTAAATCCAAATTTCATTTCAATACCAAATTTTCATACAAATCCCCAAAAAGAAATACAACATAGTTCAACAAATCACATAACATGAGAAGATAGATAATTAAGGTGTGTATCTAGTCCACCCTACACTTGTTTCATCAATCATCCATACTTCATAATTCAACCTGCAACATGTATTAAAATAGAGTTTCAATGCAAAGGCAATGAGCGAGTATACAAGTTTGTTTACATAGCATAATAGAATAAAACTCAATCCAACATGATTCATAATATGTGCTTGCTAGTATGCAATTTTGGCGTACAATATGATCAAACCCTAGAACACAACGCATAAAATCCCAATAGTTCAGCGGGATGGTAAACTTAACAATACCCAATAGTTCAGCAGGCGGGGCGTAAATCCTATAGCGCTATAATTGTTAAGGTGGGCGAACAAATCAATGAGCATATAACGTTCCAAATCGTTCATAGAGCATACAAGAATAGCAAGTAAGTCACATTAGTTTCATGCATTCGTTCAAAGGATGAGTATGTTTAGTTCAAAAGTTGTTTGCATAATTATACATGTTGCATCCCAAAGTGTAAAGGGGAAAAAGGGATCGAGTATACTCACGGTGGTTGCAAGCTTTCCTACTTGAAATTCCACGAGTGAGTTGGTGATGGATTACTTTGGAGCACCTAGTCCTTCTACACGAGGAAACATAGGTGTGTGAGTTTGGCGTACACGGTAGATTAAAGATTCGGATTGTAAATGTATCATAAAGTATCATAATATGAAAGTAATCATCTTTGACTTAGTAACTCACGTATGACACTATGTAACCAAGTAGGTTATAATGTTTTCATGGGTGGTATGCCCATTAGAATCATACTTAAAGTCCTAGGTCTTAGATGGTATTCTACTACTTCAATATATAAACACAAGTTTATTATTAAAGGTTCAAATAAGTGTATTTACATAATAATAAGATTAGTATATTATTAGGTCCAATGATTCAAGTAGGAGGTAGGAGATTAAATCTCCATTTAGGCACCTCTAGTATCATGAATGTCATGTATGGGGTAGGAAGAACAAGCTTCCGTTTAGGAACCCCTTGTATGTTCACCACTACACTTGATGTAAAAACAACCAAGGAGGGTCAAGAACTAAGGTAGGTACAATAATATAAAAAGCTATACTAAGAGAAATCATCAAATCATGTGAGGATTTTATGTTGGAACAACCCAAGTTGTTCCATAATCACTCTACATCAAGAACTAGCTTGAACATGACTTGTGGGTGAAATACCCTAAACAAAACAGAAAGTATTTGAGGTTTTAACCTCTGATTTATAGTGTCTCAACCTTGTTTTTAAGCCTAACCAACCATAGAAGAGGTTGTAAGCATTGGGACATAGGCATGAGATGTGTTAGACACAAGTTTGATGAAGTTTAAACAAGTTTGAAAGAACATAACTCAAAACAGAAAGTTTTTGGATCATTTCAGGGGATTTCCAGGTCTGATTTCTCCAAGGAGAAGTCAAGGAATCATACCCTATGATTATCCAAGCAAGTAGGAAGAAGAATCAAGCAATTTCGTTAAGAAATGAGCAAGTTACACTCACTTTTGTACAAGGTTATGAATCTGTCCGAATTTCAGATTCTTGCAAGAACTAGAGAGTATTTTGGAGAGATTTGAGTGTTGTGAAAGTGTAAAATGGTGTGGAGAAGGGTTGTATTTATAGTGGAGGAGTTTAGAGTTGATTGGAGGTGATTAGAGGTGGATTAGAGGTGATTGGGTGAGGTTGGAACTTGGGATTTCGTGCATTTTCGCTGAAGAAACACACAATCTGTCGAAACAAGGTGCTCGCGTAGCGCTAGCACTAAGGCCTTAGTGCTCGCGCTACGCTACTGCATGGCTTCTGAAATTAAGTTTGATTTTTGACATTTAGGCCCCTGTAGTTTATATTTTAGGGCTTTTAAAGTGTTTTAAGGACTAGACTTGCCATTTAAGCATAGTTTAAGGCCAAATAAGGTATGAGGAACATAATCAAAGTATAATTAAGCGTATGAAGGTCGTATACAAGTATCGTTTACGCTCAAAGCATGTTTTATGCATAAGTTCCACATAATTGCAAGTTTAGCACATAGTTCCCAAGAATTACGAATAAGTATCAATTGTTCCACGAAATTGAATGTACGAGCATATATAAAGTGTGTATAACATGTTTGTAACAAAATACGAGTTTCATTAATGATCCAAGTCTCGGTTTTATAACGATTACAACGAAGGAATGATTACAAGAATGCAAAGTTTCCAAAAATAGAAATACGAACGAAACTTTCTATAAATGGAAAGTACAAAAGAGCCGGGCGTTACAGTCTCCCCTCCTTTAGGAAATTTCATCCCGAAATTTAGGAAGATGTAGGGAAGAGATGAGGATACTTCTTTTTCATCTCGCTCTTGAGTTCCCAAGTAAATTCGGCGCCTCGTTTGCCTTCCCATCGAACCTTGACGATAGGAATCTTGCTGCGCCTCAATAACTTGACTTTTTGATCCATGATTTCGACGGGTTTCTCCACGAAATGCAAAGTGTCGTTTATTTGGAGATCTTCGAGAGGAACGTGAAGTCTTTCTTCAGCGTGACACTTCTTTAGATTGGAAACATGGAACGTTGGATGTACGTTGTTGAGTTCTGGAGGTAAATCGAGTCGATAAGCCACCGCGCCAACCCTTTCGAGTACCTTGAAAGGACCAACATAGCGAGGGGCAAGCTTTCCCTTTTTACCAAAACGAACCACTCCTTTCCAAGGAGACACTTTGAGTAAAACGTGATCCCCAACATTGAGTTCCATATGTTTGCGTCCCTTATCAGCATAAACCTTTTGGCGTTCACGAGCTTTGAGTAGGTTATCACGGATTTGGTGAATCTTATCCGTCGCTTCTTGTATGATTTCAGGGCCAGTAAAGTGTTTATCACCAATCTCGTGCCAGTTTAAAGGAGATCGGCATTTGCGACCATACAATGCCTCGAATGGAGCCATTTTAATACAGGAGTGGTAGCTATTGTTATACGAGAACTCGACCAAAGGTAAATGCACATCCCAACTACCACCAAAGTCGATGACACAAGAACGGAGCATGTCCTCTAGGGTTTGGATAGTACGTTCAGTCTGTCCATCCGTTTGAGGATGAAAAGCCGTACTGAGATTCAAATGAGTACCCATAGCGGACTGAAAGGTTTGCCAGAGACGTGAAGTAAATCGACCATCACAATCAGAAATGATGTCGAGAGGAATACCATGATGTCGTATGACTTCATTGGTATAGATGCGAGCAAGTCGTTCAACCTTGAAATCCTCACGAATAGGAATGAATTGAGCGGATTTGGTCAGACGATCGATGATCACCCAAATGCTATCGTGACCAGAAGATGTACGAGGGAGTTTAGTTATGAAGTCCATTGCAATACTATCCCATTTCCAAACGGGGATTTCAGGTTGTTCGAGTAGACCAGAAGGTCGTTGGTGCTCGGCTTTGACTTTTGAACACGTAAGACACTTTGAGACGTAAGTGGCAATGTCTTTCTTCATCCCAGGCCACCAATAGGATGTACGTAGATTATGATACATCTTGTCGGCACCAGGATGAATTGAGTACTTGGATTTGTGTGCCTCGTTCATAATGAAGTCTCGAAGTGCTTCGCGATCAGGGATCCAGGCACGATTGTTGAGGTATAGGATACCATCGGCCTTGGAGACGAGATCGTGTTCTTTGGCGCCTCGTATCTCGACATGGAAGTTACCTTCGTTAATAGAGGCGTACTGAGCGTCACGAATGCGCTGAGGAAGGTCGCTTGAGATATGAAAACAACGCATATAATCTACATGAGTTTTACGACTAAGCGCATCGGCCACGACATTTGCTTTTCCTGGATGGTATTTTATTTCACAGTCGTAGTCGTTTAACAGTTCCACCCAACGACGTTGACGCATGTTCAGTTCCTTTTGGTCGAAGAGGTGTTGAAGGCTCTTGTGGTCAGTGAAAACCACACACTTAGTACCATAAAGGTAGTGTCGCCAAATCTTCAACGCAAAAACAACTGCGCCAAGTTCAAGGTCATGGGTAGTATAGTTTTTCTCATGTATTTTGAGTTGACGAGAGGCGTAAGCGATGACCTTGCCTCGTTGCATGAGGACGCAACCAAGACCACGGTTTGAGGCATCACAATACACCACGAAATCATCATTCCCATCAGGAAGAGTAAGAATAGGAGCGTTGCAAAGCATGTCCTTGAGAGTTTGAAAGGATTTCTCTTGCTCAGGACCCCAAACAAAAGGGTTCTCTTTTTGAGTCAACGAAGTGAGAGGAACGGCGATTTTTGAAAAATTCGAGATGAATCGACGGTAGTAACCCGCCAATCCTAAGAAGGAACGGATTTCGGAAGGAGATTTAGGCGCGGTCCAATTCTTTACGGCTTCGATCTTTGCAGGGTCAACGTGGATTCCTTTTTCACTAACAACGTGTCCAAGGAATTGGACTTCTTTAATCCAAAACTCGCATTTAGAGAATTTAGCGTATAATCGTTCCATACGTAAGAGCTCGAGTATAAGACGAAGATGACGTTCATGATCGGCTTGAGTTTTAGAATAAATGAGGATATCATCAATGAAGACGATTACGAAACGATCCAAATAGGGCTTACAAACACGATTCATTAGATCCATGAACACAGCGGGTGCGTTGGTCAATCCAAAAGGCATAACCACGAACTCGTAATGTCCATAGCGAGTGCGAAAAGCGGTTTTGGGTACGTCCTCTTCGAGGACCCGAAGTTGGTGATAACCAGAACGAAGATCGATCTTGGAGAAACAAGTAGCGCCTTGAAGTTGGTCAAAGAGATCGTCGATACGCGGAAGAGGGTAGCGATTCTTGACAGTGAGTTTGTTGAGCTCGCGATAATCGATACACATACGGAAAGAGCCGTCTTTCTTTTTAACGAAAAGCACAGGTGCACCCCAAGGTGAGGTACTTGGGCGAATGAAGCCTTTATCGAGGAGTTCCTGAAGCTGCGTAGATAATTCTTGCATCTCGGAAGGCGCAAGACGATAAGGAGCCTTGGCAACAGGAGTCGCACCAGGTACGAGGTCAATGCGAAAGTCAACGGATCGAGGTAGAGGAGGACCGGGTAAATCTTCAGGAAAGACGTCAGGGAAGTCGCGCACCACTGGAACATCACTTACACTTTTTCCCTTGCCCTTTTCTTCCACAACGTGGGCTAAAAAGGCAAGGTACTTTTTGTGCAAGTACTTGTTCGCTTGTGTGCAGGACATCAACTTCAGTCCCTTTGAAGGTCGATCTCCATAGACGTGTAAGACATCACCAGATGGGAGGGGTAAACGAACGTATTTCTCATGACAAGCGATTTCAGCATGGTTCTTTTGAAGCCAATCCATGCCTATGATGACGTCGAAACTACCCAGTTGCATAGGTATGAGATCAATAGGGAAGACGTGTTCGTTAAGTGTAAGACGACAATCACGAAGAACGGAATCGACTAAGATGGACTTGCCATTGGCGACTTCAACGGAAAACGACTTAGGTAGTTTAGAGCGCGTGCAATTTAACAATGGTTCGAATTCTAAGGACACAAAGCTTTTGTCCGCACCAGTATCAAATAGTATCGAAGCATAAAGATGGTTAACAAGGAACGTACCGTTAACGACATTATTGTCGTTGCGCGCTTGGTTCGCGTTCAGATTGAAACAGCGTCCACGAGGAGGTTGTAGTTGCTCTTGATTCCATAGTGGGCATTGAGGACGAAGATGATTGGCGTCTCCACATTTGAAACAAGCTCTAGCGGGTCTTGCATTTTGAGGAGGAGGTGGAGCTTGTTGTGCTTGTTGAGCTGGTGGAGCTTGTTGTGCTTGCTGGGCTGGTGGGGCTTGTTGTGGTTGGTAGCGACAAAATGCGGTGTCATGTCCATAACGGTTACAATTGCCACAAAGACGACACCTGGCATTGACGGGATGGTGGCGGTTACAAGTGGCACACTTGGGGTGAATCCCAGTGTACGATCTTTGGGTGTTATCAGGAGCAACAGGGTTTGGGTTAACAGGTGGTACAATCGCATTGCAAACAGGGTTCGATTGCTTTCGCTTCTTCCCCCTATTGCCACTCGACTGTTGGGTGATTTGGTTGGCTGGCTTGAAAGAAGCGGGGTTTGAGGCTTGTTTATCACGAACGCGATTGTTGTTCAAGGAAGCGGCCAAACGATAAACAGCTTCGATGGTGTCGAGTTTGGCAGCCTCGATCGTATCGCGCATAGCAGAGGGTAACCCATTGATATACTTCCGTATCTTGCGGTCGGTGGTCATAACAAGGTGAGGAACTATGAAGCTAAGTTGTTTGAAACGGGTGGTGTAGGCTAGGTTTTCGTCTCCCACTTGCTTTAGCGCCCAAAATTCTTCCTCCAACCTTTGTTGCTCATGCGGAGGACAAAACTCGTCCATCATCAGGGCCTTGACTTCTTCCCACTCCAACGCATATGCCAGTTCGTTCGAACGAATGTTCCTTTCGTTCGTCCACCATTCGAGAGCTCGGGCTTGGAATACCCCAGTCGCACTACGCGTCCTGAGCTCATTGGGGCAATCACTGTTGATGAACGTGACCTCCATGCTATCAAACCATTCGAGCATGGCGGTCACCCCATCATTGCCGGTGAATGGCTTGGGATTGCACGATGAAAAGTGCTTGAAGTTGAACGAAGCGGGCTTGCGTATTTCGACCTTGGAGTCGACGGAAGAGTTCGGTGTTTCAGAAGCTCGAATTTCGGAAATGACCTTTGGAACGACGCGCGCAAATTGATCGGCCATGAAAGCCATCATTTTCTTCGTAGCACGGGACTTTGACTTCTTAGACGAGTTGGAGTGACGAGAAGACATCTAAGATTCAAAAGAACGAATAGGTGAGACTTGATCATAATGTTTGTTTAAGAAAAAAAATCGTTTGCATAAATTGATTCACATAGCATAAAGTGTCACATAGCATTAAAGTTTCAAATTGAGTCACATAACATAAAGAGTTTAGACGTCACATATAGCATAGTCATGAGTCCAACATAGCATAACATGGATAAATGAAAGCATTGTAAATTTAGTTTGTTCACGAGGGATTATTATTGTTTGTGATTGCGATAACGTGCGAAATGATTAAAACGAAATCTTGAAATGAACGAACGTTCAAGCATCAAATCACATATAAATTGAGATACATAAAAGAGAGGCTCAATAAAACATCGGATTGTTTCGGGTAGAGAAACGTCGACTATTCCAAAGTGGGTCGAAAGTTCTTTCGAATTAGAGAAAACGTGCTTTGGCCTATTAGTAAGATACTCTCGTCGAGAAGCGATTAACGGTATCTTACCCTTCCGGTTACTACACATCTCTAATTGATTGAAACAATCGGGACTTTGGCGAGATTGAAAATCGAGGAATGGGACTTAATCGACGAGATGCGGGTTTCACCCCTAACTTGACGATTTCGTACCCTAGATGTGGTTGGTACTCGTCGGGTCAAAAATAAAATTTCGACACTATGACAAGGGTCCACTAGAGTTGAAATGGAAATTACCATTAAGTTGTGGATTTCACTCCTAGCTTAATGGTGTAATTTCGTGCAAAAGAAATAGTTCAAGGTAGAATGAGAGTCGTTTACCAAATTGTGGGTTTCACGCCTATTTTGGTAAAGTTGTCTCGTTTGTGTTACAAGAGTATACAAATAACAAAGTGTATTCATGTTAACCTTAGGAAAGGCATATAAATTTAATCAACAAGAAGTGTAGCTAGGAAGCATGCATGGTAGAGTACAAAAGTTTTAAACAACACCTAAGAGGCAAAATTCCTAAAACTATAGATTAGGGCAAAAGCATGGCAATTTTCCTAATTCCCTATAGTTATGGCTCTGATACCAATCTGTAACACCCCAACCGATGGCGGAAACATCGGGATGAGACGAAGTGTGTATAGATTGCTAGAGACTTCATAACACTATGTGACAATATTTAATTAAATCCAAATTTCATTTCAATACCAAATTTTCATACAAATCCCCAAAAAGAAATACAACATAGTTCAACAAATCACATAACATGAGAAGATAGATAATTAAGGTGTGTATCTAGTCCACCCTACACTTGTTTCATCAATCATCCATACTTCATAATTCAACCTGCAACATGTATTAAAATAGAGTTTCAATGCAAAGGCAATGAGCGAGTATACAAGTTTGTTTACATAGCATAATAGAATAAAACTCAATCCAACATGATTCATAATATGTGCTTGCTAGTATGCAATTTTGGCGTACAATATGATCAAACCCTAGAACACAACGCATAAAATCCCAATAGTTCAGCGGGATGGTAAACTTAACAATACCCAATAGTTCAGCAGGCGGGGCGTAAATCCTATAGCGCTATAATTGTTAAGGTGGGCGAACAAATCAATGAGCATATAACGTTCCAAATCGTTCATAGAGCATACAAGAATAGCAAGTAAGTCACATTAGTTTCATGCATTCGTTCAAAGGATGAGTATGTTTAGTTCAAAAGTTGTTTGCATAATTATACATGTTGCATCCCAAAGTGTAAAGGGGAAAAAGGGATCGAGTATACTCACGGTGGTTGCAAGCTTTCCTACTTGAAATTCCACGAGTGAGTTGGTGATGGATTACTTTGGAGCACCTAGTCCTTCTACACGAGGAAACATAGGTGTGTGAGTTTGGCGTACACGGTAGATTAAAGATTCGGATTGTAAATGTATCATAAAGTATCATAATATGAAAGTAATCATCTTTGACTTAGTAACTCACGTATGACACTATGTAACCAAGTAGGTTATAATGTTTTCATGGGTGGTATGCCCATTAGAATCATACTTAAAGTCCTAGGTCTTAGATGGTATTCTACTACTTCAATATATAAACACAAGTTTATTATTAAAGGTTCAAATAAGTGTATTTACATAATAATAAGATTAGTATATTATTAGGTCCAATGATTCAAGTAGGAGGTAGGAGATTAAATCTCCATTTAGGCACCTCTAGTATCATGAATGTCATGTATGGGGTAGGAAGAACAAGCTTCCGTTTAGGAACCCCTTGTATGTTCACCACTACACTTGATGTAAAAACAACCAAGGAGGGTCAAGAACTAAGGTAGGTACAATAATATAACAAGCTATACTAAGAGAAATCATCAAATCATGTGAGGATTTTATGTTGGAACAACCCAAGTTGTTCCATAATCACTCTACATCAAGAACTAGCTTGAACATGACTTGTGGGTGAAATACCCTTAACAAAACAGAAAGTATTTGAGGTTTTAACCTCTGATTTATAGTGTCTCAACCTTGTTTTTAAGCCTAACCAACCATAGAAGAGGTTGTAAGCATTGGGACATAGGCATGAGATGTGTTAGACACAAGTTTGATGAAGTTTAAACAAGTTTGAAAGAACATAACTCAAAACAGAAAGTTTTTGGATCATTTAAGGGGATTTCCAGGTCTGATTTCTCCAAGGAGAAGTCAAGGAATCATACCCTATGATTATCCAAGCAAGTAGGAAGAAGAATCAAGCAATTTCGTTAAGAAATGAGCAAGTTACACTCACTTTTGTACAAGGTTATGAATCTGTCCGAATTTCAGATTCTTGCAAGAACTAGAGAGTATTTTGGAGAGATTTGAGTGTTGTGAAAGTGTAAAATGGTGTGGAGAAGGGTTGTATTTATAGTGGAGGAGTTTAGAGTTGATTGGAGGTGATTAGAGGTGGATTAGAGGTGATTGGGTGAGGTTGGAACTTGGGATTTCGTGCATTTTCGCTGAAGAAACACACAATCTGTCGAAACAAGGTGCTCGCGTAGCGCTAGCACTAAGGCCTTAGTGCTCGCGCTACGCTACTGCATGGCTTCTGAAATTAAGTTTGATTTTTGACATTTAGGCCCCTGTAGTTTATATTTTAGGGCTTTTAAAGTGTTTTAAGGACTAGACTTGCCATTTAAGCATAGTTTAAGGCCAAATAAGGTATGAGGAACATAATCAAAGTATAATTAAGCGTATGAAGGTCGTATACAAGTATCGTTTACGCTCAAAGCATGTTTTATGCATAAGTTCCACATAATTGCAAGTTTAGCACATAGTTCCCAAGAATTACGAATAAGTATCAATTGTTCCACGAAATTGAATGTACGAGCATATATAAAGTGTGTATAACATGTTTGTAACAAAATACGAGTTTCATTAATGATCCAAGTCTCGGTTTTATAACGATTACAACGAAGGAATGATTACAAGAATGCAAAGTTTCCAAAAATAGAAATACGAACGAAACTTTCTATAAATGGAAAGTACAAAAGAGCCGGGCGTTACACTTATAATTTCCAACCGAACCCGACACCACCCGTTCAACAATCCTTTCAACAATCGCGCATGGATGGTTGTAAAAGACCAACCAAAATGGAGGCCGATCCCCAACGAGGTGGCGATGGCGAAACGGCAAAAAACATCGGAAACGAGTAGTTTTAGCGCCGGTGGATCGGACGCGAGGTGTAACTTAAACTTAAATGATGACGTCGCCTTTGACGAAGAGGAGTATGCCGTACATGAGCCGGAGCGTCCACCGGGCCGAGACAAATCAAAGAAGGAGCGGGCCAAGGGGAAACAAAAGGAAACGGTGGACCCGAACATGGTTGAGTTTATGGAACACTTAAAAGTGTACAATGACGTCACGGCCCAAAAGACGAAGGCGAAGGACCGGTTCGCGGAAGAAAAAGCTCGTGTAGAGGAAGAAAAGTTACGCGAGAAGGTGCGGTTGTCGAATGAGAAAATCCGAATTTCCGATGAAAAAATTCGGCTCAAGGAATGGGAAATAATGATGATGAATGTCGAGGACGAACCCGAGCCGAAACGTTCGATGTTGAAAAAATTTCAAAACGACATCATGAAGAAGCATAATATTATTTAAGTCTATGTTTTTTTTAAGTCTTTGGTTTTTTTTATTAACTTTATGTTTTTTTTTATGTTTATGTAATGTGGTTTTAATATTAATGAAAATATTTTGTTAGTATATTTGTTAAATGTTAAAAAAATAGAAGATTAAAAAAAATAAAAAAACATAAAAGTGGTGGAGGATGATGACTAGGACCAACTTAACCATGCCCTCTAGTTTTGGAGGATGGACCAATCTTGGGAGGATGATGACGTGGCGCATACGTGGCGGATCATCCTCAAGGATGATCCATCAACCATACCCACTAGCCTTAGGGGGGAGAGGGTGGTCACTAGTGATAGATTTCTATCACTCCTAATATCCAATCAAATCATGCCATGTCATCACCCAATATTCTATCACTAGTGATAGAAATGTAGTGGGGGTGGTCATCACTAGTGATGAGATTCCAATGTACAAGTATTAATACACAATGTACAAGTCATACACATTCCTCAATAATTCTTTCAATGCGTTTTAGTTTCAACGCGTTTTGTTTTTCACGCGTGATGGTGGGTGCGGCGGCTGTGTTCGTGGTGGTATCACTCGTTATGGGGTGGCCATAACGGACCACCCCGCCTGCTCTTATAGATATAACTTATTTTATTATTTAATATATAAAATTACATTTCTTCAACCCGTGCAATAAAGGAGGCTTTTAAAAGATAATGTTTTATTATTTGGTATATAAAATTCATTTATTCAACCCGTGTAATACACTGGGTTATAACCTAGTTACATTCTTATAATAATTGCTGTATCTATTCTTTACTTGTCATATTAATATTAGTAATAATTCTTTTACGGAAAATTATCAAACTAGTCAAGTTAACCAGCTTTTTTACCAAAAGTTAGGCTAAGCTGCTAAGCCTTCTAACCACCGGCTAAACGTTAAAAAAGACCCTAGTCGGCAGCCGCCGGCTAAGCCTTCCTGCTAAACACTAAAAAAACTTAATAGGCTGTTAACAATTATGTTTGAGCTTGTAAAAAGAATTAGGTTTAAACTGTTATACTATCCTATTATTATGGTTAGGGTATCCTTGTATTTTTTAGGGGTATTCTTTGTATAAAAATGAAAAAATAACACTGTGAATACGGGGTTGAGCCATAGCCCGTGCTACGGCTGCTTATATTGTGGTTCCACATTGTAACTAATTTGTATGGCAACAGGTACGAACACCAACTGCCGCGGGTGGACATATTTGTATGCACGGCTGACCCCAAAATTGAGCCACCAATGATGGTGGTCAGCACTGTTTTATCCGTAATGGCGTATGACTACCCGCCAGAGAAGCTCGCCGTCTATCTCTCGGACGATGGTGGCTCTAAACTTACCTTCTATGCTCTCACTCAAGCTGCAATGTTCTCCAAACATTGGCTGCCGTACTGTAGAAACTACAAGATCGAGCCACGCTCTCCGGTTGCCTATTTTAAATCAGCATCTCGTCCTTCAAACACGAAACACGATCAAGATTACACCAATATTAAGGTAATCATATCCCGTTAGGACTCAAGCTGAAATGTTGGGCTTAAGCTCGGGAACTCAAAAGCTTGCCAACTCGTTTATTTTTATTTTTTTTTTCAATTTTTAAACTTTTTACACGTATTGATATTTTTATATGGAAAAAAATTAACATACACAATGTAGAATTTATAAACTACAAAACTAAGGTAGTGTTTGGTATACAGGAATGAGAGGTGGAATGAAATGAACTATCGCGAGGGAATGAAAAAAAGTGTGTTTGGTTGGTCAACGTAATGGAATCACCCATTCCATAAGTCATTCCATTTCACTCAAATTCATTCCATCCACTCCCCCTCTTTTTTTCCATTCCATTCCCTCTCTCACCCTACGTCACAAACACCGCCCATCACCACCACCACCATCTGCCACCACCACCACTTGCCATCGTCACCACCCGCCACCAACCTCCGCCGACCACCACCACCGTCCTCCGCCGCCCCCGCCATCGACTACCATCACTGCCACCACCACCCGTCGCCACCACCATCGCCGCCACCTGCCACCCCGACCACTACCGCCACCCTCCGCCGACCACCAACACCATCTTCCGCGACCACCACCGCTACCGTCGACCACCACCACCCACCGTCGTCGCCACGACCACCACCCGTCGCCACCACCGGCCACCACAGACCACCGCCAACCCCGACCATCGCAGCCGCCACCGCTAACAACCGTCACCCACCGACCACCGCCACCCACCGCCGCTACCACCGACCACCGCCACTAGCCGCCACCGATCACCGCCACCACCCATCGCCGATTTAGTTCATTCCTCGTTTTTTACCTACCAAACAACACAAGATAATGATTTATTCCTTTCCTGTATGGTAACCAAACAAGACTATGGAATGTAATGATCCATTTCATTCCTTTGTTCATTCCATTACCTCGTCCATTCCATTTCCTCGTCCATTCCATTACGCCATACCAAACAGACCCTAATAATTTATATATATTAAAATTGGGTTATGACTTTGCTTATAATTTATAAATAATAAAATTTGGGTTTTAGTTTAAACGAGCTATGTAACGCGATGGCTTACCTTGGCTTGGGCTAAGCTCGTTAACAAATGGGCCAATTTCAATTGATCCACGAGGCGCAAGCTTTCCTTATATTACATGATTAATTTTTTGTTTGAAATGCAGAAATTATTCGAAGAGATGAAGGATCGAATCGAAAATGTGATGAACAATGGAAGAGTTCCTGATGAATTGCGCTTAGAACACGAAGGATTTGCAGAATGGGATTCGTTTACATCTCCAAAAGATCATGCCGCTATCGTTCAAGTAAACGCTTGAATTTTAAGTATTATATCACATTGTTTTCCAACTCAAATCTTGATTATTAAAATTCAAATCAATGATCATGTTTAATCCATGAAACTCTTGTGTTTTTTTTTTTTTTTTTTCAGATTTTACTTGATCAAAATGAAGATGCAGAAGGGCAAAGCGTTCCAAAATTGGTATATTTGGCTAGGGAAAAGAGACCAGATCATTTCCATAACTTCAAAGCTGGAGCCATGAATGCATTGGTAAGTATTTATCATTATTTAATTAGTTTCATATTTTGTTTTGAATTAGTTATGTGTGAATTTTAAAATAAAAAATTATATATGATTTTATCCGGTTTTTACCAGTCTGACAAGTGTCTGACAAGTGTCTGACAAGTGTCTGATCATTGAGAGAACCGGTTCGATGACCTGTCTGGTTGTAAAAAAAAATAGAAAGCATTGCGGATTTGAATTATATATATACATTTTAAATTGGCCTATATATTTTTCCAAAAAAAATGTTTTATTTGTTAGTTAAGATATTAATTTCTTAAATAATGAGAATTTACTAAATAGTCAATGATTTTATTATTACAACTTCAAGCAACATAAGTACATCCAAACTCTATTTTTTACAACCCGTATTGTTACAACAAATTATTCATTTTCTGGATCTTATGGCAATATGACGGTTTAATGTAGATAAGGATATCTTCGAAGATAAGCAATGGCCTGATAATTCTCAATGTGGATTGTGACATGTACTCAAATAACAGTGATACCGTGAGAGATGCTCTTTGCTTTTTCATGGATGAAGAAAAAGGCCACGAGATTGCTTTCGTTCAGTACCCTCAATGTTTTGAAAACGTTACAAAAAATGAAGTTTATGGTGGTTCCATGAGAGTACTCCGTGAGGTAATATAAGTTTCTAATTAAGAGGTGACAAAATAACTGGGTCGGGTTAGCTGGATAACTAGTAGAAAATGAATAAAAGTCTTGTATGAGTTGATATGGGCCCACTCATGTTGACTCAAAAACACATTTTGTCCAAAGTTTTTATTCTAAGACTCACATTGTCAAAAGTTGTTACAAAAACTATAGTATTCTTTATAGTCTTGTGTTGTTTTTTTAATAAAGTAGCACACTTTCAATCGGTTTCCTTTTAAGACAATGTTTTGGTTTCACCTGTTTGATCAGTAAAAGATAAAACAAAACGAAATCGACTGATTTGTAAGTAAACGGCCAAATTTTAACTATAGATATTACTATTGAGTTAGAACGTCTTTATACAAACATGTTTTGTTGATTAATGAAGGTAGATTTTCACGGTTTGGATGGAAATGGTGGGCCGTTGTATGTTGGAACGGGTTGCTTTCACCGAAGAGATATTCTGTTAGGAAAAAGCTTTGATGGTGAAAGTAGAATCGATTGGAAAATGGAGAATGATCACAAGGAGACACAAGAAAACACGACCGAAGAACTAAAGAATCTTGCGAGCTGCACCTACGAGATTGACACCGAATGGGGCAAAGAGGTTATAAGCATTCTTCTTTGTGTTGCTTACATTCTTAGTTATCAAAAGTTTATATTCATTTGTTTTGTTTTGTGTCGGGTTGATAGGTTGATTGGTTAAGCTAATGTACCCAAACACGACTAATATATGCATCCATGTCAAATAACCCTAACCTAAACACAAAGTCTAAACACGACCCGGTAACCCATTTATCTAAATAAGGTTAATTGGTTGGCGAGTTGTAATCAAAATATAAACGGGTCATAAATGGGTTAGCGGGTTATAATAAACGGGTTGACCTTATAAAACATTTTTGTTTTTTAAGCCTATCTAATCTTAGATGGATTGGCGAGTCGACATGTCTAATCTGAAACGGATTGAACGAGTTGAACAAGTCAGCCCAAACATGACCCTACTTAGACATGACACACTATAGTTTATAAAAAAAGCGTAACTATTTTTGAGAAAGCATTATGGGCCAACCCGGCCCAGCCCGTTTCAGAAAGTAACCGAATTATCTGTTTGTATACGTAACCCAACCCATCCGATCTGACCATCTTGCCTCCTCTAGCAAGTTGACATTGCAATGTGTTTTTGTGTTACAGATGGGCTTGAAATACGGGTGTCCTGTCGAGGATGTGATAACGGGCCTATCGATCCACTGCCGAGGCTGGAAATCAGTGTTTTACAATCCAAAACGAGAGGCGTTTCTAGGTGTTTCTGCAACCACACTTGACCAGACCCTCGTGCAGCATAAACGGTGGTCTGAGGGTGATCTATTGATTTTGCTCTCAAAATATAGCCCGGCTTGGTACGGGCTCGGAAAGGTTAACCCTGGTCTCATAATGAGCTATTTGATATACTGCTTATGGTCCCCTTCCTCCGTACCAACGGTCTATTACTCCATTGTCCCTTCACTTTGTCTCCTTAAAGGGGTTCCACTTTTCCCAGCGGTATGTCATATATTTATCATTTTTTGTTCATGTTAAATTTGTGTATAACTAGCCAAAACTTGGGATGGCGATGGGCCGGGTTTTGGTAATCCAAATCCCATACCTTTCGGCAGTGGCGGATTTAGACACATTTTGTGGGTTCCTAGGAACCCAACCAGTTTGGAAAAAAAATAATGAAAATTAGTAAAGTCTTGTATGATTTGTAAAAAATTAGTGATAAAGGAACCTATTAGAAAAAAAATTTGGATCCGCCACTGCCTTTCGGGCACCTGTTATTACCCATCAGGCTTGTATGTATATTAAACTCACATAAAACAACTGAATTAAAATATTAAATAAAAGTATATAACTACACTTCTAATAAATCTTTGAATTTAATAATTTTAAGTTTCTAGCAGCTTGAACATACCTTTCATTATGCTTATAAGATTATTTAATTTAGAGTAAAATGCCAAAATGACCCATGAGTTTAGGCCACTTTTGATACTTTAGTTCAAAATTGAAACATTTTGTATCTGGGTCCTTGATGTTTCATATTTGTTACCATTTTCATCCAATTGGCAAACCGGGTTATAATTTTTTGTTAATTTCTCTTCTTTTTTTGTCGTTTTCCTCATTTAATTAACATATATTATGGTATAAAATGATGATTATACCCTTCATTTAAATGAGGAAACCGAAAAAAATGGAAGAAGTTAACAGAAAATTCTAACCTGGTTTGCCAATTGGATGAAAATGGCTACAAAAATGAAACATCGGGGACCCAGATACAAAAAGTACATTTTTAAACTGAAGTGACAAAAGTGGCCTAAACTTAGGGACCATTTTAACAATTTACTCTTTAATTTATCAATAGTTCTAGTTTCAACACGGGCAAACGTTTCAGGTAATTAGGTGGGTATCACCTAATACCATACTGGTCCCAAACCCGAAAGTATCATATAACTAATCCCATGCAATATCCAGGTAACAAGTGGATGGTTCCTCCCATTTGCATACATCATAGTCTCCATCACTGCTTTCGACTACCTCGAATTTCTCCGGTGCGACGGCACCACCAAAGGGTGGTGGAACGACCGGAGAATATGGCTCTACAAACGGACAAGCTCGTACCTTTTTGCGTTACTCGACACCATATTGGGTTCGGACTTGTCATTTGTAATCAGCTCAAAAGTGATGGATAACGACGTTCAAGCGAGATACGAGAAAGAAATGATGGAATTCGGCGTGTCATCGCCTTTAACGACGACTGTGGCAACGATATCGATGCTCAATCTTGTGTGTTTTGTCGGGGTCGTTATGAAATCTATGTTGATGGATAAGGTAACTAGGGGAGTGTACTATGAGACCATGGCAGTTCATGTTGTACTTTGTGGTGCATTGGTTGCACTCAACATGCCATTGTACTGGGCTCTTTTTGTTCGTAAAGATAAAGGGAAGATCCCGGATTCTGTTACAGTTAAAGCGGTTGTTCTTGCTCTGTTTATTTCTACTGTTTTCTTTTTTCTATAGTTATATTCAATATTGATATTGATACGATGATATCTATTTGGGTCGCCTTGGCACCTTTTTAATAATTATACTTTGTAATACTAATTATGAATGTTTTTCGTAATCGGACTGTCATCGAACTGTTTGATTGTTGGCTCGTTTCAAGGATCGGATGACGTTATAAATAATAAAATGTGGAACACTTTGCTTTTCGGTGTGTATTTGAATATCAACTAAATATGAAGTCTTAAATAAACAAAATATAGTGCACGAACGAGTAGGGGCGCAGCATAGTGGGGGTGGGGAGGACCCACGAACTTTTCACTCAGTGATGTTCGGTATGTAGTTTTCGTATAAATTTTTTTAATTATATACGTTTTCGACCCCCGGTTTTATAAATTTTTTTAGGTATATACGTTTTCGACCCCACGGTCGAAAATCTCAAGCTTCACTACTGCGAATGAGTAAATAAAATATTATAGCTTATATTATACATAGTATATATATATAGGGTAAGGATAGTGTAAAAAGGGCCTAAAGTGTGAGAAGTGTATTAAAACACTATATATAATACTATATAACACCATATAAACACCGTATAACAATATGTAACACCATATAACACTATGTAACACTATATATCATTATATAACAAATATAACACTATACATCTATCATAGACATGCTATCAGACAACCTATAGTGTTATATTTGTTATATAATGATACTAGGTTAATGCCCGCGTAATACGCGGGCTTCAACCAAAACCATATTATTTACTTTGAAATGAAATGTTCTGTACAAATACATACATTGGAAGAAAAAAACAAAAAACTATTCAAATGCCGGAAAAAACTTCCTTGTATACTACATTTGAGAAGTTCACAACCTAACCCACCTGCAGTCCGACACCCACCACCAATATACGTACTTACTCTTGAATATCGTCCCTTAGCTTCACAAAATCAGAGCAAGTTAGGTACAACTAAAATCTTAATAAGATACAATAATAATCATATTACGAATCTAGAACAGAAGTTGAGGGGTAGTGCGGGTTAAAAAAAAATTGTTCAGGGGTAGTCGATAACTAACTATATTTACCATGACCCTCCTCTGTGATATAAAAACTACTTTCAAACCAAAATTATATTTTGGACCAAATTTTCACTGTAAAAGTACAAATGCAAGTCCAATAGGTGAAAGGCTGAAATTTCAATACTTATTAAAACCAACATGTGTTATCATTTGTAACCAACTTGATACTAAAAGTGCACCTGAAAAGGCATTATATAATAACAAAATCAATACAAAATAACATTTATCGTGCATCAAGCATTTAATAAAGTAACGCTAACCACCCACTTAATCACTATAAGACCGTGGGGTATGGTGGGGCGGGGGTTGGGCTTGGGTTGGGGCAAATGCTGACACGTGTAAAGGGAGCCCCCCACTGCCTGGTTACGTGTCCACGGGGTATGGCGGAGCGTGGGTTGGGTGCACCGCATGGCAGAATGGTTTATAAAAAAAAATACAAAAAATTTATAAAAAATCACACAACATTTATAAAAAAAACCTACAACTTCATTAAAATTTTAAAAATTACATAATCCTAAAAATTACATAATTTCTAAATATTACAAAATAAACAAACCTAGAGCGTTAAAAAAATTTCAAAAAGGTCGATCTTGTCGAACGCCTTGTTTTCCTTGCCTCGAAACTCTATGTTCGCCACCGCCACCCGGTCCTCGTGGCTTAACTCGCCAGCGGGAACGGCTTCGTAATAAGCCTTGAAACGCTCGAGCTTGGGCCGTAGCTCGTGCCATTTATGTTGGCACGCGTTGAGGTTGTGGCGGTCGTTACGGACGTTATGTCGGTAGGCCGCGAATGCTTCCGCCCAATATTTTGTTTGGCCCGGTGGCCGCCCCTTCATAGCGTCGACGACGCTAGTGACGAGTGCCATTTCTTCTTCACGGGTCTAGGATGCCATAGCGGTGTTGGGTTCGTGGGATGGGGGGGGGGACCAGTGGGGAAGCCGGTGGGGTTTCGGTTCGTGGGATGGATAGCCGGTGGGGTTTCGGTTCGTGGGATGGGGGACCAGTGGGTTTGGGGTTACAAATATATAGAGGATGTTGGGAGACCGGGGTGGCGGTTGGGTGGTATGGGGGGACCGTTTGAATTTTTAATTTCAAAATTTGAATTGGCCGCCTGACGTGGCGGGGTGACCCAATGAAATACCGCCAGCTCGCTTGGCCATTGCGCCCCACGCCCGGCTTGAAAGCCAAGCCCCAAGGGGCCACGCCCAAACCCAAGCCCACCCGAGGTGGTGGCTTGGGCGTTTTCCCCCAACCCACGCCCAAACCCCCACCCCATGCCCCATGCCCCACGGTCTAAGTGAAGGGTGGACGAAACATAATAGTAAATATACAGTAATAATTATATGTATTAAAAACAGATAGCAAGAGTAAACATATTTATTAACTTCAACAACAAAATTCATAATCAAACTGAAATAAAATGTTATAAAAAATAAATATATATGGTAATTGCAAATTCTTTATTTATAATTACATATCATATTTACTATCACAACTAAGAAATCTATAGATACAAATACAAATTACAAATTACAAATCTCTAAAAACTTCTTTATATAAGCGCTATATGCGATCCAAAAACATGTGTTGGTGAAGTTTATAATACTACAAGAGTGCATTCAATACAGAATTAATTTTAAGAGCGAAACCGATAATATTACATAAACACTTAGACCATATGTAATGGGGCTTTATAAGGGCATGAAAGATTTTGATAATGCCCTTACACCATTACTCATAGGCTTTATAGGGGCATGAAAAGAGATGGGCATTTCTAGAATAATGCCCAATAAGAAGGAAAAACAAAGAAACTAATAAATGAAAGGGCATTATGAAGCCTTAACCATTACATGAACCATTATGATGGTAATGTGTCAAAAAATGCCCCTTAAGAGGCATTAACCATTACCCATGGTCTTATACATAATGTTGACTGTTAAAACAATATTATGATTTAATAACCTCTTCATGTTTTTTTTCCAAACAATCAACACATCAAGAACATAAAAGCCCAAATGCAACCAATGTCCCTTTTTTAACACATTAATTCTCCTCATGTTCTGTTCAGATACAAACTTTTACCAATTGGACATGACAAACAAAAAATGTCAAAAGTAAAATAACAATCTCTCATCAAAAGTTATATTCTTAAACCTCTCAACCAACTTTGTTGCTAACACTTTGATAAAGTGACCTAAGTTGTGTGTTCCATTTCTCCACAGTACTGTATTTCTTCATTCCCTTTGACCTGACACAATCCAAATTCAAACTTACTATAATCACATAATAACATATACAAATTGTTTATTTATCATATATCATATCTAACTTGTGCCCTCACTCCAGCAGCCTGTTAACTTGATCGATATGACCTTAAAGCTTGAACCCGGTTATACAATATCAATGACACTAACAGCTGTTCCACATCAGTCTCTGGCACATTAAGCTCCTGATAAACAGTAGTTGATATATAAGTATGCCTACTTATATATGTATGTATGCATATAAAGAAAACTGCTACCTTTGATATGAAGGGGATCCTGATGCTTGTGTACGGTTTGATGAGCTTGAGTAACACTTGAGTTCTAAAAAGTTCATTACTCGAACTGCATACATCAATGCATTTGGCGAATCCGCCATTTGCAGCAACGGTCAATCAAATTTATACATTATCGTTAATTTTTACCACAGAAAAAAAAACAAACCTGAGTCATATTTGGGGCGAAAACCATTGCAATATTGTACGAATTCATCTTCTTGAGATGCTCGTGTTGGATGGCATCAGTGATCAGATTGATGGCCCAATCGAGCAGGGCGGTTTCCGTTGGCGACTGGAGACGGCAAAGGACAATGCGTCCATCCTCTGGTTGACACTGCATTACTTGCTCAGGTGAAAGCGAATCCAAGATCCCACTTAGCAGTTGGCCGTTCTCTAAACCATGGCTATATTATCATCAACTTAATCATAAAAATAAAAAATTAAATGCAATATTAATACAACAATCATCATACACCTTGATAAGGCCAACCAAACAGTGTACATCAATACCATCTGGAACCATTCCATTGTAACTGGTTTCTCGGATGTTCTTCCTGGTTATTGCCTGCATTAATTGTAAAAAACCTTCAGCCTGCACACAGTTAAAAGGTCAACGACCCATTCATCAATTATTGTTTTAACGTGAAAAAAGCGGAATGAAGAAAGATATATGACTTTAGTAAATACCACCCTACATGCATGACATGGACATAGTATGAGAAAATCTTCACCCCAAAAAAAAGAGACTTCAGCAAACATGTCTTTTGCTTTATCTGTTCTTAAGTGTTCTAAACTCATGAATGATTTTTCTTTTAAAATCACAAACATAATTAAACCTTTAAACACTTATGTCTATTTAATGACATCCAGATGATAAAAAGGTAAAATCACAATTTCCACAAAATACAGAATTCAACAATATAATTAAGCACTCATGATTATCAAACAAACCTTTGTATGATCAGACGTGTTATTCTCATCAGGGGCAGACATGATTCCCCAACAATAAGTATTCCTTACCTATATCAAACAACAATAAAAATTCACTACAAAACAATGAAAAAGGCATGCTGATGTCATTGCTGCAAAACATAATCTTAGGGTTTCAAACAGACAACTACAAATTAAAAAACCATTTATGGTTTGTAGATAAACGAATGAGAACCGGGTATTCAGGAATATCAAACTATAGCATTGATTGAAAACAATAAACACAAAAAACCTTCGATGTGGATTATAAACCCTAAATAACATTCAAGCAGTGAAAAAAAACGTAACGATGACGAATCTTTGATAAATCCCAATAATTCTATCATAATCAAACCTGGAGATTCACAATCGAGCAATTGATTACTCAGATCCTTTAATTATTGAAGATGCATCCTCAGATCCATTAAAGAGAGGATCGAAAAGAAACTTAACAGAGCATCAAAAACATTTGTTGCTTGAAATCGTGAGAACCTGAATCGGCGAATGGATTTTATGAACAGATTAAAAAGAAATATACCTGATTGAATCGCCAAAAAAATATACTTGATCAATTGAACGGGGATTTGAACAAAAAGAAGCGATCTGAAAGAAGAAGATCGCGATGGTGTTGAGAGAGAGAGAGGCAGAGGAATTTTTTTATTTAGGGTATGTTGAGAGGAACGGTTATGAGAGAATGAGAGAGAAGAAGGCGTACACAAGAAGCTAATTCAATCCAGCCTTATGAGCTATGCCACATGTCCTCCCATATGAGATTTGCCACCTCATTACTTATGTGTCTGCTTAGTTGGCTTGCACCATTGGGTGACATGTGTCCCCCAATGGTTTGCTTTATTTGAGATATAGATATAGTGTTACATAGTGTTATATGGTATTACATATTGTTATATGGTGTTTATATGGTGTTATATAGTATTATATATAATGTTATAATACACTTCTCACACTTTGAGCACTTTTTACAGGATCCTCTACCTATATATATATATATATATATATATATATATATATATATATATATATATATATATATATATATAGGGTTAGGTTCAATTGTGAACACCCCCTCATTTGTGAACTGTGTGAACTGATCTAGGCCCTTGATTTCCTTTAGAGTTGATAAGGTTAGGATTGTAATTATATAAAAAAAATTAACTCTAAATCATTAATTTCATAATTGAAATCAGTTACCAAACAACCAGATCGTTTCCATATTTTAAAAAATTTAGAAGATTATCATCTTAATTGTTTAACAAACAACCATATTTTCAATCCATTCACCAGATTTCGAATTCAACATTTGTCATTCAATAGAACGTAAACTTCATAAACCCAGTTCATCACATCGGAAGCTCGACTATTCCGGCGAACATTAATTGGAGATGGCATATCTCGCCGGACGATCGATTATTGCCGGAAGATCGATTATTGTCGTCGCCGTCAATTGCATCCTTGCCGTCATATCTCGTCGGAAGGTCGATTATTGCCTTAGCCGTCAATTGCATCCTTGCCGCTATTTAACTAGGTATTGTCGTCGCTGGAAGATCGATTATTTCCGTTGCCGTTAATTGTTCCGTCGAACATTAATCGAAGCCGGACTAAGATTCCGGTGAAGAATAATCAGAGTTCGTAATATTTAGGTCCGATTATTGTCGTCGGCGTCCTAGGTTTGTTTATGAAAAACCTTTTTTCTAGCAGTCCACTGTAAACCCAGGTTTGTAAAACTTGAGTTTTTAGTCATTTTTTGTTTGTGTATAATATTTAGGTCCGAGGTACACATGTGTACTGCTTCTTCTATACATGCCAAGATGATAGTACACATGTGTATAATACAATTGTCGTTGCATGTAAATAGCATAATTTTAGTTAATGAGCCTTTGAAGACCCTCAGCATTGTTGTCCTTTTTTAACCAACCTTTTGTAATGTAATTGTGCAGAGTCGGTTGCAAGTAACATCTATGAAACTCCCAATGGGACTAGGTACTGGACATTCGAGATTTTATTGGTGATAGAGACGCGCAAATGATATTTGACAAATTCAAAGCTCGCAGTGAAAACAAAGTTAGTTACACATTTGATACCCATATTGATGATACAGAACTTCAGTATTTTATGATTGTTTTGTGATTATTATTGAATCGTTTTATCATTGATTTTGTGATTGTTTAACGCGACATTATATGAGCCGTTATAACTTACAGTTGTTTTTTTCTATATTACATATATAGGTAGACATGCATAACATTTTCATTTCTTCAATGGTATGACTTGTAATATGTCTTAACAAATACACAAATATAGAAACAACATCCTTTTTTATTGGAAAAATATGAAACATGTGTACCTAATATGAAACAGTAGTGTACTATGCTAAATAATATATGTTTTATATAATGTATATTACATGTACACATGTGTACTTATCTGCTTACTATGTCTGTACACAGGTGTACTTGGATATTTACATGACAAGTACTCATGTGTACTGAGTTTACTCTGTTACAACTATGCACATGTCTATTGTGAAAGTGTTGAATGAAATTTATTATACATAACCTATATTAGGTACAGTAATATGTCAAGTAGTCTAAAAAACAAAAAAAAACCATACAAATACAAAATCAACTTGTGTTCCACTGTTTCAAAAAAAACATCAAATCATCAAATGTTTTTAGACTGCCAATAACCACATGTTTAATATTGTCAACATACGAAAACATCAGACCATAACACGTTTAATAATGTCAATCAACATATATGTACTAATTACAAACTATTCCGCTCGCCTTGTCATGTTCGACTGCTTCAACCATGATGCGACTATGGTGCTTGTTGACCTTTGAAGTTACTAGCTTTATCGCGGCTTTGTTCCTTTTATTTTATCAGCATCCCCGAAAATATTTGCTCCACGTGTTCGCTCCTTTTTCTCATAGTTTAGCATTAATGCAAAGCAATTTATGACTCCATCATTAATCTATTTACTTGGTTGTAAATCCATCATTTGAAAATGGCACAACCCAATGCCAGTTGCAGTTTCAAACACCAATTTACTGCAAATAAGACATTATAATTAATAATCTTTACAATTAACCGTATGTCCCCCAAAGAACAAACATACGAGTACACTGTGTAACAAAGCACATACAAATGAGTACACAGGTGTAGACATGAAATACAAATAGTAGATTAATAGAATAATTCACCTTATAGTAGACGTACACATGTGTACATAAACGACTCCACAACAAGTCAACCAACCGAAGAGCCTAAAATCAGTTAAAAACATAGCACAATCCATCATTCTAATTAATCAAACTTGTTATTCAACAAAATAAAAAAACAGAGCAAAAATCAGCCTTGTTAACCCCGCTGTACACATGTGTACAGCGAGAATTTTCTACCATCTCACCCGATTTAAAGACAACGTACACAGGTGTAAATCATCGATTATAGGTTATCTAAAGAAAACAAAAGTGCCTACACTCGAATAAAAATAGAGCAACATCACCTAATTTGTTAAATCAACATTCTCCTTCAAAGTAATCTAACATCAAATCGATTTACATAAATGAATCCACAACAAGTCAACCAACCGAAGAGCCTAAAATCAGTTAAAAACATAGCACAATCCATCATTCTATTTAATCAAACTTATTATTCAACAAAATCAAAAAACAGAGCAAAAATTACCCTTGTTAACCACGCTGTACACATGTGTACAACGAGAATTTTCTACCATCTGACCCGATTTAAAGACAACGTACACAAGTGTAAATAATCGATTATAGGTTATCTAAAGCAAACAAAAGTGCATACACTCGAATAAAAACAGAGCAACATCACCTAATTTGTTAAATCAACATTCTCCTTCAAAGTAATTTAACATCAAATCGATTTACACCTCCTAAAAATCACACCATTGTACCAAATAACTGTAACTAAACAACTTTCAGAACACAATATTCAAGCCCTAACTCCGATTTGATGTTCTTAGTTCATTAATAAAAAGGATCACAACATGCAACTACTTTCTGAAAATTATAAACATTAAGATTTACATTGTGTACCTTTATTGGTTGAAAATCGGTTGATTTTTTCCGGTGATTGAATGGTCAGACGTTGTTCTTCATCGTTTGATTGTCGTGGCTAATGAAGAACAAAAAGAAAGAGGACACGTGATTTTGATTAAAAGAGAAAATCAAAGGATTGATAAACTAACCTATAGATAATTATGGGATTTTATGAAATCAGAGAATATGGAAACTATGTAGTTTCCTGATTTTAAATAACAAATTAATGTATGTACACTTTTACCCTTTTGTTTTTAATAAAACACTAAAACCTAACCAAATAATTACAATCATGCCATCCATTTAAGATCTCAAGATCATAATAATCAATGGTCTAGATCAGTTCACGCAGTTCACTCTTGGGAGGTTGTTCACTCTAGAACCCATATATATATATATATATATAGGGAGAGGATCATGAGAAAACTACATCTAAATGAGAAAACTAGAAAACTAACTAAAAAAGCCTAAAAAAAGCTAAAAACATACCAAAAATGATTTTTTTTTACAATTTTTTATAAAAAAAATCGCTATTTTTTATATATAAAAAAATTAAAAAAAAAATGTTGTACTGCACATGTGCATTATATGTGTACTATACATGTACACTATATCCGTAATAGTGCACATGTGCAATACAACAATTTTTTTTTTTTTTTGAAATTTTTTTTCCATGCATAAAATATAGCGATTTTTTATAAAAAAAATGTAAAAAAAAAATTGGTATGTTTTTTAGGCTTTTTTAGTTAGTTTTTTGGTTTTCTCATTTAAACTAGTTTTCTCATGATCCATCCTATATGTATATATATAGGGGAAGGTTCATTTGAGAAGAAATTTAATGTGAGAAGAAAAAGAAGAAAGGGCATATTAGTAAAATACTATTTCATTTATAACTCATATCATTAATTTTTAACTCTTTAATTAATTAGTCAACTAATCATTAATTATCCTACATATAATCTACAAAACCTACACATATCAAAATTTTCCTACATATACACTACACATTATAGAATTTTATCCTACACAATCGAAATTTATCCTCCACACCTCAAAATATATCTTACACAACTCGTAATTTTTCCTACACAACTAGTAATTTATTCTACACTTTAAATTAAGTTGTTTTTTTAATTTGGAAAAAAATATATATTTTGAAAAGGAGTTACAAATTTAATTTAGTTAGTTATTAAAGGGGAAGAATACAAATTAATGATTTTTGTAAGTTTACTAATATACCCTTATATTAAAATTAAATGCAAATATTAAATGAAGTAAAATGAAGCAATCTTATTGTTTGAAACTTCTTCTTTTTTCTTCTTACAAATTTTTTTTTCTCACATATATATATATAGGGTGGGTTTTAGAGTGAACACTAGTGTATTTGCGAACTGAGTGAACAAATCCTGGCCATTGATCTACACACGTGTATGGCCAAGATCTAATCACCAAATAATAAAATACACTAGTGTATTTCAACATCAAATCCTGGTCATTGATCTACACACGTGTATGACCAGGATTAGTTCACTAAGTTCGCAAGCTACACTAGTGTTCACTCTTGAACCTAATCCTATATATATATATATATATATATATATATATATATATATAGGGTCGGGATTTAGAGAAAACGATAGAAAGTGTGAGAACGCTTAACGATCGTCCGATCAAAACAATCTATGGACTAGATTGGCGCGGTGGCATTTTCATAAATAACATCAATTTTATTATGTGGACGCGCTTCATTAAGGGTAAAAGAGTCTTTTGACTACTCCACATAAAACGCCAAATCATGAAATAAAACGCCAAAAACAAAAATCACAGACCATTCTAAGTAAAACGCCATTAAATATAAAACGCCAAACTTAATTATAGTAAAATCCCGCCTTAAAAAACCGCCAAAAAATCCTATATATACAACATCTCAGACCTTCAGTTAAAAACACACACAAAAACCCAAACGTCATATTTCATATAACCCATTCGCCTTAGAAACGCCAAAAAACCCAAACATCAAATATCTTCAACCCCAAAAACGTTTTTTTTTTTTAATTCAGTTTGGCTGTCAGTAAGATTTCGCTCAATGATATAGACAAAATCCTAAAATGAGGATATAGTCCATTTCATTGAGTAAAAATCTCATTGACTTATCCTAAACTTCCATCAAATTTATAACGCCAAAACATATAAAAACATTATTGAGGTTTGTTGTCAATAAAGTTTAGCTGTATGGGGTGGACAACATTGTCAGTTATCTTTCTTAACCGAGGATTAACAATGTTGTCCATCTCATACAGCAAAACATTATTGATTTTAGCATGATCAAAATTTGAGGTTTAAGGTGATCTTATTTCGTGGCGTTCTTTTTATCGGTAAAACGCCAAAAAGGTAAAAAAATCAAACATCGTTGATTATTGTAAAATTCAAGATTGTTGACTGAAGGATATAAACTCAATAACATTTTGCTGCATGAGATGGACAAATATTCAAGAAAAAAATGCTAATGTCAGACTGTGTGCTTCCAAACAGCAACACAAAAAACTACTTGAAAAACAAAAAAACAAAATGAATCATACGAAAGTCGAACCAGCCAGTTAACATGATTCAAAAAAAAGAAAGAAAGAGACTGGACACAGAGAAGATTTGGAAGATCAATTGTTTATGTATTCTTTTTTTTATTTTCCTTTTCAGTTAATTGTTATAAAATAAAAACGCCATATATAATAAAAACGCCAAAACCGCCAAAATGCTTGTTTAAAACGATATCATCCAGTTAAACGCCACCAAAAAACTGCCAAACTATAATAAAATTACTTTGAAAAATTATTATAAAAAACCCAAATAAAAAAAATAAAAAGCAAACTTGAAAATGCAACTAGAAACAGTAAATACAAAATCATTAAATACTGAAGAATCTAAAACGCCAAACTTGAAAGATGGGACGTGTTACAGACTTCAGAGATAAAGCTTATAAAAAACATTAATTACAAAACAGTAACTGAAAAGACAAAATACTTTATTATAATAATGCACCGCCTAATTTAGGCACCAAAAATACATCCTATAAAATGATACATCTCAGCAACTTCCATTTGATCAAACCAAAAAAACAAACGTCAAATACTACTAAATACCACCCACTGTAAAACGCCAACAAATAAACTGAATGAATTGTTATCAGATGGGAGTACCTCATAAAGATTTTGCTGCATGAGATGGACAAAATTTCAGGAAAAAGATACTGTTGCCAGTCATATGGCATTTTGTATTTTTTTGTTCTTGAAGAAGGTTTGGATGAGGAGAAGAGGTCAATGACATTGAAGAGTGGGTTCACTATAAAGATGAAGATCCAGATAAAGAAAAAGCGAAAAACCCACTCACACGCCATAGATCTATGTCCCCAAACATCCACACAAAAAGACAGTTGAACAGACGAGCAGGCAAGAAAAATCAAACCCATGGGTTTGTTAAGTTTTACATAAAACGCCATATATTTGATGACAGTTCTTGTACTTTTAAAGAAGAGAGAGACTGATGACACTGAATGTCACACCCCGACCACGTAGAACATACCAAACGTGGCGGAAACATCGGGGAGTGTTGTAACAGAATTAATGTTTCAAATCCATGGCAATTGAAGTTTTGTTTTATTCATTAAAAGTGTTACAATGTCTTAACAAACAAGGAAATACAACATAATTAACTAGTCTTGCATCTTTTATTGTCACTAAAGCCCAAGTCTGTCTATGTGTGTCTTGATTATCTTATGCAACAGCTCCTGAAAAACACATGTGAAAATAGGTACGTCAGCATAAAAATGCCTGTGAGATACATAGGTTTTGTGAAAATAAGATTCATGACTTATGTTTGAGAAAATGTTTAGTCATGAACCTTGTTATTTGCTTTGTCTTGTAAATCATTTGAAAAACGATAAGATCAGATGATAAGTATAAATAAATGAATAATGTATTTGTATAAGATAAGTTGTTTATAAATCAATGTCTTGTGAAAAGTATGTCATTTGTATGAAATGTTCTATGTCTCAAACTGAAATGATTCAAATAACGTTACGACATGTAATACCATACAAACACTTATATATAGGAAGTACCAGCGGCGTATCCACCATGCTTGTATCATATTACACACGCATCGTTACTTAATCAAACCAAACCAAACAATGTAAAATGTTCATGTCAAGATGTAAATCATGTCAAAATGTCTATGTCAAATATCCATGTCAAATGTCTATGTCAAGTATCCATGTCAAATGTCTATAGTCCAAGAGTAGTCAAGTAATGTATAACCAAAATGATATGTATGGTAAGTAAAATTTAGACTACTTAAACCATAAGTAAAAATGTACAAAACAAAGTATTGAAGTAAAACTTGGTTTAAATCAAAGTTATGTTTTGTAAGATATATGCATGCTATACTGAATATGAACATTTATGCGGTATTGTGAAAATTCATACATCCAAGCCTTGAGACAGACGGATAACTATGTAAAAGTGAGTTATCAAGAGAATATGTATTCGGATTCGGTCATTCCTTTCATCCCCTTTCCCTGGGATGTCCGGAACGGGATTTGTCAAGTCCTATGGTACCACTACCTACTACCGAGCGGCATGATCGGTGTTAATGAATGTATAGTATAGTTTAAACAAACCAAATGTCATACCAAAATGTAAGCATGTTTTATGAAGATAATGTACCTAGTATGCTAGAGTAAACATACAGGGTAGAGCTATAAAACAATGTGTCCATATGTTACTGGAACATATGCAACAGAGATGCAGTATAAAACAATGTACTAAGTATGCAAAGTCATCATACAAAGTAGAAAAGTCATGTAAAACAATGTACTAAGCATGTTATCAGTCAACATACATAGCAGAAAAGTCATGTAAATCAATGTGCTTAGCATGTTATCAGTCAACATACATAGCAGAAAAGTAATGAAATCATGTACTATAATGTACTAACAAACATAGTCGGTATATGATGTGAAAACAGGAAAGCAGGAAAGTAACAAGTAGGCACATGTGTTCCACCCCAAAACAGTTTGGAAAACAGTAAAAGAGGGGTCTATGTACTCACTTGAGATTGCTCAGTAGTCCTTGAGTAACAACCAAACAATGCTAGAGATCGCGGATATCAAGCGGCACCTAATATAGGTAACTATGTAAATTAACCGGACCTAGATCGGAAGATTGGGTAGCATTAGGGTTTGTAAACCAAACGAGTGTAGAGACTCGTGTCATTTGGTTTAACAAAGCCTACATACTAAATGAAACTTAACATAACTGCCTACGACCCATTACGACCCGTTTAGGTAGCTTATGCTACTTTAACGCGTCGTGCGCGTGAAACGCGTTTGGACCGCCTAACTAGCCCTATGACAAGTGTTATATGCCTAAACATGTTACATAATCAGTTACGTGACAAAAGTTTAGGTTACATATGCTTAATTACCAATTATACATGAAAAGGGTATTCTGGTAATTTACCTAAGGCATATAAACTACCTATCATACAACTACTTAAACGATGTGACCATAGGGTATAACCTCGGAAGGTTATGCCCTATACTAGGGTCACCTAATGTATTTGGTCGGATCCTAATGATCGACCAAACTGGGTCGGGTTCGAAGGTATAGGCGATTTATTAGATCGCCTACCCTACGACCCTAGACAACGTGGTAATCAGTGGGCATAGTCCCAAGGGACTATAACCAACGTGATTACACTCACGTTGCGAAGTTCAAACGAACTTCGCATTGACCATTACTGGTCAACGCTGAAAGTCAAACAAAGTTTGACTTTCTGACTCGAAAAGCAGTAAAATAAGGAAAAGAACGAAAGAATACTTACGAAGGGTCCCCGAATGCTAATCCCGATCCAAGAACTCAGGTATGAAACAATGGTTTCAACTTAGAGCTCTCAAAATCAGAATTCTTGTAAGAAATGCAATGGGGGTGGATGGGTATATATAGTTTTCGGGTAACCGTTAAGATCGTTTCATGGAAAACGTGCCATGATCCCATCCGTACAAGTGTCGGAAAGTTGTGGTGGCTTAAATTGGCCCTTATCTTAGTGACTAAGCAACTTAAAACATGTGGTTAAGGATCAATCAGCTGCAACTTGTAACAAAAACAATGAATCTGGTCAGATCATGCAGTAGCGTAGCGCTAGTGCAAAGGCACTATGCAGTCGCGCTACGCTAGCACCTCTCTGATTCAGAAATGTTTCAAAGTTGGCAGAAATGGTCCCTGCACGTGTTTAAGGCCTTTTTCGATGCGTTTGAACCCCGTTAACCTCATTTCAAGGCTCTAAAATGAAGTTAAAGTATAGGGAACTCAAAACATGCTCAAAAATATGCCGGATGTTGGTTCGTTTGGCCGTACGAACGCGATGTTCGCTTAATTACGATGGAATGCGCATAAGCGCGAAAAACGATCCAAATGACGAAACGAATGGATTTTTCTTAAGGCGAACACTAAAATATAATGTAGTCATGCTTACATAAATTTTTGGGTGTCCAGATGTATTCAGAACGTAAGTTATGCGCGAAAATGCAAACTTGTGCACTTTTTGACACTTTTAGTCCCTGAATGACCCAAAAGTTTATTTTAGCACACCGAACCCCTCAAAGCCTATTTCTAAGCTATGTAAAGGATATTTATGGTATGTTTAACTTATGGTCATGTTCCGGAATGTCTGTTACAGTTCAAATTGGCATACTTTCACAGTTTGTCAAGTTTAGTCCCTGTAAGCGAATTTACTTTGATTTCACCACACCAAACCTTCCAAAACTTATATCTAAGTTATGTAAAGGTTATTTTAGGTATGTTAAACCTATTTCACTATTCCGGAGTGTTTGTTGCATTAAACTGGTTATATTTACGCATTTGTGCGCGTATAACCTTCCAGAAAGCGATTTAGAGTTTGAAATTGAACAGAAATTGATATGTGCAAATGATACACATATTTTTACAAATCCCAAGTATGAAATATAATATTTCATTGGTTTGGTATTTGTTTGATGGCCGTGGAGGCACAGGTGTTACAGTCTCCCCTACTTTAGGAAATTTCGTCCCGAAATTTATTTAGAGGAAACTTGTGAGAGTCTAAAACATGAAGTTGAAAAGATCGAACAACATTGGTTAGGGTTTTGAACTTCTAGTAACTTTAATAACATCATGCTTGCAATGTAAGAGGGACACTTATATACAAGTATATAAAGCGTCATTGGTGCGTCCACCGTACCTCCATTACATCGTTATCATTTTGTTATTGTTGTCGCTATTGGTTCTTACACATAATAAATCTTACTGGGTTTCTGTGCATTGAATTCCACAATTATGTAGGCCTCCATAATTACGTAGTTCCTTGTATAGTCCGCACAGTCTATTTTATAATGTGTAGTGTAAAACCAAATGAACAATCCTGTGATGAGTGTAACTAGACTGCCATAGAGTCCTTTAGACTAAATCAATAAATGATTTAAATAGACTATCCAGGAGTCTGTTTAGTTACATCACTAGATGTCATTTTTTAACCAAATTGTGAATCAATCTTTTTGACTAGACCACTAAAGGGTCCCTTATGAATCATGGAGTGGTACTATATAATCCAATGGTCTTAACTATTACATAGAAGCCCATTCAGGATTTAAGGTAGTACCTTTTTGAATATCCTACTACGAATCCCTCATATCAAGATATGAAAGATTCTACGAGGATTTGGATAACGAATTATCCAGAGTATAAAAACACAAAAAAAAAAAATGCATAAAAGAAAACATAAGATGCATAAACACATAGTCACATAACCACAAAATTGTTTGTTAACTTGCCTTGTAAATTGCGTACATGCATTTAAAGCACACTAGAAATCCATTCCGTGGATTTCATTTGGTTCTTTAAACGTTATCAAGAATCCAACTATAAAGATAGAAAGATTCAAAAAGAAAATTCGATTTCGATTATTAGGAACCGAAATGTTCGAATTTAGGTATATGAGGAATCCAATTAAGGACTCTGATTTGAATGATGATCATCCACAAGGATCTAATTGTGAAGATAAAAAGATCCCTTATGGATTTTAGAAGTTGAAGATGTTTTGAAATCTTGCACTGGACGTGCCTATGTCAAAACATGATGTAAAATGCTTATGAAGTTGAGATGCTAGATATGTCAAGGCGACATATGAAGCAGAATTTTGAAGGTTAAGTCAATGTATATGGAAAAATATTTTTGAAAACTATGCATGGGGTTCTTTTAAGAAAAATGTGTTTGACGTTTTTGAAACCTTATATATAATACTTTTGAAATCATAAAGTAGGTGTATTAGATAGATATAATTACAAAAAAAATGTTTTTAAAATCATGCGAGATGAATTTTGAAATTATGTATAAGGTTTTTGAAAGACATAAATGATGCTTTTCGAAATCATGCACTTGATCAGAAAATGTATTGTGTTAATATTGTCTTCAAACTATATGAAATATTTTGAAATTAGAAAGGTTGGTTTTGATAACATGGCCAATGTTTTTGAAATAACACAGACAATGCATCTAGAAAAATTGTTTTCAAACTATATGAAATGTTTTGAGATCATGAAGATTGTTTTGAAATACTGGTACTGTGTATGTTGAAAAATCAAAACGTAATGGGTATGAGATTTGAAAATACCCTTAGTTATCTAACCAAGGATTTAAAGGCACAGATGTGCGAAAAGCACGATTACTCATAATGTCACTAAATTTTCTGTACTTTGTTTCTTAGAGTGAAACGAGTACTTAAAATTTTCGAGGGAATCATGAGCAATCATTTGAGAGAGAGAAATCACAAGAGTAGGTTGTAAGGTACATAGTTCCTTGATGTAGGTATCATAGGAAAAACCATACACACCTAGCAGGGGGTTGAGCTGGTTGGTTGGGGACTGCTTTACCATTGTGAGCGACCATGGCGAAGTTCTGAGAAGCCTTTCGCTTCTTTGACTTCTTAGGGGATCGTTCATCCATGGTCTTTGATTCCTCGATTTGTTTCTTGGCGGATGGTGTTGTCGCCTGACTAGGTCTTGCCTGTCTTGGTGACTCTTGAGTGGCTTCATCCTGGAGACGATACATGGCAGTAGCTAATTCAACAGTCTTCAGGACTACTTCGCTGAGTGAATTTGGCTGCTTGCTCAGATATCTGAGCGTCATCGTGATTAAGAGACATTCTTGAAGAAAAAGAAAGGCATAGGGAGAACCAGGTGAAAGATTATTGGACAATCAAAACAGAAAGATAACGCATGAAAATTGCGATCATTTGTTTGTTACCTAAGGCAAACAAATGAGACGGTGACTGATCAAAGTAAATGGGTCAAAAATAATGTATCGCGAAGACATGCTCGCCTATAAGTGAACACTCATCCCAAGAATTCCCAGGTAAGCACAACTGGTCTCGCGTCTGATGAGATGTATACGAAGTGCTTGCCTAGCCAGAAAACCCAGAATACAGGCATTCACCCTTCCAGTTTGCACGTGTTCACATTATTTAAAACCCAAAACCTTGACGAAGTTTTGAAAACTCAAAGAGGTTCAAAACCATATAATAGAGAGTTCAAAACCTTACAATAGAGGGTTCAAAACCTAGTAATCAATCATCCTAGAACAGATGATTAATTTTCAAAGCGGTTTTGAAATATATGTTCTTGTTGTGGTCGTCGCCTAAGGATAGGTGACGGTATTGTTTTATGACTAAACGCAAGTAAACTCGCGTTAGGGTCCTAAGAAGGTTATAGACTAGGTCAAAGCATTACTAATTACTAATAACCTAATTCCCTATAACCATTGGCTCTGATACCATCTTTTCTGTCACACCCCGACCACGTAGAACATACCAAACGTGGCGGAAACATCGGGGAGTGTTGTAACAGAATTAATGTTTCAAATCCATGGCAAGTGAAGTTTTGTTTTATTCATTAAAAGTGTTACAATGTCTTAACAAACAAGGAAATACAACATAATTAACTAGTCTTGCATCTTTTATTGTCACTAAAGCCCAAGTCTGTCTATGTGTGTCTGTATTATCTTATGCAACAGCTCCTGAAAAACACATGTGAAAATAGGTACGTCAGCATAAAAATGCCTGTGAGATACATAGGTTTTGTGAAAATAAGATTCATGACTTATGTTTGAGAAAATGTTTAGTCATGAACCTTGTTATTTGCTTTGTCTTGTAAATCATTTGAAAAACGATAAGATCAGATGATAAGTATAAATAAATGAATAATGTATTTGTATAAGATAAGTTGTTTATAAATCAATGTCTTGTGAAAAGTATGTCATTTGTATGAAATGTTCTATGTCTCAAACTGAAATGATTCAAATAACGTTACGACATGTAATACCATACAAACACTTATATATAGGAAGTACCAGCGGCGTATCCACCATGCTTGTATCATATTACACACGCATCGTTACTTAATCACTTAATCAAACCAAACCAAACAATGTAAAATGTTCATGTCAAGATGTAAATCATGTCAAAATGTCTATGTCAAATATCCATGTCAAATGTCTATGTCAAGTATCCATGTCAAATGTCTATAGTCCAAGAGTAGTCAAGTAATGTATAACCAAAATGATATGTATGGTAAGTAAAATTTAGACTACTTAAACCATAAGTAAAAATGTACAAAACAAAGTATTGAAGTAAAACTTGGTTTAAATCAAAGTTATGTTTTGTAAGATATATGCATGCTATACTGAATATGAACATTTATGCGGTATTGTGAAAATTCATACATCCAAGCCTTGAGACAGACGGATAACTATGTAAAAGTGAGTTATCAAGAGAATATGTATTCGGATTCGGTCATTCCTTTCATCCCCTTTCCCTGGGATGTCCGGAACGGGATTTGTCAAGTCCTATGGTACCACTACCTACTACCGAGCGGCATGATCGGTGTTAATGAATGTATAGTATAGTTTAAACAAACCAAATGTCATACCAAAATGTAAGCATGTTTTATGAAGATAATGTACCTAGTATGCTAGAGTAAACATACAGGGTAGAGCTATAAAACAATGTGTCCATATGTTACTGGAACATATGCAACAGAGATGCAGTATAAAACAATGTACTAAGTATGCAAAGTCATCATACAAAGTAGAAAAGTCATGTAAAACAATGTACTAAGCATGTTATCAGTCAACATACATAGCAGAAAAGTCATGTAAATCAATGTGCTTAGCATGTTATCAGTCAACATACATAGCAGAAAAGTAATGAAATCATGTACTATAATGTACTAACAAACATAGTCGGTATATGATGTGAAAACAGGAAAGCAGGAAAGTAACAAGTAGGCACATGTGTTCCACCCCAAAACAGTTTGGAAAACAGTAAAAGAGGGGTCTATGTACTCACTTGAGATTGCTCAGTAGTCCTTGAGTAACAACCAAACAATGCTAGAGATCGCGGATATCAAGCGGCACCTAATATAGGTAACTATGTAAATTAACCGGACCTAGATCGGAAGATTGGGTAGCATTAGGGTTTGTAAACCAAACGAGTGTAGAGACTCGTGTCATTTGGTTTAACAAAGCCTACATACTAAATGAAACTTAACATAACTGCCTACGACCCATTACGACCCGTTTAGGTAGCTTATGCTACTTTAACGCGTCGTGCGCGTGAAACGCGTTTGGACCGCCTAACTAGCCCTATGACAAGTGTTATATGCCTAAACATGTTACATAATCAGTTACGTGACAAAAGTTTAGGTTACATATGCTTAATTACCAATTATACATGAAAAGGGTATTCTGGTAATTTACCTAAGGCATATAAACTACCTATCATACAACTACTTAAACGATGTGACCATAGGGTATAACCTCGGAAGGTTATGCCCTATACTAGGGTCACCTAATGTATTTGGTCGGATCCTAATGATCGACCAAACTGGGTCGGGTTCGAAGGTATAGGCGATTTATTAGATCGCCTACCCTACGACCCTAGACAACGTGGTAATCAGTGGGCATAGTCCCAAGGGACTATAACCAACGTGATTACACTCACGTTGCGAAGTTCAAACGAACTTCGCATTGACCATTACTGGTCAACGCTGAAAGTCAAACAAAGTTTGACTTTCTGACTCGAAAAGCAGTAAAATAAGGAAAAGAATGAAAGAATACTTACGAAGGGTCCCCGAATGCTAATCCCGATCCAAGAACTCAGGTATGAAACAATGGTTTCAACTTAGAGCTCTCAAAATCAGAATTCTTGTAAGAAATGCAATGGGGGTGGATGGGTATATATAGTTTTCGGGTAACCGTTAAGATCGTTTCATGGAAAACGTGCCATGATCCCATCCGTATAAGTGTCGGAAAGTTGTGGTGGCTTAAATTGGCCCTTATCTTAGTGACTAAGCAACTTAAAACATGTGGTTAAGGATCAATCAGCTGCAACTTGTAACAAAAACAATGAATCTGGTCAGATCATGCAGTAGCGTAGCGCTAGTGCAAAGGCACTATGCAGTCGCGCTACGCTAGCACCTCTCTGATTCAGAAATGTTTCAAAGTTGGCAGAAATGGTCCCTGCACGTGTTTAAGGCCTTTTTCGATGCGTTTGAACCCCGTTAACCTCATTTCAAGGCTCTAAAATGAAGTTAAAGTATAGGGAACTCAAAACATGCTCAAAAATATGCCGGATGTTGGTTCGTTTGGCCGTACGAACGCGATGTTCGCTTAATTACGACGGAATGCGCATAAGCGCGAAAAACGATCCAAATGACGAAACGAATGGATTTTTCTTAAGGCGAACACTAAAATATAATGTAGTCATGCTTACATAAATTTTTGGGTGTCCAGATGTATTCAGAACGTAAGTTATGCGCGAAAATGCAAACTTGTGCACTTTTTGACACTTTTAGTCCCTGAATGACCCAAAAGTTTATTTTAGCACACCGAACCCCTCAAAGCCTATTTCTAAGCTATGTAAAGGATATTTATGGTATGTTTAACTTATGTTCATGTTCCGGAATGTCTGTTACAGTTCAAATTGGCATACTTTCACAGTTTGTCAAGTTTAGTCCCTGTAAGCGAATTTACTTTGATTTCACCACACCAAACCTTCCAAAACTTATATCTAAGTTATGTAAAGGTTATTTTAGGTATGTTAAACCTATTTCACTATTCCGGAGTGTTTGTTGCATTAAACTGGTTATATTTACGCATTTGTGCGCGTATAACCTTCCAGAAAGCGATTTAGAGTTTGAAATTGAACAGAAATTGATATGTGCAAACGATACACATATTTTTACAAATCCCAAGTATGAAATATAATATTTCATTGGTTTGGTATTTGTTTGATGGCCGTGGAGGCACAGGTGTTACAGTGAAGATTGGGAAAAGAGATCCGATTAGGATTTTTAATTTATTTCCTTCCCTTGTATTTTTTTTTCCAGTGGTTGAAATATAATTTAACAATAGTAAAACGCCAAGATACCACAAACGCCAAAATGTTTATAAAAAATAACAGATCAATAGGCCAACTTGTTTAAACGCCTTGGAAAACGCCATTCAAATAGATTTCCTGCCCCCTGGGTTCCATTGGCATACGATGTGAATAACGTCATAAACGCCAAAATGTTGATATAATGAAAGCATTAAAACGCCATTAATTATTGAATTTGGTTAACGCAAAAAATCTCAAAAACCAAAAATTAAAACAACACTGGGAAAAAGCGGAATAGGAAAAGCAGAAGATGAAAGGACAAAAAAGCCCCTCCGCCCTTTTCTAAGCGTGTGACACATGTTGGGCCAGGAACCGTTCTCACACTTTTAATCGTTTTCTCCCGATCCCGTTTCTCTCTCTATATATATATATATTAATTCCTATTCCTATTCCTAACATGTTGATTGTTGAACAATATAGTTTCATTGTTTTAACTTTTGGCCACAAAGGATTTTTAGCTTTGATTTTTAACTAAACGTCAAAATAAAATGGAAGATTTGAGAATTAATTGTCAAATGGAAAAGTTTGACTTTATTGGATTTAACCATTAGGCTATGAGGTGTGGATGGAGCTCCATGGGGCTTTATCATGCCACCTAGGCTCCATGTCATCGCCATGTCAGCATGGGGGCTTTATCATGCCCCCCTTTAATTTGGAGGGTGTGAATGGAGCCCCGTGTCATGATTATCTAATTATTTTTTTATTTAAATATTTATTTTTTAATTAGAAAATAAAAACAAAACATAATTTCATTAAAAAACACTAGATAATTTCATTTAAAAAATAAAAACACTACATAATTTCATTAAAAAAACACTAGATAATTTCATTAAAAAAAAACACTACATAACTTCATTTAAAAAATAAAACCACTACTCCTCGTCTGTGTCGAGTCCTCCTTGTTCACGATAAAACCATAGGTGCTCTGTCAGATCGGCTCGAAGGTTTTGGTGTGTGTGCCTAGCCCGTATCTTTGCTCGGATATCTTCTTTCTCAGCGTATGTTAGTATTGGGTTTGTCGGTTGGATACTTTCATCATAGCTTTCTCCACAAAATGCTCTACCAAAGTCCTCCAATATCATGTTATGCAAAATGATACACGTATACATAACGTTTCTCATTTTACTTTTTTCAAGTATCCTCGAAGGCTGGGTGATGATAGACCATCTTTTCTTTAACACACCGAAAGCCCAATCGATATCTTTTCTTGCTGACTCTTGTTTTTTCTTGAAATACAATCTTTTTTCGTCATCTGGACACGAAAGACTTTTTACCAACGTCGCCCACTCGGGATAAATACCGTTTGTGAGATAATAGCCATATTTATACTGCACGTCGTTTGCATAGAATGAAGTATCTGGTGCAACACCGTCTATGACATCGTCGAATAGATTCGAGGTCATTAAAACTGTAATGTCATTGTTCGTACCAGCCATGCCAAAGTACGCATGCCAAATCCATAAATCTTGAGAAGCGACCGCTTGTAATATTACGGTAGGACCATCGTGGTCACCACGATGATGTTGCCCTTTCCAAGCGGTTGGGCATGCCGCCCATTCCCAGTGCATGCAATCAAGACTTCCCAACATTCCAGGAAACCCATGTAAGCGCTGATGGGCCTCGTATAGAATTGGAACGTCGGTTGCGGTTGGCATCCTCAAATATCGTCTCCCGTACAGAGAGATTACACCTAATAAATTATTGCTAATTTAAAAATAATAACGACGTAAAAAAAATAATAAATACTAGTGTTAATAAAAGTTACCTTCACAAAAATTTTCAAGAGACTCACGACACATTCTTGAAGACATCCTTAAATACTCATCCCACGCATCACTCGATGTGCCGTAGGCTAGTTGCCTAATTGCTGTCGTACACTTTTGTAGTCCAGAGAAACCAACCTTGCCACTTGCACTTACCCTTTGCGTGAAAAAAGGGGATTCGCCCGCAAGATCATTGGAAATTTTAACAAATAGTCGTCGGCTCATACGAAACCTACGCTTAAACTGATCATCATCGTACACGGAAGTTTCACAAAAATAATCTTGCACTAGACGTTCATGAGCAGCTAACCGATTCCGTTCAATAGGCGGTTGTCTGGTACGCGATGCAGAGGATTCGGCTTCTTGCAAATAATTAATCGCCTCCTGCGCCATGGCGATAACCATATCATCAAGAACACTGTCGGATGACGAGCTCGAAGAAGACATTTTTAAGTTGTGATTGATGTGTGTTTTAGTTGTGATTGGTGTGTGTTTTGGTTGTGATTGGTGAGTTTTTTAGTTTAGAATAGGTTATATATATAATAGAATTAAGATTTTTTTTTAAATTCGACCGTTTCACAACGGTCATGTTTGACCATTTCGTACTCGTTCAACGCGTTTCAGCTCGTTACCACGATGGCGGGCCTTCAATGGCGCCCCGGCATAGCGCCGGGGGTGTGGTAGATGGCGAGGGGGGGGGCGCTATAGGCGTCCAGCTGGCGAGGGTGGCGCCCCCACACCCTCCAGCCTTAGTATCGAATATGGTCTACTGAAACCTCAAAATCGTATGATCTTTTTTTTCTTTAATTACCATTAGTATTTATTAAAACACCTAAGTTATTTGTATTTTTTTTTAAAATGTAAAATCAATGGATGCGGAGAAAATAAAAAAGAAAACATCGTTAACCAAAAACTTTTTAATATAAACATCACTTTTCAATTGTTTTGAAAGTAGTCTTAGCCTTCTCAGTCGTTTCAGTCACCTCGAAAAGAGTGTAGTTTAGTTGTCTCAATCGTCTCGCATTGCAACATGTTATTTTTATCTACGTTTAGATAAAAGTATTTTCAAAATCGAACGGACAAATACCATTTTTTATTGACTTTATACAATTCAACCCAACAACATAATAAATACAAAACGGGTCCCCCCTTCTCCCTTTTCCCCTCCGACGGTTTCCTTCCCCTCCGGCGTCCCCCCTTCATCCTTTCCCCTCCACCTTCGGTGACCGACCTCATCCCTGCATCAACTTGCCTCCATGTTTCCCTTCCCTCCGAGAACCGCCGCCTCCACTGAAACTTCCGGTAGTTATTCCCGGTCACAACCCACCTCCACCCTGCCCTTGCCTGGAAACCCAACAGTCACTTTTTTTGAATTTCTTACGCGTCATACACCCCCATCTCCCACCCCCGCGTCCAACATACTCCAACTTCCACCTTCGTGTCCAACACCCTCCAACTCCTACCTTCGTGTCAACTGACCTACCCCTTGTGTATGCCATCCACCACCTTTGTGTCACACCTTTCCCTTCGCGTCAGCCGCCAGTCTCCTTCGCGGGGATTTCCATCCTCCACCTTCACACTAGTCTCCTTCGCGTGGGTTCCTATAATCTTCGCGTCAAACACCTGCCTTTAGGTCAGTATCCTTTGCGTCCACTACTGTCCTTCATGCCAGTCTCCTTCGTGTCAATCTACCCCGTGCTAGTCTCCTCCGTGTCATCCAGTAGCCTTCGTGTCAGTATCCTTCGCGTCTACCACTCTTCTTCGTTTCTGTCTCCTTCTATCGTGCCAGTCTCCTCTTCCTATTACTAGCCATAGGGTAAGGGGTTTGTGCGGCACCGTGTTAAGGGTGGGTAACTTGTGGTTGATGCCCTCATTTGTCGTATATAAGGTTTTCCATTTCGTCGTGGTTGTTGCAACTCTTCTCGAGTTCGGTTTACCATTTGTGGGTTCTTTTTTCGATGGTAGTTATCATACGTGCATGGCTCCTACGAGGAGTGGTCGGAACATCAAGTCAGGGATCACTATGCAGGGCTCTGCTAGTGGTCTGAGGACCTGCCCTTTCAAATTTTTCCATGAATGTAAAGATGGTAAACCGGAGTCTGGGGGATTTTTCCACCTGCTTGAACACATGCAATGTACCCACCTCAAGACTGAAAACCGAAGAATATCTTTGAAAGAGGCTATCTCCAAGGAATTGGACCCTTTTTTGGATGTAGGGGAAGTTCTTAGGGCACCAGATAAATGGATATGTGGAAGTTGCATGGTTATGCATGCACTCAGTAGGGGGTGCAAGCATGATGGCGAGGTCGTGTCGTTCGCCATGGTCTTAGGTGATGTTGAAGATTTCATTGTTGGGATCCGGAAACCATGCCAAGTGGTGGTTGACACAAACCCACGTCACCCAGCTGGGCTCGGGGGTGGTGTTAAGCTCCTTGAGCGTGTTTTTTCCCTCCCTAGTCCAACTATTAAAAGCATTCCCCTAGCTGTCGGCGGTGTTTGCACAGGTCTTAACGGGTACTTTGCGCAAAGTGGTGGCGTCGCAAGGATCGATTGATATCCAATTGCTCCTGCTACTGCGTTTCACCTTGAGGGTGGTCCGACCATCCTCCAGACAAGAGCGTAGATCAAGGAATAGGAAATCTATGCAGTGTAGTAACATCTTGTATGCGCTTGCAGTTTGGAAAGATGGGGCTGGGTTTAGTGATTTGGTCTCTTCCCTATTGGATAGTGTGGAAGAGGCGGGGGATCCTAGGAGGAAACACATGAAGGAGGAAGACAGAGATAGGGACCCTAATATTAAGCAATGCCTTCGGAAAGTCAGGGGCGGACATTTCACGGCTGTCACACCCCCAAAATAACACATGCGGATTTCACCGCGAGGCGTGTGACATACCAAGATCTAGCCACTAATCATGTCGAACTAACATTTAATAATATAAAACAAGTCATCATGTCTAACATGACTAGTGAATTTCGAATTAAACATTTCAAACATAGTATGTGTTCAGCGGAAGCAATGTAAACATCCCAAACAATTGAAATCAAAATGTTTTAAAATGTAAAGTATTAATGTTTGCAATCAAGTAAAATGCCCCATGACACTTCAAACTCCTCAGATTGCAAGTTCTCATGCATAATGTATCTATCGACCTGCAAGCATGCAGAAAAAAGTGTGTCAACATAAATTTGGTGATTTCACAGTTTTGTTTAACGAAAATCATGTAAGTGTTTAGTTTAAAGACTTGTTACGAATAATAAACTCGATGCCGATTAACTGTTCTATTTTTGGTGCCTTCATTAATTTCTATCATCATTGATCAAAGTGTTTATGGTCATTAGTTCACGCCTGGCTCCCAACACGGTGTGAGGTTTGTCAGGCCTAATAGCGCTATCAACTAATACCCTGTTGCCTCCCAGGAAACTAGCTCGGTATGTAAGTAGAGACTTTCGTGATAGAGTTGAGTTTATTAACTAACATCGAAATTAAACCAAAACATTGAAAAGTATTCCTCTCAGGAATAGTAGTTTGAAAAGTATTCCTCCCAGGAATAGTAGTTTGTTTGTCCCCCGGGACGCATGCTTGTGAAAAGTAGTGAACTCACCTTAGTTTGCTCGGTATGATAATGTATTCTAGCGTTAACTAGTGGTTATGTCCGTTACACGCGACCCACGGTTTAAATAATGTAAGTACATACATGTGTAGGGTCATGCAATACCCTCAGTGTCCAAATAACTCAGTGTTTTAGTGATCAGGTTAATACGTTTATTATAAAGTACCGCACAGTAGCCAGAGTTTCATTTTGTAAATAAGTCCTTACAGAACAAATGAGTCCTCACAGAACAAATAAGTCCTCACGATCACAAGTACGAACCTTCATAAATTAAGATAAGTGCGGACTCCTTTATATAATCACAAGTGCGGACCGTTTAAAATAACATAAGTGCGGACTCCTTTGTATAATCACAAGTTCGGACCCTTTAAAATAACATAAGTGCGGACTCCTTTGTATAATCACAAGTGCAGACCCTTTGAAATAACATAAGTGCGGACTCCTTTGTATAATCACAAGTGCGGATCCTTTAAAATAACCTAAGTGCGGACTCCTTTGTATAATCACAAGTGCGGATCCTTTAAAATAACATAAGTGCGGACACATAGGTATTGTAACAAATGCGGACCCTTTTTATCTTTAGACAAGTGCGGACAACATGTTTAAATTACAAATGCGGACGCCATGTTTAGATTACAAATGCAGACACCATGTTTAGATTACAAATGCGGACCATGTATAAATTACAAATGCGGATCATATATCATAACCCACAAATACGGACTCTCGTAAAAGTTAACAAATGCGGACTATGTAAGGTCAGACTTTGTGACTTCACAAAGTCTGGCAATTAGAAAAAGAACAATTTTCAATGTTTCTACCAACCAAAAACCCCAGTCGCACAGAAATCAACAGTGTCAGGAATCAAATCAATCTAACAGTTCTATCATGTCCATGATAACACTAACATCAACAATCACTACACATTCATTCAGTCTATAGCAATTACATATTCATCTGGCATGATCAATTACACACAATCAATTGTTTGGATCATCTAGGGTTTGTATGAATCAAAAGATCAAGTTATCAATAAAGTATAACACAAGCACATACCTTAGATGGATATAGAGATTGTTCTAGGAGAATTGGAAATATCAAGATTAAGGATGAAGAGTTGTGTTGCAAAACCAAAATGATTGGAGAGTGATTTGAGAGAAATGAATTACCGTATAGTGATTTTGAGAGGTTTTAGGGTTTAAAGTAGTCTATTTAAGTTTCAAAAATACTCTAAACACCCCCTAATTATATAACTTTGATACAAGGAGCACATAATATCATACAATTTATAGTAAAGCACATAATTCCTGTAGTTTTCATACAACATATAAGTTTCATATAGACCGTCCGTATAAAATTATCATTCGTGTTAATCATTAACGTTTAAAGAATCAGCTTATACGTATTCCGGTAATTCCCCGAATTACCAACGTAGACTCATTCAACTAAATCTAGTTAAATGTAATGTTATGAATGTATGTCTAAATTAACTCTGGCTAGGTTAAGGTAGTGACCTGAAGTTGCGGGTTGTCACAACGGCGGCGATTAAGGTCTTATGTTCCAGTGGAGTAGCTCCTCTAGGTGATCCGACCTTGAACGCTCTCATCTATAAACATCCAGTGGTGCCGGCCCCATCCTTGCCTTCCAGCCCTTTGGCCCAACCCATTCTTGTTGTTGACGAGGAGTGTGTGCTCAAATGTATCCGATCCTTTCCTAAAGGGACATCTTGTGGTAGGGATGGGTTACGGGCCCAACACCTGTTAGATGCTATTGGGGGCGAGGGCTTGGTGACTTCCCTGGCTTGCTTACGAGCATTACTGAAATTGTCAACTTATGGCTTAGGGGATCCTGCCCTAAGGTGCTTACTGAGTTTGTCGCCTTGGCCCCCTTACCCCCTTACTGAAACCCGATAAAGGAATTCGGTCAATTGCGGTGGGGGGTATTTGGCGAAGGTTGGTTTCTAAGGTGGCGATGAAGAAGGTCGAGAAAGATATGGCCCAGTACTTGGGGGACTTTCATTCGTGGTGGGGACGCCAAATGGGCCAGAGGCAGTGCTTCACAGTGCGAACAGGTTTCTCAACTCCTTTCACGCTGGTGGTTCCTTGGCCTTGCTTACTGTTGACTTCGCCAATGCTTTCAACACGGTCGACCGCACAACCTTCCTCGAAGAGGTCCATCAGCGGTGCCCGTCAATCTATCGGTGGGTCCAATTCCTTTATGCCCAGCCTGCTAGGTTGTATGTTGGTGATGAGTGTATTGGGGCTACTACCGTAGTGCAACAAAGGGATCCCCTAGGGCCCTTTCTCTTTGCCCTTGCCTTACACCCCCTTATTCTCCGGGTGCAGGCCAATTGTAACTTCCTGTTTCATGCTTGGTACTTGGACGATGGGATGATTATTGGCAACGCGTCTGAGGTTGCTAAGGCCTTAGACATCATCCACGAGAAAGACCCATCTCTGGGGCTTTATCTCAACATTAAGAAAACCGAGGTGTTTTGGCTGACTTGAAAATAAATCGAATTAAACAAATCAAATAGCAAAAAGCATGGAATGCTTAGATTGCTAATCCCAAACATGAAAATAAATCGAATTAGTTCATCTACTTACAAAACTCTAGCCCTGGAGGAAACCACAAAGAAATTAGTCGCTCATACTTATGAATTAATCTTCAATCTTGATGTTGGAATGCATTATGGATGATAGAATGATGATTAGATGGTATGGAATGGTGAAAAGTCTTGAAGAAAAGCTCCCAAAATCGTCCCCTAGGTCGCCCATATTTCTTAGAATGAATGAGATATGGCAACACTACTTTTTCTCATATTTTCGCAACCCAGCACCGTGGCTACGTTGGAACAGGTTGAAGCCGTAGTCTACTACTAACAGATTCTTATCAAAACTGTTTTCTAAACTAACCTAAAACAAGAAATATCAAAACAAATTCACGATTACCATTAATTACTGGAGTTGTCACCGCGAATACCATTAATTACTAGAGTTGTCACCGCGAATCGAACTTCACAAACCATGTTGTAGTGTGTGTGTGTAGGTGCGAATGTAATGTAGGTGTGAAAGGGATAAGATGAGGGAGGAGGTGGTGTGATTGTGGTGAACAACTGTGGTGGTGATCCGATGGCCGTCGACGGAGAAGGTGGTGCAGTGTGTGTGGAGGTGTGGGTCGTGTAGTGGAAGAAATAGAGTATGTCAGGGTATCAAGGGGGTAAGATGAGGGAGGAGAGGATGAGTGGTTGAGAAGTTTGGACAACAAAATTACCATAATACCCCTCAATTAAACTGTCAACTGACAGTCAATAGACTACGTGATGATAGTGTCACACCCCAACCGATGGCGGAAACATCGGAGTGAGACGAAGAAAGATTGTTCATCACACATAACACTAAATTGTGACAATAGAATTAAAGGTAAATTGATTTCTTTCATAAATAAATGTTACAATACATGAAAGTTGAAATACAACATGTTAAAGACAAGAAAAACAATACGACAACAAATATGACATTTATACAATGTAGTTGACCTAAACGTCTATATGTGTATCTAGGCATCAACGCTACTTCATTTCATAGCATCATCATCCTCAACCTGTAACATGTTTAAAATAAAGTTCAATGCAAAAGCAAAGGCGAGTATACAAGTTTGGTACGTACATAACAAAGATAAGTTTTGAACAATTCCTCATAGCAAGCATGTGATTCAAGATAAACATAAAAACATGGTATGTGTCTAACATATCAAACCAAGAAAACGCAATATGCTCATGACATAACCACAAGTTACGGGCGGCGGGTCGTTAATCCTATAGCTCTAAAATTGGCAGATGTTACAGTCTCCCCTACTTTAGGAGATTTCGTCCTCGAAATCTAAGATTAACGTATTTTCATAAAAATTTAGAACAATCCACATGCCATACTTAGTTAACAAGATTAACGTATCCCTGGCATGTGAATACACAGGTCAACCCATCGTGTATGTTAAGGTGTGGCTTCTTACGAAGTTAATGACAAGTTTATCACATAAAGTTTCACCCAAGTAACACGAATCCAGTATAACGTATTAGCATGCACGTGAAATAAATTCCAATTTTTTTTTGAAAAGGAACGTTCAATCATAAGACTTCATTGAGAACGAAGAAAAGTTGGTAACTACCTCCGAGGTAAGAGAATCACCTCTAGCTCGTTGGTGAAGTTAGAAAGTGAGTGGAGCTAATCATCAAGGTTTGGGAATCACCCCTATCTTGATGATAAGTTTCCATTTTTAGGAATATGAGTATTAACAAGCATCAAGATGTATCAAAGTATTCATATATAATGTATTATTTTGTGCCTTGCATAAGAATATGTTCATGTGTAAGTTTTTGATAAGTAAACATGTTACACCCCAAAAGTGGTAAAAGTAAAAAGGGGGAAATACGAGTATACTCACAAAGTTTGCATATGCTTTCCAATTATCCAATAATTGACGAGTTGATGAGGTTAAAAGATTGAATGTGTAAGGGTTAAGGTTCAAGTATGTTTAGAGTCGAGATTCGGTATTTAAAACAACATAAAAATAAGATATGAGAATAACATGTGAAAATAATTATCTTCAACACTTAACACTTGTATGACACTTGGTAACCACAAGGGTTATGATAATGTTTACATGAGTTGAACACCCATAAGAATCACAACAAGGTTTTGGTTTTAGATGATGTTCTACTACTTTAACATATAAACACAAGTTTAACATCAAAGGTTCGAATGAGTATATATATATATTTAGGTTAAGTATTACATATTCTTTAGTCCAATAATTCAAGTAGGAGGTAGGAGATTAAATCTCCATTTAGGCACCTCTAGTTATCATGGAAGTCATGTATGGGGTAGGAAGGACAAGCTTCCATTTAGGAACCCCTTGTATGTTCACCACTACACTTGGTGTAAAAACAACCAAGGAGGGTCAAGAACTAAGGTAGGTACAATAATATAACAAGCTATACTAAGAGAAATCATCAAATCATGTGAGGATTTTATGTTGGAACAACCCAAGTTGTTCCATAATCACTCATGCAACAAGATCTAAGCTTGACATGATTTGTGGGTTAAACACCCTAATAAAACAGAAAGTATTTGAGGTTTAATCCTCTGATTTCTAGTGTCTCAACCTTGTTTTTAAGCTTAATCAACCATAAGAGAGGTTGTAAGCATTGGGACATAGGTATGAGATGTGTTAGACACAAGTTGGTCAAGTTTAAACAAGTTTTTGAATAACATTAAACAAAACAGAAAGTTTAGGTCCTTTTTAGGGCAATTCCAAGCATGATTTCTCCAAGGAAAAACCAAGGAATCAAACCCAAGGATGTACTAAAGAAGTAGAAGAAAGAATCAAGTGATTTGGACTCAAAACAAGCAAGTTACACTCACTTTTGTAGGAGAGTATAAATCTGTCCAAAATGCAGATTTGCAGCTGAGTTAGAGAGGATTTGTGAAGTGTAATGAGTTGTGAAAGTGTAAAAAGGGTTGGAGAAGAGTTGTATTTATAATGGAAGAGTATGGATGTGATTGGAGGTGTTTAGAGGTGGATAAATGGTGATTGGGGAGGTTTAAGAGTTGGGATTTCGTGCACAGTTCGCGACCTGATGTGTTTTCAGCGAATATAGGGGCCATGCGGCCCGCATTGTATATTCAGTAAGTTAAAGCGGGCCGCCCGGGGGTTGGTTATATAACATAAGTTTCAGAATTTACACTTTAGCCCCCAGACTTCCTATTTTGGTGTTTTTGGGACTTTCAAGGACTATTCTTGTCACAAAAGCATATTTTAAGAAAATTTCAAGTATGAGGAGTATAAACTAAGTATAATTGAGTGTAAAAGTGTCGAAATCAAGTGTCGTTTACGTTCAAAACACGTTTTGGCCATAAGTTTCATGTATTTACAAGTTTAGCACATTGTTTCCAAAAATTACGAATAAGTACCAATTGTTCCACGAAATTGAATGTTTAAGACTATATAAAGTATGTGTATCATGTGATTAACAAAATACGAGTTCAAATCATAATCCAAGTCTCGGAATTTACATTGCTTTCAATAAAAGAACGATTACAAGACTACGAAGTTTCCAAAAATAGTTTTACAGACGATGGTTACTAAATATAGAAAGTATGAAAACGCGGGGCGTTACAGTCTCCCCTCCTTTAGGAAATTTCGTCCCGAAATTTATTCGAGAGGTAGACTTCAAGAGTTTTAGTAAAAATTTGAGACTTGAAAATTTTGAAACATTTTGAAAGGCACAAAATTTGGAGAGTGACAAGGTAAAGTTGGGAGTGAGTTCATTGTCTAAAATAATTTGAGGTATCTGACATAGTTGAAAACATGTAGGTGCGTATACAGGTGAAGTGAGTCTAAACAAGTTTGAGTAACTTAAATTGGCGACGTATTAAAAAAAGTGACGTATAATGAAAAGTGACGCATTAAGAAAGAAGGTGTTGGCAAATGGTTTGTATTTTGATGGGATGTGGTAACTAAATCACATTTGTAGAAGATTGTTTATTAAGTGAAACGAGAAGGTTTGGTACTTTAAATAAAGCATTAAAGGTATACTAAGTATAGTTACACAAGAATCCAGAATAGGAAGACTATTTTATAGGTAACGAGGTAAGTTAGGACTCGAATGTTTAAACAAACTTAATTGCGAACGAGGTTTGTATGAACTAAAAGGATAAGGAGAATAATACGAGTATAGAATGAACGAATGACTCTTAAAGAGTACAAGTATAAGAATAGCATAAGTGTTGGACAGATGAACGTAGTGTGTTAAGGATGAAGTCTCGTCATGGATAATCGGATATAATGCGTTTGCGAGTTGTGTGAAGTTGTATTAGGTCCAAAAGGTCTGCAAAACACTGAATTTCTCATGGCACGTTTTACGAAATTTGGTAATATGGTGAAAACACTTATATATAGGAAGTACCAGCAGCGTATCCACCATGTTTTAACCACGTTACGTCCGTTCCGTATTCGGTGCTATGTTACGTTTCGTGTCTTACCATACACAGTAGTACACTCTATGGTTCTCATACGCCTATCACTATAATCCCGTGTGCACCCGTGATTATATTGATCGTCGCCTGATCCGCATAGCTTGTACTAGTTGTGTATGAATTAGGGTATCCATAATTTAAAAATTAAGAATATGCACGTGTAAGAATGTAGTATGTAAGCAAGTCCATACTTGAGTATGTATGGGATCCACGCAAGTGAATCCCTCGGATTACGCTCGCGTATAGGTACGAATGTATGAATCATGTGTATGAATGAAAGCACAAGCATAAATATAAGTATGAATTCGAATGTATGTATAAGCATAAACGTAAAACGTGGAAGTAGTAAGCGTGTATGTATAAGCACACAACGTATGAGTATAAGTGAAAACATGAAATAGATGAGTGTAGGTAAAATCATGAAACGTAAGAGTATAAGTAAAACATGAAACGTATGAGTATAAGTATGAATACGATTATAAGTATAGGCATAAAACGTATGAATGTAAGCGTAGGTATGAATATTTAAATTTACGTATATAGTGTATGTTGGAACATCACAGATTTAGGTGTATAAAATCGTCCAAAAGGTTAAGTATGTAAATACGAATGATTATGAGTGAATTGTTGCGTTAAAATGACTAAAACGTGTATGGTGAAATGTGTGTATAGTTGTTTAAACGAAACGTTGAGTTTATCGTACCAAAATTGGATGAGCTTGGTTTGAAATGTAGAATATAGTTGCATATGTAAGAGGATATATGGTACTCATTGGTTAAGCCCAATGCATTTTGTAATAAATGGAAATGCTACTTTTGTTTTAAAAAAAGTTTACGAAATCCAAGGGTGGTCGGTCTCCAAGAAGTCTTCTTGCCCACGTGTTTTGTAAATTGGTGTAAAAAGGTTTTCAATCAAAACTAATTTCATTTCATCAAACAAGAAGTTATGAATTTAGGAGGTTCTTATGAAAACGAGGATTCTTAGAAAAGAATTTTAGCAAAAGGACTTTGAGATTGTTAAAAGTTCTAACAAATGATTTGTTGATGTGAAAAGAATCTTTGGTAAAACGATCATAATACATCCATACGATCTTATAGGTGCAAAAGAAAGGTTGGTTTGATCCTCCGATTGAGAATGAAAGTCTTTAGTTTGGTGATATATATCATGAGTGCGTTTTAGTGATTAAGTCGAATATGAAGTTCATGGGCAAGGGATTTGTTTGACCGATTAAAGTGATAGGTAGCATTTCGTAAGGTTTGAAAATTTGTGTAGTAAAACGTTTAAGTTAAGTTAAGAATCCGTGTATGTGAGTTAGGTAAAAATAGGTTGCAGGATAGAAAGTATGCTTGACGAAACAATGTATTTTGAAATCGTACACGTATGTATTTTGAATAATGATCAATAATTTAGATATAAACATGATTGAGTTTGCATAATAAGATATTTTGAAGAGGCGTTCTGGTAACGATCACCTAGGTAAGGGAATCACCCCGAACTCGTTGGTGAGGTCGTTTTAAGAAAAGGGGAGTGGAGTTAATCATCAAGGTAAGGAAATCACTCCTATCTCGAGGATATGTCTCCACTTGTCGTTACAAGGAATATGAATTTAAATTACATGAAATCTTGCATATGTATAAATGTATGGAAAAGATTCAATATGTTGTGTGTGTGAGAAGAAAATATCGAAAGTAAATTCGAATTTGAAAGATTGCATCGCGTAAGATAAATAGTAAAACACGTTTGATTAAAATTCGGATGGTTCCAAACGGAACCTTTGACTAACCAAAGTAGTCGAAAAGTCTTTCGAACTTGAGGAGCATGCTTTGGCCTAATAGGTGAAATACTCTCGCCGACAAGTCGGTTGACGGTATTTACCCTTCCAGTTACTACATGTCCCCAATTCAATCGAAATTTCAAGACTTGGCGGGATTAATGAAAATCAAGGAGTGGAACTAGTCGACAAGGTGCGGGTTTCACCCCTAACTTGGCGATTTAGTATCCTAAGTGTGGTTGGTACTCGTCGGGTCAAAAGTTAATTTCGACACTTTGGCGAGGGTCCACTAGAATTTGAAATTCGAATTTCTTCATCAAGGTGAGGATTTCACTCCTAACTTGATGGTGAATTTCGTGTAAAAGAAAAGTAGAAGGATTGAGAATTGTTCACCAAATTGTGGGTTTCACGCCTATTTTGGTGAGGTCGTCTCATTTTTTTTTTTTTTTTGTAATAAGAGTGTTGTCGGATTTAGAATAATCGAGTAAAACGCGTGAGAAAAGTGTATATTAAGGATTAAAGAAACAAGTATAACATGTCAAGAATAGTACAATAAAAGTGGAATGATGAAACAAATATTAACGCATAAAAAGTATGCCAAGAAGACACATAAAGGATAAAACGATGAAACAAGTATTAACACATAGTAAAAACAAGTATAGCATGTTAAGTGTTAACACATAAGTGACACATATGCTTACAAGATCAAAAGAGAATAAATAAAAGCAAAAAGATAGCATGCAAGTAGTATCAAGTAAAACATACGAATAAAGCTCTAGAACTATAGACTAGGTTAAAGCATTCCTACTTTTCCTAATTCCCTATAGTTATGGCTCTGATACCAATCTGTCACACCCCAACCGATGGCGGAAACATCGGAGTGAGACGAAGAAAGATTGCTCATCACACATAACGCTAAATTGTGACAATAGAATTAAAGGTAAATTGATTTCTTTCATAAATAAATGTTACAATACATGAAAGTTGAAATACAACATGTTAAAGACAAGAAAAACAATACGACAACAAATATGACATTTATACAATGTAGTTGACCTAAACGTATATATGTGTATCTAGGCATCAACGCTACTTCATTTCATAGCATCATCATCCTCAACCTGTAACATGTTTAAAATAAAGTTCAATGCAAAAGCAAAGGCGAGTATACAAGTTTGGTACGTACATAACAAAGATAAGTTTTGAACAATTCCTCATAGCAAGCATGTGATTCAAGATAAACATAAAAACATGGTATGTGTCTAACATATCAAACCAAGAAAACGCAATATGCTCATGACATAACCACAAGTTACGGGGGGCGGGTCGTTAATCCTATAGCTCTAAAATTGGCAGATGTTACAGATAGAGTGCAATGTTATGCTAACAGAAAGAGACAACGCAAAATATGAAATATGTAGTGTCATTATACAACATGCGCCAAACTACATGGGGCAAATTGTAATTTAGTATACATAATATTGATTGATTGGATATGTTTGGACGATATTATTATTTGGTGATAAACAACAACCATATGTTAAAGCTTTTGGTATAGAGATAAACATAGAAAAATATTAAAAAAGAATACGAGACACACAAGTAACAAAGATAGATATAGACCTGCATGGGTAGATTCTAGACGGAGAAAACAATGGATGGTGAAAATAGTCCATTATTTGAAACAAAGAGAGCAAAAGGGAGGAAGCTACACAGGGTGTTTGCAACGACGGTGTTAGTGAGTATTGTATGGATATGGATATACAGAGCTACACAACAACCACCATCAACGGCAGTTTCCGGTGGGCGGAGCTGGTGGTGGACGGGGATGTTTATGGCGGAGCTATGGTTCGGTCTGTATTGGGTGTTGACTCAGTCGGTTCGATGGAATCCCACGTACCGGCGCACCTTCAAACAAAGACTCTCACAAAGGTTCTGAACTTCTGGTCATCTTTTGTCTCATTTGTTGTCTATTTTAATTTAATTAATGGCGGGTATTAATTATTATTATTTTTTTTTGGAAGGAGATTAATTATTTATTTAACACAACGGAAGACAGCCTATAAAATATTAAAATCGTTCAAAAAAAAAAAAATATTAAAATCACTTCATCCTTTGAAGATCTAGTAATAGAAAAAGTGGGATGTTATTAATAAAACAACCTTAGAATATCAAAAGTTTCTAGAAAGAAATCGTATATTAAATTAAATAACTAGCTCAGGCTCTAGGAGATTTTGAGTTCAATTCAAACAAGATGTAGATTAGAATAATAATTTCATCTTTCTGAAATTAGCCGATAATAATCCCAGGTCAGTTATTAGCCAATAATAATCTGACCTCGTCCAATATTTTTGTAAAATAGTCTGCGTTAAAATAGCTTAACGGAGTTAAGTGTTTTTCCGAATTACAAACCGTTGTTTTAGGGCTTTTGATCAGAACGAGGATACGAGTCGATTGATGTAAAACTTACCTCAAAATACTGCCCCCAACCCACGAAAACGGTGCTTCAATTCGGGTGTTTAACTTCCAGTTAACAAAATTCAAGCCATTTCGAACACAATTTCGAGGTAAGTTTTACATCAATCGACTCGTATCCTCGTCCTGTCAAAAGCCCTAAAACATCGATTTGTAATTCGGAAAAACACTTAGTTAAGCTTATTTTAACGGCAGATTATTTTACAAAAAAATTGGAAGAGGTCGGATTATTATTGGCTAATAATAACTGACTTGAAATTATTATCGGCTAATTTCAGAAAGATGAGATTATTATTTTTCAATTTGCCTATTTTTTTTTTTAATTTAGGAGTGAACAACCTTTGCCACTAAAAAATAACTTTTTTATTAGAGTTAAATGCCATTTTAGTCCCTGTGGTTTGGGCCATTTTGCCAGTTTAGTCCAAAGGTTTCATTTTTAACCTGTGGGTCCAAAAAGGTTTCACAGTTGCCATTTTAGTCCACTGGGTTAACTTCATCCATTTTTTCTGTTAACGAGAAGGCCAATTTGGTCATTTTGTATGTAATTCTGTTAACTAAAAGGGCAATTCAGCCATATAAAATGACCGAATTGGCTTTCTCGTTAACAGAAAAAACGGATGAAGTTAACCCAGTGGACTAAAATGGCAAATGTGAAACCTTTTTGGACCCACAGGTTAAAAATGAAACCTTTGGACTAAATTGGCAAAATGGCCCAAACCACAGGGACTAAAATGGCATTTAACTCTTTTTATTAATATATTATAAGATTTTTTTTTTTAAATTAAGAGTCCATGTTAAAAATATCGACCCTCGTTTTAATTTTTTCACCGCTTATTAAACATCATCAACATCTAACATCATTAGTAATTTCTGCTTTTTATATGATAACATTTATCAACTTTTGTTAATAGTGTTGGACTATGTAATATCAATAGTAATTTCTGCTTTTTATATCATAACATTTATCAACTTTTGTTTTATAGTGTTAGGTCATGTAACATCATTAGTAATTTATGTTATTTACGTTATAACATTTATCGACCTTTGTTAAGAGTGATAGACGATGGGCTCAAGTTATTACTTTTCATCCTGGCTACCCGGGTGGCCGTGTTCCTTCCCAGACAAACGCTTTTTTTAATTTTATTTTTTGTTTTCACTTGGATTCATTTGTTGCTTTGATTAATTTAACTTCTTTATTTTTTTATTCGGGTTTATGTGGTGCTTCGAATTTTTTATTAATTTAGTTTCTATATTTTGTTTTCATTTGGATTCATGAGCGGCTTTGATTTTTTTATTAATTTAATATTAGGGGTTTTACAATATGATGTTTATTAAAATTTGAATGTTTTATTAAGACTTGTTTTTTTATCTACGTTTTGCTGTAAATTTCATTCCAAACCAAGTTTTCACGATGTATAAGTTATCAAAGCAGAAGCTTAAAAGCTGTTAACTCTGTTTCAAAGTTTCATTCCTTTATTACGTCTTTTTCGTTTTTCTCAAACAACCTTTAAAATAAGTTGTTATATGAAATTTTAATTTTTTTCGTTTTGACGTCGGGGTGGACATTCGTTTGCACGATAAAATTCTATAGCATAAGCAGGGGCGGTTCTTAGAAGAGCCGTGGCAGGGCCGGCCCGGGCAAGTTTTTCGGGCGTAGTGCTAATTTTCCGCATTTCGATCGAAATTTTTTATATATACTATGTTTGGCCCGGGCTTGTCCGGGCTTTTTTTAGTGCCCGTGTCTTTCGGCCCTGGCATGTTCAACGGGCAAGATCCGCCACTGAGCATAAGGAGTAGAATACATTTACTCAACAAGTTAAAAAATTTTACCAACTTTTATGGCAACATAAACTAGGTACGAAGACCAACTGCCGAGGGTGGACATATTCGTTTGCACGGCTGACCCCAAAATCGAGCCACCAATGATGGTGGTCAGCACTGTTTTATCAGTAATGGCATACGACTACCCGCCGAAGAAGCTCGCTGTCTATCTCTCTGACGATGGCGGCTCTGAACTTACCTTCTATGCTCTCACTCAAGCTGCCATATTCTCCAAGCATTGGCTGCCATACTGTAGAAACTACAAGATCGAGCCACGCTCTCCGCTTGCCTATTTCAAATCGGCATCTCGTCCTTCAAACACGAAACTGGATCAAGATTACACCATTATTAAGGTAATCATATCCGTTAGGACTCGAGCTGAAATGTTGAGCTCCAGCTTGGATCCTCAAAAGCTCACCTTTAAAAAAGAGTTAATTAGATAGTTAGTCCATGTGGTTTGCACAAAATAACAAACTTAGGTACTAATAGTTTAAAATCACCTTCTAGGGTATTAACTATTCATTTTGTAACATATGGAGGTATTAACTTCTAGGGTATTAACATAGTTAGTCCTTGTGGTTTACACAAAATAACATACTTAGGTACTAATAGAATTTGATTTTAAACCTATAAATAACATTAATACCTCCAAACGTTACAAAATGAAAAGTTAATACCCTAGAATGTGATTTTAAACTATTAGTACCTAAGTATGTTACTTTGTGCAAACCACAGGGACTAACTATGTAATTAACTCTTTTAAAAAAGTTAAATTATTTAATTTTCTATTTTTTAAAGGTGTGTTTGAGGAAATTATTTAATTTTCTATTTTTTAAACGAAAATAATACTTTTAGTATAAACATAATGCATCATTTATAAACTACAAAACTTTTAGTTTATATGATTAAAATTGGGTTATAACTTTGGTTATAATTGATAAATAATAAAATTTGCGTTTAGTTTAAACAAACCAAATAATGGCAAGCTTACATTCGCTCGGGCTAGGCACATTTACAAGCTATTTCAACCGAAGTAGTTAATGCGGTAAAATATTGGATATTGGTCAAGGACCGATATTTGAGATATGGGTTATCACGGTGGGATATCGGTAATTTTAATATCATGCTAAATTTATATATGTAGCAATTTAACACTAACAATTCAGTATACTCTCCTACCATTAACAAATTAACCTCTTGCAACTTGCAAAACGCTAAAAATTATAGCAAGTAGGAACTGACTAAGACTGAAAAACACTAACTAACAATTAAGACTTAAAACACTAATAGTAGCAATAAGAAGAAAGACGAATAATAGAACTAAGATGGAAGGTATTGATATCGGGAAATCGGTGATATATTGGTCAAATATCTATCAATATCGCCGATGATATTATCGATATAAATAGACCGATATTTTGCACCGATATCTCACTAGGGGACCGATAACCGATATATCACTGATATATCGGGATATTAACTACATAGATTTCAACAACCCTATATTCGGTGATTATAAAATTTCTAGATCAGAAAATGTGTTTCGTTCAAATTGCAGAAATTATTTGAAGAAATGAAGGATCGAATTGAAAATGTGATGAACAACGGAAGAGTTCATGATGAATTGCGCTTAGAACACAAAGGATTTACAGAATGGGATTCATTTACATCTCCAAAAGATCATGCCACTATCGTTCATGTAAACCCTTAGAGCTGTAAATGAACCAAACGTTCAACGAACAATTTGTAAATCTTTCTGCGGGAAGTTCGTTTATGTTCGTTCGTTTAATAAATTAACAAACACGTACAACGATTTTGTGTTTGATAAGTTAAACAAATGAACATGAACAGGGGTGTGTTTGTTCGTTTATGTTCGTGAACGTTCAGTAATGTGTTCATTTATGTTCGCGTGTTTATGTTCATTTGTGTTCCTTCATTTAAAGGTTTTCTTATGTTATATTTTTATTTTATTGGTTTTAGTTTTTAAAAATTTGAAACCATACTTATACTATACGCCTTCACCAACATCCATCATTTGATCATTTCAATTTCAGTTTGTGTTAAAGCTTGACAAACTTTTTAATTTTTTTGTTGATTATGTTTATGATAATTATGCCAACTATGTTCAGATAGTTATGTTAAGTACTTATTGATTTTTGGTGGATTTTTAGTAATCATTCTAATGAAAAATGCAGATTTTATTTTAAGATGGATATATAACGTTTGTTTGTGTTCATTTATTTTCATGAACATTTGTTTGTGTTCATTTGTGTTCGTTTACATTCGGTAAGTGTTCATGAATAGTTTATGAAGATGTTCATTTTAGGAATTGAACGAACATGAACAAAAGATCCCGTTCGGTAAGCGTTCGTGAACCATTCATAACATGTTAATTCCTTAATAAACGAACACGAACACGAACAAGGTCTTGTTCGTGCTCATTCGGTTTGTTTGCAGCCCTAAAACACTTAAAAAATTATATCACCTTGTCTTCCAACTCAAATTTAACCCATGAAACTCTTGTGTTTTTGCAGGTTTTACTTGATCAAAATGAAGATGCAGAAGGTCATAGCCTTCCAAAATTGGTATATCTGGCTAGAGAAAAGAGACCAGATCATTTCCATAACTTCAAAGCTGGAGCCATGAATGCATTGGTAAGTGTTTACCATTATTTAGTTAGTTTCATAATTTGTTTTGAATTAGTTATGTGTAATTTTTTGAAATTATTTACGACGTTATCCGACTTTTGAAATCGGTCTAACAAGTGGTGGATTAGTAAGGCAACCGGTTGAATGACCGGTCCGGTTCTAAAAAATTAAAGAGTATTGCTGGTTTGAAGTTGTAATAATCAGTTCTATATGGCTATATATTTTTCTAAAAAAATTGTCATATTTATTAGTTAAGATATTAATTTCTTAAATAATGAGAATTTACTAAAATAGTCAATGATTTTATTATTTACAACTTCAAGCAACAACACTGTACATCCAAACACTAGTTTTTACAACACATTTGTTACAACAAATTATTCATTTTCTGGGTCTTATAACAAGACAATCTAACTTATAATAAAAGACTACAAATAATGACACATGGCACTCTTCTTCAACCTCATAAATTTTATTTATATTTATTTAATAAATATCTTTTAATATTAATTAATAACCAATATATAGATATCACTTATTTTTATCCTTATCATTATCTAAAATTAATAAATAACTTTAATTTTGCAATTTAGACCCTTTTTTTTTTTACTTTTGCAATTTAATCCCAACTGTTTTTATTTTCAATTTTGATACACCATACTTTTCATCTTTCCCAAGTTTTTTGTTTCGTTCTAAATTTTGTGAGTTACGCACCGCAACGTGCGTGTGGGGTTCAACATTTTTCCGTATATTTTTTTCCCGTTTGACTGGCCTGTCACGTCACATCTATTTTTCTGCGTTTGACAAGTTCGTCCAACACGCGGGTCCTGGATGGACTTATTTATTTTTTCTATGTTTTACGTTTCGGTTTAGTTTCTCAACAACGGGCGTGCGTGATTCAAAGATTTTACGTCTGCTTTTCGCTCGGCGTTATTTTTTTCCGTTTTCATTTATTTTGTTTTTACGAGCTTTTCCGGTGTTGGTGGTCGCTAACAATAGTATAGTATTGCTACTACTTAACACAGTTTTATGACAACCGCTGCAACGCAGGGGCTTAATACTAGTGGTTTAATGTAGATAAGGGTCTCATCGAAGATAAGCAATGGCCCGATAATTCTCAATGTCGATTGTGACATGTACTCAAATAGCAGCGATACCGTGAGAGACGCTCTTTGCTTTTTCATGGATGAAGAAAAAGGCCACGAGATTGCTTTCGTTCAGTACCCGCAATGTTTCGAAAACGTTACGAAAAATGAAGTTTATGGTGGTTCTATGAGAGTACATTTTGAGGTAATATTAGTTTCTAATTAAGAGGTGGCAAAATGGTTGGGTCGGGTTAATTCGATAACTAGTTAAAATGAATAGAGGTCTATGAGTTGAAAGGGCCAATCATCTTGATTTAAAACACATTTGTCCAAAGTTTTTTTAACTTGCATTGTGAAAAGTTGTTACGAAAACCATACTATTATTATTATTATTATTATTATTATTATTATTATTATTATTATTATTATTTTTATTATTATTATCATTATCATTATTATCATTATCATTATCATTATCATTATCATTATCATCTCTTTGTAAGTAAAGGGACCGAATTGCAATTATAATAATGATTTAGACTTGTCTCTACTTTTGGGAATTTCGAACAATGAACAACGAACAATGAAACCGACCGACTTGGCGTGCAAGACTTAAGCGGTTTTAAAAGTGGATAATTATAGGTTATTAAATGTGATTATGATTTAATAATTAGTATTTAGTTGTAATTATCATGTCCTAGTTTGATCCGTTCGAATAAAATAAGTTAATTGATTAAATAATTGTATAGCATCTTAAACGAGTTAGGTTTAGATGTCATTAGAATAACTATGTGAGCAATCCTAGTTATAGTCTAACACGTTATGTTAGCTATATATATACTGTGTATTGGATAGCCATTTTTAATTAAGTTTATTGAGTAGTTTTCTTGATCTAATAATATTGTGGGAGTTAACCTGAAGAAACACCAAACTAATCTGGTGAGTGGTTTGTGGTTTGTGCCTCGACAAATAAGGTCAATATTCTTTATCTCGTCCAAGATGTGAGAGTGATGATCCCGCAAAACATTAAACACACAGTTAAGCTCGTTACGAGGAGGGGAATAGGGGGTTTCTCCTCGTAACCACCCTCCGACATGAGAATAAGTATCTGCTTTTAGGATATAAGTATGTAATCAAGAGTGAGAGAGCAAGGAAGCAGATCCTTAAACCTGAATTGAAGGTTCCTATTTATAGCCGGAGTGGTGTGGAAGGAGATGAGCTGATGGGCCTTGGGCCTGTAGTCGATAACGAGGAATATTCGTTTTGTCCCCTCTGCCACGACCGTTGGTGCTTCTGGGTGAGAGGGAATCTGGCGCACGCTGATTGGATCCACGTGGCCTGACCATTGTCCTTTTTGTCTGTTGTTGATTCGAGGATCCAGCGAGTTTGACGGAGCTTCGGTCCCGAAACGACGTGTTCGGTGCGATTATTACGACTAAGAAAGGAGTAGAAGATCGATAGAACACCGAGCAGTCAATTTCAATCTGGTCTCTATTGATTATTCAACGTTTACAGCACCACGAGACCAGTTGCACAGCATGTCCCCTCTGGGAACCAAAAGCTTGTCCAAATGGGAGCCCCAACCCCCTATTTATAGACAACTAACAACACTAAGTCCATCCGTTCGGATTGCCATCCGGGTCATCCGTCCGGATGGACTATGACATTAACGAACCGTGTCCAACTAATCCTATTCTATACAATATTCAACACATGCTCTATCTAGCTATTCGCACAGTGTCAGACGTACGGAATATGCCTAACAGATTCCCCCTCGGCTGTCACTGTCGAATCGTCTTTAAAACTTTGAGAACCTTGAGCCGTGTTTGAATATTCTGCAACATCAACTTTTCTACAACTTCAATCAGGCATCTTGAAATCTTACAATACAAACTCCCCCTTGATTAATGATTCGGGTTTGCTTTTAACCGAGTAAAGCACGAATTCCCACTGGAATGAATCTTCAGGTTTTTTGCACAGTTTACGACTCTCCTCTTATTTGCTAAACTGCAACCTTCACGAACAATCACCAATTTGAAACTAGTCAATGCAGCATCCCCTATTTCAACTTTAAGCATATCCGAGCTCAGTTTTTGATATGACATGTAAGCACCACGATCTCGCATTCCGCCTGCTCGATCTAAGAATGTACAAAAACTCAACCGGCAATTGATAGAAACTTCAAACACCCCACTGGTTAACTTCAAATCCGTGATTCCCCCTGAAGATCTGATATCCCGTTTACCGTGATCCACGTTAACGCACCGTAAGAATGACAGATCCGTGTAAACGGTATTCTCCACAATCAGCAAATCATCATCGAAAAACAAATCATCTGGTAATGTAATCCGATCTGCGAAGCATTCGTCCACAATCAGATTCATCTCCTCGGATAATCTAGATCTCAGAAGCTATCATCCACGATCACTCTCAGATCTCTGATGCTCTCGTCCACGATCAGATATCAACACCTCGGATCATCTTGATCTCAAAAGCTTTCACCCACGATCAGATTCACATTCCCCCTGACAATCTGAAGTCGAAACTACCCGAATACTGTTGCAGTGTCACGAATTTCAAAAATGCAGGAATTTCAACATACGACAGTGAAATTTTTATTCCCCCTTATTTTTGCAAATTCTGACGCCTCTTCACTGAATTCCACCTCAAACTGAGAAATTCAGTCCTCTTTTATCTATGAAAAACTCGACTATGCCAAAAATATGACAATTTTCCTCAAAAAGTCAGTTTTTCATCATTGCGGATTTTACGTTTTGGCCCATAAATAGTCAGATACCCTAAATGATAAACATTCTGCACAAGTATCATGACTACCCCACTAATTTCCACAATCCGTGATCGCATCATCAAAACTGTTCACTGAAGCCCCCGACGGTGTCCCCGAACAACCCAGCTTGGTCGTTAAAAACCCGAAAAATTTTACAATCACCAATTTTTTTCTGGAGACTCTCCTCGTCGTTGCGATCAAAAAATGCCTTTTCTCTTTTTTTTAGGCATTTGATCTGGTCGAATGGCATGTGTCGGATGGTCATCTGATCGGATGGTCGTTCGATCGAATGACAAAGTGAACAAACTTGTGTTTGTGGATCAGAGGGTCATCCGATCGGATGGTCATTCGAGTGAAAACCAACTGATCTTCAAACTTCCAATAGTGACATGGATCGGATGGTCGTCCGATCGGATTGCCATCCGAATGGATATGTTCTAACAGCTCAAGAACACTCCAAATCATGTTTTTTCGATCCAGAATCTTTATTACTGTGAATTTGATGATGAAACTTCACAGGATTGTTCGCGAGCCAATTCCGCACAGATTGATGTGTTTAATTCCAAAATTCATCCGTGAATCGACCTTTATTTTGATGAATTTCTCTGTTTAATGTCAAAACTCCCGTTTTACCCAAAATTGATGAACTTTGGGTGATTTAACCGATTGTTAGACTGATTAAATCGGTACCGTAGCTCCGATACCACTATTGATTCGAGGATCCGGCGAGTTTGACGGAGCTTCGGTCCCGAAATGACGTGTTCGGTGCGATTATTACGACTAAGAAAGGAGTAGAAGATAGATAGAACACCGAGCAGTCAATTTCAATCTGGTCTCTATTGATTATTCAACGTTTACAGCACCACGAGACCAGTTGGACAGCATGTCCCCTCTGGAAACCAAAAGCTTGTCCAAATGGGAGCCCCAACCCCCTATTTATAGACAACTAACAACACTAAGTCCATCCGTTCGGATTGCCATCCGACCGGATGGTCATCCGTCCGGATGGACTATGACATTAACGAACCGTGTCCAACTAATCCGATTCTATACAATATTCAACACACGCTCTATCTAGCTATTCGTACAGTGTCAGACGAACGAAATATGCACTAACATCTGTTATGTCATCAGCGCCTAAGTAGAGATCGTGGTGCAGTTGTCGGCGCACGCTGATTGCCACGTAAGCGTCCTTGTGTACCTTCTTGTCTCATGTACGATTGTCAATCATGGAGCGTGATTGGGTACAACTTGTTGGACGCTCATTGGTCCATCGTTCTGCCACTTGTACCTTTAGTACTTGTACTGGATTACCTGCGCTTCTGTCCTTCGCGCGACCATCGGATTGTCCAAAGTAGCCAGCGCAAGATCCAGGAAGTGAGGGTTTTCATCCAAGGAGCCAAGTGTGAAATTTGGTCTTGTGTTTGCCCTAACCCCGCACGCGACCTAAGTTACCCCCGTTTGGCCGGCGCGAGGAAGGGAATGCTACCAAATTAGTCTGTTAAGGATATGGTCTCGCGTGAGACCTGGTTGGTCGGCGCAAGATTTGGGATCATACCCCTTCAAGTCCCCCAGTCCAGTGTTGCTTCCATGCGCGAGACAAGTGGGTGGAGCTCTGGACTCAGAAAGGTAAGAAGTTAAGCATGCTCTTGTTTAGCTTCTCAGCTGGCGCGCATGTAGTGTATCGCAATTTATGTGGCGCAGCTGCCCAGCTGGCACGCGTGCAGTGTGCGATAATTCACTCAGCGCAACCACTCAGCTTGTTGATGTGACATGTTTCATGGCGCAGGACAATTCTTGGTATTTGAAGGAGCGAAGTCTGCGTTTGCTCCGTTACTCTGAAAGAGTCTTCTTTGTTAGAAAAGTTGGTGCGCGTGTGGATAGGTTGCCATTCACATGGTGCAACTTCCTAGCTTGTTGCTGAAGTATCTGTGCAGTTTGCACGGGAAACTTCTTGAGATTTGAAAAAGCAACCTGACAGGTTGGTGTAAGTTGGTGGTGACAGCGACGTTTGAGTTGACTGCTGACACTGTGACGATTGTGTTGTCACTGTGTCAGGCACGTCGTTTCGTCTGCTGCCAGGCGAGTGAGGCCCACGCGCGCGTGGTAACCGTTGTTTCGTTTTTCCCGCCTGACGTGTCAACTGCTAGTTAGATACGCACGCGGTTGATTCGGCACGGTTAACCATCGCATTAAATGCGATGGGTATAAATAGATTATGAGGATAAATAAGAGCTCATTGTTTCTACAAATCTCTCCTTCTTCTCTCTTCTTATCAACAATCTTTCGTTGAAGATCTTCAAATCTTTAAAGTTTTTCTTCGAATCATCAAGCATTCTTCCTACTGTTCTTCGATTATCTGAATATCTTCCAACTATTCTTCTTGTGTTTCTTGAATTTTGTTATATCAACATGTCGACTGGCGACGATGTTGTTACCGTAGAGGAGGCCGGTGGTGGTTTGCCACAACTGAAGTGGGATCAAGGCCTTTTTGAACAAGTTGTTAGGGGTTGATGTGTTCAAAATGTAACATATAAATTTCATCAATCGAGGCATAAAACTAACCCTTTTTTAGTACTAATGTTGGAAAAAGTGTGCTTTTGCCTTCCTTTTGTATTTTCAGGATTAAATGAACTCAAATTAACAAAAGAAGCAAAAAGACATCAAAATCTAACATAAATACAAGAAAAGGAACAAGACGTGACATGCCCGACCCCTCGACAGCATCTCCCAAAGCAAAAACAAGAAGAAAGCTGAGCATGGGGCTGTGCCCAGCTGAGCATGGGGCTGTGCCCAGCTGAGCATGGGGCTGTGCCCAGCTCGACACGGGGCGTGCCCAGCTCGACACGGGGCGTGTCCAGCTCAACACGGGGCCGTGCTCAGCGAGCACGGGGCAGTGTCCAGGATGGTCAGCCCTGTCACTAAAGACAAACCTGTAGAAGCTTCTATTGCCCACCACGGGGCCGTGTCCAGTGAACACGGGGGCGTGGCGAAAGTACAGCAGGCGCATTAATTGTAATTGCGAATTACAATTAATGAAGAGAGAGAATGTCAGACAAGCACGGGGGCGTGCCCAGCGGACACGGGGGCGTGTGGAGCTAATAAAGACAAACTGTATTAATGAAGAAAGAGAAAAGGGTGGACACGGGGCCGTGTCCAGCGGGCACGGGGCCGTGTCCAGGCTTCTGTACAGGCTATAAATAGGAGTGCTTGGCTCAAGCTCAAACCATCCCTTGGCACACCACCTCTCTCACACTTCATCCACCACCCACCACCATCACAACACCATCATCCACCACCATCATCCATTGTCCATCGTAGAGTGTGTGAGTCGTCTCGGGATCCAAGATTGATCGTAAGAGTTCTTGACAATCAAGGCCATGTTTGCCTAAGTCTCTTACATCACTTGGTGAAGACAAAGTGTCTAGTATAATACTTTTTATTTCTAATCTTTTGCACTTTTTATTTGGTTTTGTATTAATGACTTTAATAACTAGTTACTTATGTTGAAGGTGATCTTTCCTTATCGTTTGTCCGTGGTGTCTTGGCATTATTTTACTGTCTATATAAAATAAAGGATTTTCACCATTCATATCTCCACGGTCTATATGGAGATATGTTGGCTACCTGGTCGGGGGTTAAGGGAACGGTTTGGTAAAGGTCTTGCCATTGTTCAGCGTTTAGAGGTCCTGCAATGGACTTGGGTCAAATTTAGTAGGACCTCCTTCAATACTTCACGGTATTGGATGGCGGGGGTCCAAACTCTTTGATCCCCTCATAAGTTAGCTACTATTAATACTATAACCCGGCTATTTAGGACTGTATCCCTGCTGACTCAGACTACTTAGCCGAGGGTAACGTCACCGCCAAAAGCGGGGCCTACCACAATACTGCATTAATAACTTAATTCATTATCTTCCAATAATCCACCCTTTTAGGATTGTATCCCTGCTGACTCAAACTACTGGGGTGAGGGTAACGTCACCTTCAAAAGAGGGGCCTACTACAATAACTAAGATAATCTCTTAATTATGTGCAAAAGTGCGGAAATAATCAAAGGTTATACTAGATACGAGTCGGAACCAAGTGATTCATCTTGTCTATCTGTTTTTTCTTTTATTTTTATTTTCAGCATTTTAGTTAGTTTTTAATTTTCTTAGTTTTAAACATTTTTTTCTAAACTTTTATTTTGGTTAGACGTTGAGGATAAACCGGTACTAAAAGCTCTTGTGTCCTTGGACGACCTCGGTATCTTACCAACGCTATACTACACTCAACGATGGGTGCACTTGCCTATATGTGTGTTTAGTGTTAGTGAATTATCGTGTTTTATAAATTTAAAACTTGGCTAAAATAAGTGTTAAAAAGGGCTTAAAATATACACCTAATATATATAACACTTCACACGCATCAGAGGTTATCAACTTGCTGACGAGTGAGATGCAAGATACCCTACACAAGGGTAAACTACTGCAGACGCGCCGCCCGGTTATATTATACTGTTTGCTGACTTCTTCAGCGAAGGAAATTTCCGACTGCCAGCCACCCATTTCCCGGGTAACAATCTTCAATATTACGGTTTTCATATTTCACAGATGAGCCCCATGGGCATGGTGCGCGTCAGGCACTTCGAATTTGTTTGTCGGTCACACGGGGAAGAGCTGACAGTGGATAAGTTTAAGGTTTTTTTACCAACTTCAAAGCAATATGGGATTCTTCTCTTTCGCCCTACGCACTGCCAAGAAGCTTCCATGATTGGAAGATGAAATTTTTCTTTATCCGGGCGAAGGTGATTCCAATGGCGATGCGATTCCAGGGGATGGGGTCGATCCCCAAAGAGGAGATGAAGGTTCTGCGCGGCGTGGCATGATATGAGAATCTGATGGCGTTGCCCAGTCGAGTTTTCGGCGAACAAGTGTTGGTCGCAGTAAGTATGAGCGACAAGTGGCCTGAAGACAGCGAGAACATGCCTGTTCTGCTGCTTAATGATGAAGGTAAATCTCCTTCTATTACTCCCTTTGCAATGGTGTTTTGAAAATTCCGTAACCTGTTAAGTCCTCGTTTCTGAATGTAGAAGCTGCGCTGTACCAAAGTGCTTTTCCAGCCTTCACTGGTGTTATGGGCGTTAGGCCTTTACGCGTGGTGAGGAGTATTGGTTGGAGCAGATACGGCCGAATTTTATGTACGCGCGTGCTGAAGTGTTCGATGCTCCTCCGGTTGCCACTGAAGGTGCAACATTCCCAACCCTAGGCCATGTATGGCAATAACTCCTGCTGGGAAAGAAGTTTTATGTCTTTACAGCGAGGAGTAAGTAGCCTCATCCGAACATGATTTAAATCCTTCTCATGACCTGTTTGCAGGTGTGTTACGCAATCTGGGTGTTGACCCTGAAGAGAAGAAACCAAAGAGGGTTTCGAAGAAGAAAACAACTACTGTCGGAGGTGCGGCTGTGAAAAAGTCAGAGGTAACCGACACAACGTCAGATGTTGCGTCCCGGAAACGTACTACTCAATTTCGGCAAAGTAGGCTAGAAGACTTCGTGTATGTAGCTGACTCCTTTGAGGCATTGTACGCTATAAGTGGAAAGCTACAAGGTGGCATGGTGGTAGGTGCGCGGGCTCTAGACGCCCTAAATCCGGCGCGGCTGACGTCTGCCCATGCCGAAGAAACCGAAGAAGATCCCGATCCTGAGAAGTTCATCCGAAAGAACACTTCTAAGAGGTCCCGCGATGAGACTAAGTCTGAAGCTTCCCTTGTTGGTAAGAAAGTTGCCGGTAGCACGCCTGCAATTGGGAAGAAGGGGAGCTTAAGGTCTTTATATTCTGAAGTTTCTCTTGGTAAGTGTTCTCACACTTATGTTTTCATACTTCCTTTTTCCTTTGTTTTCTGTTGACAATTTTTCCTCAATTACAGAAGAAGTTACAAAGAAACCGGCTGCACGGCCGAAGATAAATGTTATTCCCCCTAAGACTGCTGCTGGTGAGAAAGGAGTTGAAGCTTCTAAGGCTGGAAAGCAGCCGATTGATATTACTATGGAGGTGGAGAAGACTACGAAGGTTGTGAAGGCTGCTGGGGATGAGCAGCCCATCATCGAGCGCATCGATACTGAACCGCGAGTTGAGAACCCCATCGCGCAACACACTGCCCCCATCCGGATAGTAAAATATTGCATCAACTGTTGGGGAGTCTGCAGGCGATATTAATGAAAAGGGTTTCGTGGAGACCCAGAATGTTGAGGGTAAAGGCGCGGGTGGATCTAGCGCGGGCGGCAGGAAGGATAGCCCGCCCAAGACTCGTAAACGGGAACCTTGGCCGATCTGGTCTGAGGATACATTGGGCGACAACTATTACAAGTCATATGATGAAAGTCGCGCCGATGAGATCCACGCCCCGGTTTGGAAGGTAAGGCAAGGTGATACCTTTGCTGATTTTGCTCCGTGCAGGGAGTGGTTCATGGGGGCTTTCCCCCCGGGTGAAGTGTGCCATCAGAGGGACCGTGGGCACGATGCTTTGTATAGATCACATGTATATGCCCAGGCGAACTGCGCTTCTACAAGTCACCAAATTACACGTCAATGACGCACGATGTACCTTGAACGCTCTAGCTGGTAGAAGCATAGGGAACGGTTGGCTGCTAAAGCCAAGTTGTTTGAGCAAGCTAAGGCTCAGCTTGCTAAGGACAAAGAGGCTTTTGAGCATGAGAAGAGATCCGAAGAATGGGGCCTCCAAGGCTTAAAGAAAAAGCTGCAAGTGAGCGAGGATACGCTCGCTGAAGAGCGTCGTAAATGGCGTGTGGCTTGCGAGAACGAGAACAAGCGGATGTTCATCATTCAAACGAAAAACTCAAATCTTAAGGCGCGCGTCGAGGAGCTGAAGAAATCTGAAGCCGATTATAAGGACAAGTATGAGGAAGCCAAGTCTCACAAGGAACGCGTGGAAATCCTTCAGGTTAGCACCCTTTCTGTTCTTGTAAATAACTAAGTAAAGAAGAGTTTCAAACTTGCTTATGTCTTCCTTGAAGGGCTTGCAGGTTGAATTGTCCCAACAAATCATCAGCAAGGATAAGGACTTGGCCGGCAAAGATGTTGAAATTGCCGAGCATAAACATCATCTGCGTGAGGCGCAAGAAAGCTTGGAAGCTGAGAGGTAGAAGAGTGACTCCCTTGAGATTGACCTTGCTGCTGAGAAGGTTAAACCTGGGACCGCTGAAGAGGCGCGCAAGGTTAGCCAAGCGGCCTTGAACGTGGCTTAAGAAAATTATGCTGAGGTGCAGTCAACAGTGGAGCCTCTTATCACTGATTTGGGATGGATGCAACATTACGGTGTTGCGCACATAAGTGTCTCCATTCTTTTTTTTCCTTATCTGAATTTTTTAACTCTTGACTTACATTTTTCTTAACTTTGCACAGATTGCTAATTCAATCTTAAATGCCACCGAGCTCGATCGTGTTGTGGCTGCGCTTACTATGGCTGCGCGAGCTGCTAGCCATCGTGCCGGCTATGTGGAATGCGTAACCCATGTTGAAGAAGCACTCTGCATCCAGTTTGGTACTCGTCATTGCTCTGTTAATGAAGGGACTGAGGAGGGGTTGATCAAGGCGGAAGAAAACGACGACAACCTTGCACTGCCAGTTATGGACTTAGTCACTGAGGCTTTAAAACATGACGATTATGTTACACGACTAAGGGCCATTTTTGAGCCTCCTGAGACGGTTCAACTTACGAACGATGATGATGAGGCTGATGATGATGGTGCAGAGTGAAGGTTGAATGTAGCTTGTAGGACTTTTTACTTGGGCACTGGTGCCTTGTAAGCTTTTATCCATTTTCATATGTAACCTTCGCGCTGTTGCGCTTATGAATAGAACAGACTTTTTTCTCTTTATTGCTGAATTACAATTATTGCATGTGTTAGCAACTTCGTCAAGGAAGCGAGAATGAACGTAAGTGGCTCATGCTTGAACATTATAGCTCAGTTCCGCGCTATGTGGGAACCTTGGAGGCTTAGTTCATGAGCTCATAATTTATTGTAGTGTTTTTGTGCGTAGTAAAAGTTGAACATGCATTTGTGATTTGTATGTACCTTAGGAAATAACATGGAAAAAAGTATGTAAAGAACACTTGTATTAGTAAATTTGTTAGGTGCGCGGCCCTCGTTTACATAGGTGATGCATTACATGTAAAACATTTCTCTGTTGTCTTGTGTCCTAAGTAGATAGATGTAACCGTCTGAAGTACGTATGTAATACGCGCCTTGTCGGCATCAGAGGTTTCATTGTCACGGATGACACTTCTTGAATTCACCATCGGTGGCGTTGACAGCCGTCAAACGCGATGGGTTTTTTATTTTAACCGGGATAACCGCCTTTGAGCCATAAAGCTGGTCAAGGACGGTCTCGCCAGTGTTTATTTGCGGTGTGATGCGATGAGCCCATCGATCACCCGTTGATCCTCTGGATCTTCTCAGTTTCCTTACGCACGTTCTTCAAGAGGTGTTCCAGCTTGCCACTCTTCAGAGCTTTCTCGATCTCTATGCGCAGGTGAATGCAATCATCGGTCAAGTTCCCGGTATCTTTGTGGAACTCACAGAACAAACTAAGGTCTTGGCCTTTCTTGTTGCGCATTGGTGGTGGATCTTTGAGATCCAACTTCTCCGTGTTAAGAACCTCTAGGGGTGTCTTAGTTAGTGGAGTCCATTGTTTCTCTTGATTCTTGCTTTTGCTTGCCTTTGTATACCCTATCTTGTCATGCATAGCTCGGGTATCTTCACCATGTCGATGTCTTTCATCGTCATTGTACGACTGGCTTGACCTCCAATCAGAGTGTCTCTTTTTTTGTCGCACTTGCTGGAGTCGCGCGAATAGTCTTTCGAGTATTCGTCTGTTGAGTAATGGTCTTTTGAGTAACGACCATACCTTGACCCGGTTAAAGTTTCCTCTGTCTGTGCGACAACCTTTGCCGCTTCCATCAACTTGTCCCACTGCTTTGGCATGCCATTTCTTTCGATGATAGTTCTGATTAGACTATCACAGCGTATGGCTTTCTTAAAGTGGGTGAGCATGAGGTCTTCGCTGACCCCACCAATCTCCAAGCACTCCTTGTTGAAGCGAGTGATGAACTCTTCCAAACCTTCGTCTCCGTTCCACCAGATGTCCATTACCTCGGAGGTGTCGTGCTTGTACCTTCGTTGCTGGCTGATGTGAGCGAGGAATTTTTCTTGCAAATCAGTCAAAGATTTGATTCTCCCAGACGGTTGTATCTGTGCTTGCTGTGCGCTCAGTTGCGCGTAGATCAGATTCAATGTTGCTTGAGATTTTGCATACCAAGAGGCGAGAGTTTCTCCCTCTGGTAGTCCTAACAGCGCAGATATGTTTGATGGTGCTGGTGCTGACGGACCAGCGTCATGACTTGTTGGGGTTACTGTTTGGGTGATGCGGACACCACTCGCGCGGATGGCCTTAACATTTGTGCCCTCCCCTTTAGTAAACTCGTCATTGGTTAGGTTTTGGACATGCGCGATGTCCTCCACTGTACCTACTTGAGAGCGTGCACCAATGGGTGGAAAAGGGATTCCCTGATCATCCATTGATCAAGAGAAAATGAACAGCTCAGAGAAGAAGATGAAAATTGACTGTAAAAAATCGGTGGGCGCCAATGAAGAAACACCAAACTAATCTAGTGATTGGTTTGTGGTTTGTGCCTCGAAAAATAAGGTTAATCTTCTTTATCTCGTCCAAGCTGTGAGAGTGATGATCCTGCAAAACACTAAACACACCGTTAAGCTCGTTATGAGGAGGGGAATAGGGGGGTTCTCCTCGTAACCACCCTCCGGCATGAGAATAAGTATCTGCTTTGAGGATATAAGTATGTAATCAAGAGTGAGAGGGAGCAAGGAAGCGGATCCTTAAACCTGAAGTGAAGGTTCCTATTTATAGCCGGAGTGGTGTGGAAAGAGATGGGCTAATGGGCCTTGGGCCTATAGTCGATAACAAGGAATATCCGTTTTGTCCCCTCTTCCACGACCGTTGGTGCTTCTGGGTAAGAGGGAATCTGGCTCACGTTGTGACCGCGTTGTAGGATCGAATATAACTCCCGAACGATTGCGAACGACACGTACAACGTGCGGAATCCGTTCACGTGTGTGGACCGAACACAAGAACTAATTAACGATGACTCTATAATAGATTTGACAAAGTTTTAGACCTTGAATCACCACATTTGCTAGTTTCTCTCTCTAGATCTTGAATACTCCTAAGGATGAACAAGTTGCAAAAGTTCTAAAATGAACACAAGACTAAGCTATTTATAGGCTCCACTTAAATGAAGGCTCCCTCATTCGTCTGGATGGGGTTTCCTCCATCCGTTCGGATAGGCATTCCCCCATCCGTCCGGATGGGGTTCTAAACTATATTCTTCACTTTAACATCTTGTCTTGTTCCATTTCTGCTACGATGTATGATTGAAGGAGGTGATAGACATTAGTGCACTTACACACGCTGATTGGATCCACGTGGCCTGACCATTGTCCTTTTTGTCTGTTCTGTCATCAGCGGCTAAGTGGAGATCGTGGTGCAGTTGCCGGCGTACGCTGATTGGTTCCACGTAAGCGTCCTTGTGTACCTTCTTGTCTCCTGTACGATTATCAATCGTGGAGCATGATTGGGTACAGCCTGTTGGACGCTCATTGGTCCATCGTTCTGCCACTTGTACCTTTAGACTTTAGTACTTGTCATTGGATTACCTGCGCTTCTGTTATCCGCGCAACCATCGGATTGTCCAAAGTAGCCGACGCAAGATCCAGGAAGTGAGGGTTTTCATCCAAGGAGCCAAGTGTGAAATATGATCTTGTGTTTGCCCTGACCCCGCGCGCGACCTAGGTTACCCCTGTTTGGCCGGCGCGAGGTTGGGAAAGCTACCAAATTAGTCTATTAAGGATATGGTCTCGCGCGCGACCTGGTTGGTCGGCGCATGATTTGGGACCATACCCCTTCATAACCATAATTTTATGTTTATTTGAGTATCGATTAGGACTTGAATTGGTATCATAGCCAAGTTTAATCGTCGATATCAAACGAGTACTCGGGTTCTTAATTGGTGGCTCAGGAGTTTAACGAGTCGGCGATTTGGAAGGTCGAGATTAGTGGTATTGATTCGTCGAAGAAGTGGCGTGATACGACGGGCAGCGAGTAGGTTGTTCTTGCAACAACAACTCGGAAACAAGTTGGTTTCCGATTGAAGCTTGCAAACGGCGGATTCGGTGTTTTGCGCGATTCTTTGTCTTTGATTTTTTCTCCCGCCATTAAAAAAAAGCAAGAAGGCATACACTTTAACTAAAAAGAGAAGCAGCCCTAGAAGCAAGTTGCTCAATTTGTTGGTGAGTTTTGATTCACTGGTTAAACAAGCTTGTTTTGTTGATTTTTCTTTTTTGTCGTATCAAGACTCAAAAGAAAAAAAACAAGACAGTTGTTTTTAAATTATTGTTCCTTCAACAAATTCGGGTTGAACGAGTATGTGTTTGAGTGCGGTTTAAGTTCATGTTAAGCCTAAATTCTGCATAAACATGTAATGATCCAAGAAAGCGTGTGTTTGCTCAAGATCGCAGTTGAGTCAACGGTGGTGCTTGTTCTTATGGCCAAAGGACGATTCGTGGACAAAGGATTAGTCGAGTACAAGGTTGCAAGAAATTTCGAGCTACGAAAGGAGCCAAAAAAACACATCTAGAGATCAAGATGAGTTACAAGAGAAATAAGGCAAATAAAACGTTTTTGGAGTTAAAGTCTTGTAAGATTCGAGTTCGAAATTCCAGGGGTGATTGTTGGGAATTCCGAACAATGAAACTGACATACTTGGCATGCAAGGCTCAAGGAGGGTTTTAAGGAGTGGATAATTATAGATTATTAAATGCAATTTGATGTAATAATTAGGCTATGGGATGTGGGGTTCGGGGTAGGAAGGGGGAAATGAGGTGGAGGATATGGGCCGACGTAACACCACCCCCCGATTGGATTTTGGTGCAATCGGCAAAATCCCATCAATCTCCCCGGTTGTTTTTTATAGGTGATTGTCCAATAAGAAAAAGTAAGGGGGAGGGGGAGGAAGGGGGAGCAATCCCTTGGATTGGGGAAGGGGGTGTGAGGTGGAAGGGGAGAGTGACGTGACGCTGAGGTGGAGGATGGGGGAGATGGGAGAGCACACCCCATAGCCTTAGTTGTAATTATCATGTCCTAGTTAATTAATTAGATAATTATATAGCATCTTAAACGAGTTAGGTTTAGATGTCTTTAGGATAATTATGTAAACAATCCTAGTTATAGTCTGATGCGTTAAGTTAGCTATATATATATACTGTGTATTGGGTAAGGATTTGTACTCAAGTTTTTGAGTAGTTTTCTTGATCTAATAGTATTGTGGGAGTTAGCCATAATTTTGTGTTCGTTTAGATATCGATTGGGACTTGATTTATATGAGTCTAAACAGATTTTGTTGATTAATGAAGGTAGATTTTCACGGTATGGATGGAAATGACGGAAGTATGTATATTGGAACGGGTTGCTTTCACCGAAGAGATATTCTGTTAGGAAAAAGCTTTGATGGTGAAAGTAGAATCGATTGGAAAATGGAGAATGATCACAAGGAGACACCAGAAAACATGATCGAAGAACTAAAGAATCTTGCGAGCTGCACCTATGAAATTGATACCGAATGGGGCAAAGAGGTTATAAGCATTCTTCTTTGTGTTTCTTACATTCTTAGTTATCAAAAGTTTATATTTAGTTGTTTTGTGTCGGGTTGATAGGTTGATGGGTTGAGCTAATGTACCCAAACATGAATAATATATGTATCCATGTGAAATTTATCAACCCTAACTCAAACACACTTAAAAACTTAAACACGATTAATATATGTATCCATTTAAATATGTATCAGCAAGCATAATGGGCCAACCTGGCCCAACCCATTTCAGCAAGCAACAAAATTACATGTTTGAATATGTATCCTCTAACAAGTTGACTTTGCAATGTGTTTTTGTATTACAGATGGGCTTGAAATACGGGTGTCCAGTTGAGGATATACTAACGGGCCTATCGATCCACTGCCGAGGATGGAAATCTGTGTATTACAATCCAAACCGAAAGGCGTTTCAAGGTGTTTCTACAACCACACTTGACCAGACCCTTGTGCAGCACAAGCGGTGGTCCGAGGGTGATCTATTGGTTTTGATCTCAAAATATAGTCCGGCTTGGTTCAGGCTCGGAAAGGTTAACCCTGGTCTCATAATGGGCTATTTGATATACGGCTTATGGGCCCCTTCCTCTGTGCCAACTCTATATTACTCCATTGTCCCTTCAGTTTGTCTCCTTAAAGGGGTTCCACTTTTCCCAGCGGTATGTCATCTATTTATCATTTCTTGTTCTTGTTAAATCATGTAAAACTAGCCCTACGGATGGCTGGTTTTGGTAATCCAAGTCCCATACATGTTGGATACTTGTCACCCATTGGGTTTGCCAATTTGCATTTATATTAGGGGTATAAAACGAGTTGAGCTGCTCGTGAGCAAATCAAGATTGACTCACTAAAAACTCATATCGAGTTAAGCTTAAATGAGTTAAGAGGCAAGGATTGAGCTTTTATCAAGGCTCATTTAATAAACGAGTTTGATTCCAAGCTTAACATATCGCGCTCTAGCTGGCTCGTGAGCCTAAACGAACTTTTTGTATATATAATACTTATTTCATATATATTTTTATAATAATATTTATTGTATAAAATTATTATATAAATAAGTAAATAATATATTATATAGAAGTTATATAAGTGTATGTATATATGTAAATAGCTATAAAAATACTTTACTATAATAATAATAATAATAATAATAATAATAATAATAATAATAATAATAATAATAATAATAAAGAAATAAATAAACAAGCCAAACCCGAGCTTTAAAGACTACTGTCAAGCGGAGCACGAGCTTAAAAAAGTACTTTCATGTTTAGCTTGGGCTTTAATAGTAGAGCTCCCGAGCTCTCTTAAGATAAATGAGTCTTACACCCATTGTATGCTTGTGAGTATCAGGTATGCCATATACATGTTTGATCTCACGCTAACCCACTACCCACCTAAAAGTTTAGATTTTGTTCATATCCAGGTAACAAGTGGATGGTTCCTCCCATTTGCATACATCATAGTCTCCATCACTGCTTTCGACTACCTCGAATTTCTCCGGTGCGGTGGCACCACCAAAGGGTGGTGGAACGGCCGAAGAATTTCGCTCTACAAACGAACAAGTTCGCACCTTTTCGCGTTACTTGACATCATTTTGGGCTCCGATTTATCTTTCGTAATCAGCTCAAAAGCGATGGATAACGACGTTCAAGCGAGATACGAGAAAGAAATGATGGAATTCGGCGTGTCATCGCCTTTAACGACGACTGTGGCAACCATATCGATGCTCAATCTTGTGTGTTTTGTCGGGGTCGTTATGAAATCTATGTTGATGGATAAGGTTACTAGGGGAGTGTACTATGAGACCATGGCAGTTCATGCTGTACTTTGTGGTACATTGGTTGTACTCAACATGCCATTGTACTGGGCTCTTTTTGTTCGTAAAGATAAAGGGAAGATCCCGGATTCTGTTCAAGTTAAAGCGGTTGTTCTAGCTTTGTTTATTTCCACTGTTTTATATTTTATGTAGAATATTTATAATTATAATTAGTACTTTGGTAGTTTGGTACTGGTAGTCTGGCACCATGACATGTACTTGGGCCTAGGTCCATTTTGATAATTATACTTTGTAAAAACAATACTTTGTTTGGATAATTTACCGAATGTTAGTAATACAATATTTGACAACAAAAACTATAAAGCCACCTCTATGTTGGTTATTAACTTTGGCTTGTAAACAAATCAAACATTTAGAAAATCATTTCTGAACCGTTCAACGGAAGGTGTGTATACGTTCGTTCATTTAATAGATTAAATGAAGGAGCATGAACAAGAAATTTTGTTTGGTTAATTAAACGGACAAACATGAACAAAGGATGTGCTTGCTCAATTATGTTCGTGAACGTTCGTTTATTTTCATTTAATATATGAAGGAACATGAACATGAAATTTTGTTTGGTTAATTAAACGTGTGAACATGAACAAAGGATGTGCTTGCTCAATTATGTTCGTGAATGTCACACCCCAACCGATGGCGGAAACATCGGAGTGAGACGAAAACGAGATTGTTCGAGACTTCATAACTTGCTAATTGCGACAATATTTAAATAATTCGAATTTTATTTCGTGATAGAAGAAATAAATTGTTGAAAAAAGGAAATACAACAACTAGAACATAACAACTAAACAACGAAACATAATTTAAAATAAGGCGTGTTTCTAGTCCATCATACTAGATTTCTTTTCAACGCATCATCTTCATCATCATCATATTCCAGCAATATATATTAAAGTAATGGTCAACACATAAAACATTGGTGAGCATACAAGTTTGGTTTACTAGCATACGTATAAAAATTTAACAAAATCCACATGGCAAAATTGTATACTAAGGCATAACTTAACAGAGGCTAGCATGTATCACATAAATGTCAAACCACAGTTTTCACTAGCGTAATCTCGTCACCAAAGCGACAAGACCGTTTACGATTGAATACTTAACAATCACCCATCACCGGGTGGTGTGCTACTCCTATAGCGCTATACATGTTAAGGTGGCTCATGAAGTTAATGACAAGTATCCGTGCAAGAATGTATTCTAGCATGCAAGTATCCTAGTGTATAACGTATTAAGCATGTATGTATGGATTTGTTTGTTTGAAGCATGTGAAGGTTTGTGTATGTGTAAGTTTGGTACGTATATATATTGCACCCCAAAAGTGTACTTAAAGTAAAAAAGGGGTCATGTATACTCATGGTTTTGTAAAAGCTTCAAAAACGTGACTGGAGAGTCTTGAGAGTTCGGGAACGCCGAGGTCACCCTACAAGAAACGAAGGCGTGTGAGTTATGGAGTTCGGTATCGAGTTAGATTCGGGGTTTAAAGTAGTATGAAAGTATGCATATTGCAAGAAAGCACATCTTGTCTAAAAGCACTCATATGGACACTATGTTGGTCATGTTTTCATGAGTACCGATTTACCCATTAGGGTCCATAATTTGAGGAACTTAGGCCAAGATGAGAATTACCATAATGCATAACATTTAACCATGGGTTTGGTTGATGTTATGATTCGGTTCTAAGTTATATATACATATATATACAGGTCTTGGGTTCTAAATCAACTTAGTTAATGATTTCGGTTGGTCATGAATGGGAAAAGAATGAAAGTGTATCATCTAAATCATCAAGTAACCAAGTGAAGCTCAAACTAGACTAGTGCATTCCAATCATGGCAAATGTTTGGAGACTTGGTGCAGTTTGGACACTTTGTTACTAGAAAGTTTACTTGATGGCTTAGGTTAAAGAAAACAGATTAACTAACTAAGTGAGGTAGTGGAATCATAGTTGGAAAGCCAAGGTTTCCATTGTTCACACCTAACCAAAACACAAGTCTTTCAACATTGAAGGTTGAAAGCTAGAATGGTTCCAACACTTTGTAGGTCACTTGGGACCTTTAGGGCAGCCCTTAAGAGAGGTTATGAACCTTAAATCTTCTAGAAATTAACCATTACACAAGCCCCACAACCATGACTTTGGTTGGTTGCAAGGATGGTACATGATTTCCATAAGATAAACATGTTTAAGAGCAAGTTGTAAAAAGTTTTATGAAAACAGAATCTTGAACTCACTTTGGAGCTTCATATAAGTGATGTATGTCACACCCCAACCAATGGCGGAAACATCGGGATGAGACGAAATAGATTGCAAGAGACTTCATATCACTATGTGACAATATAGTTTAAATTCAAATTTCATAAATTGCTAAAATGTCATACAAGAATCAAATACGAACAACATTGTTTCAAACATATAATACAAAGTAGATTAATCTAAGTGTGTTTCTAAGTCCACTTAAGTCTTGTTTCTTCACTTAACATCATCTTGTCTATCGAACCTGCAACATGTATTAAAATATGATCGACAAAAAGTTGGCGAGTATACAAGTTTGATACAAAGCATAAAAATAGTTTTAAAATAGTCTAATGGCTCGTATCCAACATGAATCACATTATGCAAGTTACTAGTATGTTGAAACGGTGTCAAGTATATGTTCAAACCCAAGAATCCAATGCGTTAAAATATCCTATCCCAAAGAATAACGGGAGGTAACATGTTTAACTTAACAATACCCCGAGACTAGTGGGCGGTGCATTACTCCTATAGCGCTATAATTGTTAAAGTAGGCTTGTACGAAGTTAATGAGCATATAGACACGAAAAGTTTACATAACATATGAGATTAACAAGCATCATATAGTTTCATGTTCAAACATGGATAGAGAGTGATTCAAATAGTTTCAAGTGTTTCGTGTTTTGATATAGAATACATGTTGCACCCAAAAGTGTTTAAAAGTAAAAATGGGTTCGAGTATACTCACAAAATTGCATGTGCTTTCCGATTATCCAATGTGACGAAGTTGTTGAGACTAGAAGGTTGAATATGTTCGATTTGGAGTTTTATGAGATGGTTACATTCGGTCTAAGGATTTGGAGTTTAAAGTACATGAAAAATAGACATATGTGAAAATAATCATCTTGTACACATAACACTTTTTCTTGGCACTATTGAAACTCTAAAGAGTTTGTATGATTTCATGGATTCAAAGACCCATTAGAGTCGTAACAAGTGCATGGTCATAGATGATGTAACATATTCTTGACAAGTAACTACTAAGTTATTATCAAGTTTAGTTACTTAGATATATATATATATATGGAATACATAGATAATATAAAGATTACAATGTCCTATAGGTCAAGCATGAGGTAGGAGATTAAAGTCTCCATTTAGGCACCTCTTTGTGTCATATAATTCATACATGAGGTAGGAAGAACAATGCTTCCATTTAGGTACCTTTATTGTTTACCACTACACTTGTTGTTGTAAACAATAAGGAGGGACATGAACTTACAAGTAATAATCAAATAACAACAACTAATCTATGGAAAAACATCAAGTAGTGAGTGGATTTCTAAGAAGGTTAGCCCAAGCTAGTCCATCTATCATACATTCATCAAGCTTCATGCTTGAACACTACTTGTGGGTAAACCCTTAACTAAGACAGAATGTTTTTGAGGTTTTAACCTCTAATTTAACATTTTTCAGCCTTGTTTTTAAGCCCAACTAACCATTCAGTTGATTATGAGCATTAGGACATAGGTTTGAGATGAGATAGACTCAAGTTCAACTAAGAATAACAAGTTTAAATGAAAACAGAAACTAACAGTCCACTTTGGAGCCTTTTTGGTGACATTTCAGAGCTTGGTTTTCCATGGAAAACCTATGGAAATGTTCCTAAGGTTGTTCCAGGAAAGTGGGAAAAAGAATGGATGAAAAACGTTAAGTATTGAGTGAGTTATGCTCACTTTTGTGAAGGTTGATGATTTTGCTCGAACTTCTGATTGTAGCAGCTTTGTGACTGATTTGAGAGAGTTATGTGAGTGTTTGTAAAGTGGAAATGGCTTGGAGGAGGCTTGGTTTTTATAAGGAAGAGTTAGGTTAGGTTTTAGTTGGGTTATTAATGCTAAAAACTCGTTTAAAACTCAAAAACACCCAAAATCCCGCTCAAACAGCGAGCTGCACAAGTCTGGCCGCGGTCAGACTAAGTCGCGGGCCGCGAAGAACGTAAGGCGGTCCGTCGCGGGCCGCCAGCGATCCCAGCCGCTCCAAACTTTGCTTATTTGTCACTTTTCACCCCTAAACTTCCAAATATTGTTGTTTTAAGTTATATTTAGGGTATTTTTGGTACAAGAAGGGTATGTTATGCATTTGAATCATAAAATGGATATAAAACAAGTATAGTTATGTTTATTTGTCTAGAAATCGTGTCAAATTCGCGTAGTTTAGCGTACAGATCAATAGTTTACAAGTTTGACGTTTTTAGCACAAAATATGAATAAAGTGTCGAAACGGTTTGTATTCGATGAAAGTGGGGTAGTTTTTGTAGGAAGTTTTAAGGATAGTATAAAATCACATTTGTAAAAATTGTTTATTGAGGGGAACGAGAAGGTTTAGTACTTTAAATAAAGTGATGACGGTATACTAAGTATGTTTACACAAGAATAATGAATAGAAAGACGGTTTATAAAGGTAAGGAGATAAGTTAGGATTCGAACGTTTAAACAGACTTGATTGTGAACGAGTTTCGTATAAAAGGAAGGAATAATAGGAGTATGGAAGTGAACGATTGACTCTTAATGAATGCAAATGTAAGAATGGCATAAGTGTTTAATCGACGAAAGCAGTGTGCTAAGAATGAAGTCTCGTCGTGGATAATCAGATAAAATGTGTTTGTGAGTTGTATAAAGTTTGTATTAGGTCCAAAGGTCTGCAAAACACTGAATTTCTCATGGCATGTTTGACGGAAGTTTGGTAACATGGTGAAAACACTTATGTATAGGATGTACCAGCGGCGTATCCACCATGTTTTAACCACGTTACGTCTGTTTCGTTGTTTGGCGCAATGTTACATTCCGTGTCTTACCATACGCAGTAGTACACTCTATGGTTCTCATACCTCCATCGCTATAATCACGTGTGCACCCGTGATTATACCAATCGTCGCATGATCCTCATAGCTTGTAGTAGTTGCGTATGAGTTAAGGTATACATAAATTCTAAAAATAAGATTGCGTGTGTATAGAAATGCAGCATATAAGCATTCTTGTGTTCCAAATAGTCTAAGACTAACGTAAGCGAATCCCTCAGGTTTCGCTCGCGTATAGGTGCGAAGGTATAAATTTTGAGTATGAAGAAAGCATGAGCATAGTATAAGTTTAAATATGAGTACGCATGTGAGCATAAACACAAAATGCATGACAAGAGTATGAGCACAAGCATAACGTGTATGAAAAGCGAGTATAAATGTGAGTACAAATTTGAGCATAAATGAATGAATGTGAGTATAATCATAAATCGTATAAATGAGAGTATACATAAGTACGAGTATAACGGAAATCGTATAAGCGTGAGTATAAATGCGAGTACGATTATAACATAAATCGTATAAGTGAGAGTGTAAACACGAGTACGAGTGTGAATACGAGTATAAATATAAACACAAAACGTGTGAGTATGAATACGAGTATAAGTATGAGTATGAACATAAGATGCATGACCATGAATATGAACATGAATATAAGTGCAAAACATGAATGTTCGAGTATGAATAGAATGTATGAGTATGAATATAAGTGTAGGGATAATTGTATAAGTATGAACAAAGTGTAGGAACGTGAAGATAAGTGTAAGCATAATTGAATAAATATGAGTAAAACATGATTGTGAATATTAGTGTAACCATAATTGTATAAGTGTAGGTGTAAGTGAAATGTATGAGATGAATGTGAATATGATTATAGATGTAAAACATGTTTAAGTATGAAAAATGTACGAGTCGAAATATGAATGTGAACATTAGTATAAACGTAAACGAGGGAAAATGAATATAAGTACCAACATATAATGCATGAATGTGGATATGGGTATGAATATAGATACAAACGAAATTGTATAAGTGTGGTTATAAGCATAAATGTATGAATTTTGAATTATAAACATAAATGTGTAAGTATGGATATAAGTGTAGACATAAAATGTATAAATATGGGTGTAAGAAATAATGATTTTGTTTGTAACATTAATCAAAATTTACGAATTAAAGCACGTAAAAGATTAAGAAGGTTTGAGTAAGAAAGAGAAGAAAACAAGTGGTATGCGTGAGATTGTTGTGAGATATTGACTAAAACGCGTAAAATGATATGTGCGTGTAGTCGCTTGAGCAAAATTGAATCAAAATAGATTAAGTCGAGTTGGGAATGTAGAGTCTAGTTTGTGCAAGTGAAGAGGATATAAAACATCCATTGGTTGCGTGAAATGGTACTTTGTAAAAGAATGAAAATGCTACTCTTGTTTTAAAAGCATTTACATAAGTTGGAAATTATTGGTTCTTATGAAGTTTCCTTGCCCACATGTTTTAAATTCATTTGACGTATCGAGTAATGTTTGAAAAGGTTCTAGAAGTTAATGAGGTTACATCGTTTTAAATAACCTTTCATTAACGAAGGAATTCTAAGTTTAGAGGTTATTGTGAAAACGTTGATCCTTAGAAAAAGAAATTTGGTATATGAGCTTAGTGATCGTGAAGAGTGTTCTCAATAAAATACTTTGTTGATTTTGAAAAGAGTTTTGATAAACGATCGAATAATATTTGTAATGTTTTGTATGAAAAGTTGGTTTGATTCTCAATTGGAAAAAAAAATAACGATCTTTTGCATAATGATGCGAGATGAGTGTGTTTTAGTAATTATGTGGAATACGAAATTTTGTGGGCAATGGATTTATTGGGCCGACTAAATTGATAAGTAGCATTTCGTGAAATTTTAAAAATCAAGAAATGAGCGTTTACGGTAATATTAAGAATTTCGTGGATGTGAGAGAATGTGAAAATAGATTGTAGGATAAGAAGTATGTTTAAATAGACAATGCATGTTGAGATGAATAAGAATTTGACTAATAATAATCAATTTGGGTATAATCGTGATAGTGTGTACATAATAAAGTCTATTAAAAGTAAATCTTGGTAACGATCACCTAAGTAAGGGAATCACCCCTAACTCATTGGTGAGGTCGTTGTAAGATGAGAAAAGAAACGGAGTTAGTCGTCAAGGTAAGAAAATCACTCTTATCTTGATGATATGCCTCCATTTATTGTTACAAGTGATATAAATAAAATTATGTGGAATCATGTATGTGAATAATGTATAAATGTATGAAAAAGTATTAGTAAGATATATGCTTAAAAGTGAAATCTCAAAAATAATTCGAATTCGAAAAGAGGGAATTGTATCATAAATGATCGAGAATAATAAATGATTGAGAAGCATGCTTTGGCCTAATAGGTGGTATACTCTCGCCGACATGTCGGTTAACGGTATTTACCCTTCCGGTTACTACATGTCCTCATTCAATCGAAAATTCGTGACTCGGCGGGATTTATGAAAAATCAAGGAGTGGGACTAGTCGACGAGATACGGGTTTCACCCCTAACTTGATGATTTCGTACCCTAAGTGTGGTTGGTACTCGTCGGGTCAAAACTTAATTTCAACATGTTGACGAGGGTCCACTAGAATTTGAAATTGAAATTCTTCATCAAGGTGAGGACTTCACTCCTAACTTGATGACGAATTTCGTGTAAAAAGAATTGGTAGATTGAGAGTCGTTCACCAAATTGTGGGTTTCACGCCTATTTTGGTGAAATCGCCTCGTTTGTATGATATGAGTGTTTGCGGATTTAGAATAGTCGAGTAAAATGCATGAGGAAAAGTGTAGGTTAAAGGTTAGACAAACAAGTATAAACATGTCAAGAATAGCACATAAAGAATAGAATCATGAAACAAGTATTAACACATATTAAATCAAGTATCAACACATAAGAATAGCATGTCAAGTGTTAACACATAAGTGACATATATGTTTAAAAGATCAAATTGAATAAATACGAAGCGATTAAAGTAGCATTCATGTAGTTTCAAGCAAAACATAAAAATAAGGCTCTAAAACTATAGACTAGGTAAAAGCATTCCTACGTTTCCTAATTCCCTATAGTTATGGCTCTGATACCAATCTATCACACCCCAATCGATGGCGGAAACATCGGGATGAGACAAAATAGATTGCAAGAGACTTCATATCACTATGTGACAATATAGTTTAAATTCAAATTTCAAAAATTGCTAAAATGTCATACAAGAATCAAATACGAACAACATTGTTTCAAACATATAATACAAAGTAGATTAATCTAAGTGTGTTTCTAAGTCCACTTAAGTCTTGTTTCTTCACTTAACATCATCTTGTCTATCGAACCTGCAACATGTATTAAAATATGATCAACAAAAAGTTGGCGAGTATACAAGTTTGATACATATCATAAAAATAGTTTTAAAATAGTCTAATGGCTCGTATCCAACATGAATCACAATATGCAAGTTACTAGTATGTTGAAACGGTGTCAAGTATATGTTCAAACCCAAGAATCCAATTCGCTAAAATAGCCTATCCCAAAGAATAACGGGAGGTAACATGTTTAACTTAACATTACCTCGAGACTAGTGGGCGGTGCATTACTCCTATAGCGCTATAATTGTTAAAGTAGGCTTGTACGAAGTTAATGAGCATATAGACACGAAAAGTTTACATAACATACGAGATTAACAAACATCATATAGTTTCATGTTCAAACATGGATAGAGAGTGATTCAAATAGTTTCAAGTGTTTCGTGTTTTGATATAGAATACATGTTGCACCCAAAAGTGTTTAAAAGTAAAAATGGGTTCGAGTATACTCACAAAATTGCATGTGATTTCCGATTATCCAATGTGACGAAGTTGTTGAGACTAGAAGGTTGAATATGTTCGATTTGGAGTTTTATGAGATGGTTACATTCGGCCTAAGGATTTGGAGTTTAAAGTACATGAAAAATAGACATATGTGAAAATAATCATCTTGTACACATAACACTTGTTCTTGGCACTATTGAAACTCTAAAGAGTTTGTATGATTTCATGGATTCAAAGACCCATTAGAGTCGTAACAAGTGCATGGTCATAGATGATGTAACATATTCTTGACAAGTAACTACTAAGTTATTATCAAGTTTAGTTACTTAGATATATATATGGAATACATAGATAATATAAAGATTACAATGTCCTATAGGTCAAGCATGAGGTAGGAGATTAAAGTCTCCATTTAGGCACCTCTTTGTGTCATATAATTCATACACGAGATAGGAAGAACAAAGCTTCCATTTAGGTACCTCTATTGTTCACCACTACACTTGTTGTTGTAAACAACAAGGAGGGACATGAACTTACAAGTAATAATCAAATAACAACAACTAATCTATGGAAAAACATCAAGTAGTGAGTGGATTTCTATGAAGGTTAGCCCATGCTAGTCCATCTATCACACATTCATCAAGCTTCATGCTTGAACACTACTTGTGGGTAAACCCTTAACTAAGACAGAATGTTTGTGAGGTTTTAAGCTCTGATTTAACATTTCTCAGCCTTGTTTTTAAGCCCAACTAACTATTCAATTGATTATGAGCATTAGGACATAGGTTTGAGAGGAGATAGACTCAAGTTCAACTAAGAATAACAAGTTTAAATGAAAACAGAAACTAACAGTCCACTTTGGAGCCTTTTTGGTGACATTCCAGAGCTTGGTTTTGCATGGAAAACATCTGGAAATGTTCCTAAAGTTGTTCCAGGCAAGTGGGAAAAATAATGGATG